>JBBJLS010000041.1:5714724-5734158 GCA_037577275.1 Bryconaethiops microstoma
TGTGTGTGTGTGTGTGTGTGTGTGTGTGTGTGTGTGTGTGTGTGTGTGTGTGTGTGTGTGTGTGTGTGCATGTGAGATTCTCAGTTCAATAGTAAGGGTATATGAGGTCAAACACGCAAGCCTCACCCCTCTGGACTCACTGAGCACACACTGAACTTTTCTTTCTTCTACTAATCTACCACTAGAACACTGCATGTAGTATGCAGCCTGTTTACAAACCATTTTATTAGAGTTACACATCAATGGGTATAAATCTGTAAAAGTGACAAAGAAATGTACACTTTCTGGTGACATTATGAATATGACGTCACCGCTTTCAATGTAGAGCAGCAGTCTATGCACTAGTATAATGCAGCAATTAAAGAACCTGTTGCACCAGTGATGTCCTCTATTTGCTTAATACAGAAATTTCTTGTACGATGCAGCAAAGTCGGGTGCACATCAGAGTCTTACAAATGCATGTGTATATGTTCAGATGCAGATAAGAGGTCCTGGCTGATAGCATCAGACATCGACAGTCTGCACTTTCTATGGCTGCTTTTCTTTATCTTTTTCTTTTTTTTTTTTTCATCCATAAAGGATGACCTCATCGCTAAAAATGGCTCCTGGCTCCTTCCTCCCCTCATCATCAGCAGAGAATGGGAACAGAGCCAGCTTTCTCCATCTCTTAAAGGCACAGTAACTCTTTTTCTATACCTCCACCACCCCCCAACTCACATACATACACATGCACATTCCCTCTGTATTCATACATGCATGAAGTGCAGTCCTTCCTAAGATAGTGCATGTGCTCTAACTTTCTCTTTCCACTATCTTTCTCACACACACAGTCAAGGCCAATTTACTGACATCTATAGCTTGCCTCTTAGACAACTTGGAAGGTTCCAGTATTTATAGCGGTGGCTATTCCGTTCACGCATGAAACCAAGCCCACTGCAGCACGGTTCCAAAACACTGTTTTCCCAAGCTGGACCATGCAGTCGGGCATGACCATGCCTGTCAAAGACTACAGGAAGTTATGGGATGTAATGCAAAAAACACAGCCACTGCAACACCGCTTTAATGATTACTCCATCACTGCCATGTTTTAGCAAGAGTTTAATCAATAGACCATGCTGAGGCGGTCCTGCAACCCAATCTGTGGGTTCCAGGCCATATCATGAGTGAAAAAATGGGCCAATGCATAGGCCAACCTCTTTCTAATGTCATACAATGGGTCACTAACTCGAGATATATTGCTGTTTCACATTGCAAATTCTATAAAAAAGGCAATATCAGTCAATTTAGGTATTTCCAGCAACCCAGCCTATGGGCTATGTTGAGTGACATAAAGTCAGTACAGCCAGTACAGAGGTGAAGCACGGCATGTTTTTAGAGCAGACACCACAAGCAATCTACACACATACAAAATGAATATTATTGCAAGCAACTTCATACTTGTGATGCTATGAAAAGGGTCACTGGGGCTTTATTTGACATTTTAATACATGATTCGTCCATTTTCTTTTAGTAGCTTCTACAAGAAAGGCCAGAGGGATGCTTTATTGGATTGAAAGCATCTCATTTCTCATCGTTCCTGAAATCTGAAAAAAATCCACCGGGCCCCTTGTTATAATGATGTGGTCCTTTCTTCTTTTTTGTGCATGAGGCACTGTCCTGCTGTTCCCTCCGGTGCCCACCTCTCTTTTGCGGCCTCAGATGTTTCAAATTAGGCCTTTCCTTTTCCCACTGTAAATAACCCCACTCTGCAGTCCTTCTGCCAACGCTTGAAATCCTCCAAAAGTTTTCATTTTGCATCATTCACCTCAAAGTATGCTTTAGCTCAGTCCTCCTTCAAAAACAGTGCCACAGACTGATTAGAAAAATCTGGACAATTACAGTCAGCTTAACCTCAGTGTGCCAGTGTCTCCCACCTTGGGCTGCAAGCACATCCAAGGAAAACAGATGCTAATGATCTATGCCGCAGTGTGTGTTTGGAAAAAAAAGAAAAGAAAAAAGATTAACAGCAGCGGTTTAAGGTAGTGGTTTTGAAAAAGCAACCCCTCGGCCCAACCAAGCCTGCTGGCCTGCTGGAGTAAGGTCATCTTTAAGCTGAGTGTGCTTCAGAGAGCTTGTTTGCTGTGACTCTAGCGAGTTTTTTTCCTCCCAGATGCATATACCACCAAACCACGACTTGTGTACTTGCACTGACTAGCAGTATTACAGCCCCTGAGCTAGGATTGGTTAGTAGCATCTTCTGGAAGAACTGGTGGTAAAAACTGCCACATAGAAAGGTCGCCTCAGGACAACGATACATTTGAGGAGGGTCATTTATGACATTAATAGGGGTCATATACAAAAGACAGCCAATATTTTTTTTACATGACCATTTTCCAGTCTGTCCATGTCCCATAACATTAAACTGACTGTTTTTGTCACTGTGCCTCTGATCTGATAGGCTGGCATGTATTGTGCCTCCTGTAGAAAGCACTCACACCCCTTAAGCACTCCTAACAATTTTAACAATCGCAGGCTTAATGTAATGTGGGCTAAACATTCAGATATAAATGTAAATTAGTTGACGTTTATGACATCTCAAAACAATTAGAAATGGGCTATTTTTGTAGCTTACTTCCCAGAAATGGACAGTATGAATTGGAGTGCAATGTTTAGAAAATTTGGCAGTGTTTTCATATATTAAACTCTTTAAAAAAAATTTTTTTTTTTAAGTAAGGAAAACAATTTGTTCTCCATGATATGGGTCTTTAAACAAACTGACGGTGTCTCAGAAATATCTCAGAAATCGTAATTTAATAGCAGAAGAAATCTGTAATGAATGTAAATGTTATGGCTGTTTTCCAAGTCATTCTGAACCTTTTGGTCCATTGGTCCACTCATCACGAAACATTCCCAGATGTAAAGGGTGGCCGACGTTTGTTCTTATTTGTTCAATTGTTCTTTTAAAAATGATAATAGCACAATGTCGTCCAATGGGAATCGTTTGATTTTTGGCCTTGGAGATTTACCTCTTTTCGCTGCCTTTGTCAGACATGAAAAACCAGGCATTATGTCAAAAGGCCTTCTTTTAAATGCATTGACTAAAAATTAAAAAGTCATTCTATTACTGCATTTGCATCACACTGACCTTCAGCATCCATTCTGTGCAAAGTATTCACCTCATGCAGGCCAAGGGGTTTACACTGACCAGCAAAACAAAAGATTACAGATTTCCACAACACCCCCCTCCCCCACCTTCCCAACAAAATTCCTGGCTAATTCTAAACAGCTGTGTATTGCTTGTCTCATGTTGACAGTGCGTGAGTTCTCAAAGCTATGCACTGCACTGGCCCTGACCCCATGGCCCAGAAATCGCTCGGTCCCTACATTGTCGTACGCTGCGCCTTTTTAGGACCAGTTATACAGCTGAGTAATACAGTGCATGAAGGAGCAATGCTTTCTGTTCAGCCATTTTTCCAATCTTCTGTGATGTCATGGTGCAGATAAGGGGGGGACAGGCTGAACCTTACTCAAGAGGCTTTTTGGCAGGTAGCACTACTGTCAGAGTGTTCAGAGAAATGGGCTGAGGCCAAGCAGATTAGCCGTGCAAACCTGGGGAAACAAGGCTGCCAAGTGCTATTCTTTCTTGTGCTTTGGAAGAACACACAGGCACACATAGACACACGAACACACACTCGGAAAAAAGTAGTACAAGGAATTTACCTGACTTAATGCGCACATCAGTTCCACATGAAGAAAATGCCGTAACAAGGTCGTGCGTCCCTCAGATAGTAACTTTATAGGGAAATAATAAAGAAAAATACAATATGCAATATTGTTCTTGTATTTTATTTGTCTCCCTGAGGTCCATTTATGACGTCCATTTATCCTGTGGCTTTTTTGTAATAAAAACAGCCATGATTCACCTTTATATGACTGTTTTCCAGCCTCCTTTTTTACATCAAATTCATCGATTCACAAAACTTGATATGCCAAGTGCTTTTGAACCATTTCTGTTCTGTTCATCGCAAAATGTCTGCTCAATACAAAGGCCTGCTAGTGTTATCAATTATTGTACAAAGGGCAATTTTTTTGGATGAAACAGAAAGATTACAATATAATTATTGTCTTTCAGATGATTAATTTGACAGTTACTTGTGTTACAGCAATACACTCATGTGCAAATGTGTGTATACACAAGATTCAAATTAATTCAAGGCACTAATAAAAAGATCCACTCCAGATAATAAAAACTGGTGCCGTTACACCATTATATTAACGATATATGTCTGCTTTAGCAGAAGACTAGAGCGAGGAAACACTTTGCGCTGTATCCTGGTCCTAAAGGTTTGGCTCTTTGAAAGGAACTATCATAAATCCTACTGTTTGTAATCTAAACTATGGGATTTTTTCACCTTGATTTATGACACTTGCTGATTTACTCTGACTTGTAAGGCACCAAAACATACGGCTCCTGCAATCACCTTTATGAGGCAGTATGTACCACTGCCTCTCCACTGAAAAAACAACTGGCACTGCCTTCAGAGACTTTAGCTATTAAAGCGAGACTTTCATATGACTGTGAGACGTCTACCATTTTTATTAGGTGCATTGTCACTTGAGATTGTTCTCCAATTTAGTACAGAAAACAAAGATTCAGAAAGTTCAGGGTTGTTTCTTTTTTCCAGTAATGTTCCGTTAGCACTGCTTGCAGTTTTGCATCTTTTATTTTTCCGTGTTATTTAGCTATCACTCAGTTGGTTGAGCAACTTCAGAGTTGGCTGGTAGGCTATTTCCCTTTTGTTTTTTATTGGAAGAGAAAATATTTTGCAGTGTAAAAGGACCTGAATCCAGATGCCCCAGTTTCAATCAAGGCCGTCTGCAGTCAGAACGATACGTTTTATAGCGTTTTACTATGAGACAAAAAGCTGTTGTAAAATATAATGACCGAAAACTTTATGCGTGTCTCATTAATAAATGAAAGGGTTCTTAATTCAAGGTACACTGCCAGGGCATGTGTGGTAATGCTAATGCATGTGGCTAATGTTAATTGTTGTAAATGATCTCTACATAAAGTAATAAACCTACTGATTTCATTATAAGGTAAGAAGTTATACTAGGATAAAGTTTGACCTCGAGGATCTTAATATAATGTGTTAAGAGATTTGCACATAAAGAATAAAGTGATCGCTATATAAAGTATAACGCAAAGTTCCCAACTCCTGTCCTTGAGGGTTCAACACGGTTTATAGTTCCCCTCCTCAAACACCCCCACTAAACCTGGCAGTTAACAGGGGAGTTGAACCAGACGTGCCTGAGCTGGAAAATCACCAAACTGTGCCGGACACTGGCCCTTCAGGACCAGAGTTGGGCACCTCTGGTGCAAAGTGAGTGGTCTCTGTATAAGGAATAGAATAAGTGATCTCTTTAAAAAGTATAGAGTATAGATATCTTTATCAAAAGTATGAAATACTGAAATATAAAGTAAGTGAGCGCTATACAAAGAACAGAGTAAATTATCTCTACGTCTATTACAAATGAAAGTGTTAAGAAGTGATCTTTATCTAAAGCATGAAACATGTAGAATGAAGATTAAGTGATCTCTATATAAAGTATAGAGAAAGTGATCTCTATAAAAAGTATTGAGTATAGATTAAGATATCTTTATCAAAAGTATGACATGCTAAAATATATAGTGTTCAAGTGAGCTCTATCTCTATTATAAATTAAAGTATTAAGAAGTGATCTTTTTCTAAAGTATGAAATATGTGGAATGAAGATTAAGTGATCTCCATATTGAGTAAGAAAGTACACAGTAAGTGATCACTATATGAAGTGTAAGTTATAGTACACTTTAAGTGTTTTTGTACAAAATGTAAAGTAAGTGCTCTCTGTACAAGCACTTTTATAAATGAAAGTTAAACCTACCAAACTGAAAGTAAAAATAGAACACTTTTAACACAGATGGTATGAATTCATTTTTCTGTGTCTTCTGCCTCTACTACCTCGAAAAAAAATCAATCGAAATAATTTAAGCAATAAAAGCCATATCTCACCACATAATCTCAATGAAAGACCAAATTTGAATGCCACGAAAATGGTTTAATGCTTTCCTGTGTTGGCCTGTTTGCAAGGCAGAGCAAGGAGAGCGAAGAGTGATGAGGTGGTCGTAGTGTAGGAAAAATATGAGCTGCAAGTGCGTGTTTTTTTTGCTTTAAGCTTAATGCTGAAATTATATGGGAAGAACAAACTATTTAGAAATCTACGCAGGGATAATGGTCCCGCGTCTTGATTGCGAGCCAGGAGAATTTTGGAGGGTAACACAATCCTCTGGAATCCTCGGAGCCGACCTGCTACGCACTGCAGCTCTTTCTCAGCAGCAGTGAATTTTGTGGGTGTCAGCACAGACCCATAAAAATCTCACATATAGAGTCTGGGTACATTTTGTACCACAAAAACATCACATTTTACCCATGGAGAGTGAAAAATAGATCCTAAGCCTTGCTATAGGATTTCTTTCCTTGTGGGATGCTTTTCATTTTGATAGGCCTTACTACTCTCGGTCATTACACACTGAGTTTATTTTTTCATCACTCATTGCGCAGCCTTGCACCAAAAAGATCAGAGTTTCCAAATGATGACTGAAAGCAAAAGTTCTGTTCCATTCCACACCCTCAGCCTCCCTCCTCTCATGCATTTGTTTACAGTAATGGCCCACAAAGTGGCTGAAGCTTTATTATTTTGAACTTTACATGGTGACTAGCTCATTTGCTATTCAATATACACTTATCTTTTTTAATCATTCTGCCTCATCAAATCAATGGATAAATCAGTTGCTGTTATGTCTCTTCTCTGTATTTGGTATTGGTTTGCTGCATCCACAGTACAAGTGCTGTTATCCAACAGCAGCGATGCAGCAGATAAAAATATTGCTGTGCATTTATGCGAACTGCAGACAGGACAACAGGATCAACCAGATTTGACTGCAAATTATACAATCGTTTGAAATTTTCTTCTTACATCTTCTGACATAAGAAAGTTAGGTTAAACTGAACTCTCAGTGCTCTACCTTCAAATGTATTAAAACAATATTTACTGCT
Source organism: Bryconaethiops microstoma (assembly GCA_037577275.1). Classification (NCBI taxonomy): domain Eukaryota; kingdom Metazoa; phylum Chordata; class Actinopteri; order Characiformes; family Alestidae; genus Bryconaethiops; species Bryconaethiops microstoma. Next base: position 5,721,801 of record JBBJLS010000041.1, read on the forward strand.
GTGACACTATCTTTTAATGCACTTTACTGTACTTTTATGACATTAACAGAAGAATGTCATAAACCACCTTTGATTCCATGCAATTGTGGGCCTGTTGTCATAATGTAGTAAGTAATAATATATAATGTATATAATGGAATTATTATGTATTATATTTAAAAAGTATTTCAAACTCCCTACTTTGGATTTGCTTTCTCCAGCTTGATAGTGTAGCAGTTAAAACTGGAATCTAAATGATATGAAGAGAATTTAAGCAGAGATTGCCTTGAGGTTGAGTTGAATTTTAGCCAACATTCTGTAAAGACTGTTGACTTCCCAACAGTTGCTACGGACTCATTTGTGGGCAGACCATGAATAGTTCAGTCGTTGAAATAGGTAAATTACATGGGAGAATCAGGCGCTGAATTTAACGACAGATTTTGTGTTTAGCACAATAAAATTTGGTAGTTCAGATTAATTGGGCCACGATGGGCCCGGAGTGGCCTTAATCTCCTCTGCCTCTGTTATTCCTCTTGTTTACAGTGCTACGCATGTATTTTCACACTGACTGCTGGCCTTTGGGTTTGCAGCAGTTCCTGTTCGTATTTATCCTCCCAGAATAAGCACTGAAAAATAACAAGCTCCACTACTTGGTGTAACGGTTCACCGCCATCGCCTGAGGTCAAGTGCATTTCCAAAATGGATTTGTTCTTCACTTTTTCCTTTCCTTGCGGAAGATAGGGGAAAATCCCTCACTGGAAGAGGGACACCCGCTCCGGGCACAGGCGTCCTCCCAGAGCTGCTGGGCCTCGTGGTGACCTGAACCGGCTGCTCTTAAAGCCACAAAGCCACACTTGTCCCCCTTAAGCCAATTTCACTGCCTGCTCTGAGAGCGGACCGTTCTCTGATTGCAGGCAGACACAAACACATTTGGCCACTGTGGCTGAGCCCAACCTATTTACTGACTATGGCCAACAGAGAGCGGATGTGTCTTTAGATGGGGTGTAATTCTAATTCTGAGTAGAAGCTGCCTTCATGCTGATCTGGAGCCGATCTGTCATACCGACCGCAAGGTTAAAGTCTATGTGAGTGTGTGGCTTCTGCCATGCACTTTTTTGTAATGTTCGATGTGTACTTTTAAAAACAAAAGTGCTAGAAAGTGTTCTTTGAGTGAGGACTTAAGAAGAACTACTTTTTAAAGGATTACTTTTTAGAGAACCTTTTTTTCTTTTTAAATGAGCTGCGAGTGAAGAACCTTAATATTAAGGAAAGGTTTTTGGAAGAACCCTTAAATTAGTAAAGAGCCTATCTTAGATGAAAGTCCTTTAAGCCTTTAAAAATTCTTCAAACATGGATCTTGAAGGAACTGAAAGTGGTTCTTCTATGGCATTGCTCAAAGCGCCTTGAGGGTACCTCCTAGTTTGATGGGAATAATAAGGATACCCTGTTACGAGATTTGGATCAATTATTATAGAGTTAGAACAGAAAATGTAGATGCAAATTTGTGAAAATCACACTTTTTAACTTTTTAATATATCTGAGCAGACTTCCTTCTGATACAGAATGGTCATTTTTAATTACCTAGTCAAGGTTTATGTTACCATTTAGTGCTTCTATGATGCAGTTTTCCTCGTACACCTTTCACATATCATACGCTGCACATACTTTAAATAGTCACATGAAAGATGTCTAATATCTTTCGGGAAGCCAACATTTTAATCAGGTTTCTGTAACGAGCTTAAATTCTACCGAAAACAAAAAGTCTTCGCAGAGTCAACCAGGTTGTTCTCCGTGTCTTCGCTAGATTTCCACACTTTAGCACATTTTCTCTCGAGTTGATGCAGGGGCTCAGCAGGCAGAGCAAAGCGAGCTTATCACGCGCCCTTGGTGTCATTCTTGGCCCAAATCCCTCTCTTGGCCCCCAGATAAGTACAAACAGCTGGTGGCTTTAGCACTGGAGATTCCTCCCAATCAAGAGTATGTGCTGGGCTTGCAATAATTACAGCATTAGCATTCCCTCAATTCTCCAGCAGCGGCCTTCACTCTGTGCTCGAACCAATCTGCTTCTGTCTAGCGCTCCCGTGGCAGGCAGCTACAGAATCCAATGAGGGTTTCAGAGCCAGAGGCTGGGGATTATTAGGGTCAAAGGGAAGACTCGGGGAAGGGGATTGGCCTGGAGATGGTTCTGCCATGCAGCGCTGCACGTTCTTCAGTTTGATTAAAGCTAGATTGTCCTACAGATCCTACAGCTGATGAGCTGAGATAGAATCAAAGGCCAGTGGGTTAATGGTGACCAAAAATGAACTCACTCACTGGGTTTGGTCTCTATAAGGACAAGAGAATAGCTCTACGAACAGATTTGAAAACATCCTTGCTTAAACACTATGGTTCCAACATGGTTCTTGGCCTTGGATATACAGAAACAATTTGTATTATATCACATGGTTCTTTAAACTTTAGAACACAGCTCTTTATGGTTCTCCCATGGAATGGGACCCACCAATGCACCCCTGTTTTGGTACCTTTCTTCTCAAGAGTGCAACTGCTTCTCATATTTTTATTTATTTTTTGTGTGTGTGCATATACACATTTACACATGTATGCATGTGCTAAATAATTGACCACAACGTTTACCATTATGTTTACTTAACCAGTGTTTATTGTCTAAATAATACATATCAGAAAAAATAATGTCAATGTCCTTACTATTAATAATGTTTGAGGAATTTATGAAAATATACAGTACACCAGTTCTGTTGTGTGAAAAAAAGAGAAAAAAAAAGAATAATAATAATAATAATTAAAAAAAAAAAAAACAGTAAAACATAACAGAAACATCAAGAATCCCAATGAAAAATGGACAATAGGTAGACATCAGCGGATTACAAACAAACAGAATGGTGGTAAGTGCCCAAACCAGTGCATTGAGTGTGTAGTCAGAGTAAAGTGGGTTCATTAACTTTAACCAGTGCTTCCGGAGACCAGTGCTTACGGAGCGTAGAAGTACAACTCTAACCCTCTGCACTATGACCTGCAGGGCCACGCTGAACAAACAGAGACTGGAGGAGAATTCCAACAGCTATGTTTGGTCGTGTTGTCAGTGCAGTATTCAAATTTTTGATTCACAAAATACATATTTAATTATAATAGGGGATTTGAGGAAAAAAGCTCATTAAAATAAACCCCAAAGCTTATAATATAGTGTTATTTTTGGCACACTCACTTTCTCTGGTTGCAATTAATCTCTCCTTGAGAACTAAACAGGAGTTATCAAATGTCAGTAACATTTCTCAGATGCACATGAAAGCATTTAGTCATTAGGATACTGGATTTGAATTTGACATGCTCACAGGTCTATTCTAGATTTGATATTGCCAGAATTTGTCAAGAAATAAAAAAATCTTGAGACATAAATTCAACTGCGAGAATGTATTCAGTTTTTTTTTTAGATGATTAAAACATATAATTAAAAATGATGGGTCCATGCCCCACCTACAAATAGGCTCTTACATAGCAACTGTTGCAGGTTCATACAAGATTTTCAGTTTTCTCTATGCTATCAAACTAGACTTTTTTTTTTTCTAGCTATCCGTATTGTTTTAGAATTGTTTCAATCAACAAAGAGACTGAGAGAATGAGAGATGGTAAAAGGCAAATGAATGATCTAAGATCATAGTAAGGCCCTCCCTTACTATATACATTTTAGATGTTTGGAATGTCAAGAACAAAACATGTAAAGAAAAATGAATAAGTTAGACTATTTTATTATTAACTTTATTTCCACTTTATTTATATAGCTTATTAAAATACGCATGTCTGATACAACCCTGATGAATTTGCCACCATGCTAATGTCGACTCGTTACTTTAACTGATGACATGAAACCTTCCACATGCAAATGAAATAAAAAAAAGAAGTCTGAAATTAAACGACACTCCAAATTCATTTAAACTTGTAAGTTGTACATTACAATTTCTCATTATGTGGCCTGAGATTTGCAACAGTTTCTATGAAAGGAAGCATTTACGGCTGTAGCATGGATCAACTAGACAACAATTATGGATTGCTCTTGTATATAAAAATATAAAACATATTTCTGAATTTGAGGTATGTCTGTCTGTCTGTCTGTCTGTTCATGAATCACTGCGAGCCGCTTGTAAGCCTCCGCTCGTTATGCTGAAACTGTATGGATAAGGAGGTTTATTCCTCCCAGCAGGACACTGCACAAGAAGCCGTCTATATGCAGCCAAACATCAGCAGCTAATCCGCCACAACCCTCCCTCTGCTTTTCTCACGTATTTTACTATTTACACTTAACCATGTGAGCGCCTCCAGTCCCTGACCTTTCCAACAAGTATAGACAAACACACATATAGGAAATAGACGTTCCCCAGCCATTTCCCCCCCAGAAACTGAATATACACATGTATGGAATTTAAAACAGGGGAGGAATTCAATAGAGCAAAGGGGAGCTTTGTGTGGCTTTTTCTCCATTTGACATTTCTATAACACTGCCCTTACAGAAGGGGATCGTTTATTACCGATGCAAGCGTGGCCAAGAAAAAGGGTCATTCCTTCAGTTTGTTTGCAGAAAAATTAGAACTGTAATTTCTAACAGAATAAGATGAACAGATAGAAAGAGAGAGAAGGAAAACAAAACAAAAACAAACCAAAAAAAACAAACCAAGAAACAAACCTTTCAATCACAACGTAACGTTTACATAGGAGACATACAAAAATAACTTAGATGAACACTGTGTAAATATAAATAAAACCAACATTCTTAATAAATAATTCTATTATTTACACCATTGGATATTGCTAAGAGACTTAAATTACTAAAATACTGAATAAGTAAGCAGCAAACATTACAGGCATGAGGTACAGCAAAAGGATCCTGTCGAGTTTACAGTAGAATATGTTCTATCTTCAAACATCTGTATCAGACTTCACTTGTTTCAATGTCGCTTTAAAGGAGTTTTTCATGGCTTGAGAAAACATACAGGGTTTATGGTAGCATTTTCGGCCAAATGAATATATTGAGGTTTTTTTTCGGAAAATCTCCATAACACAAAAAAGTACATATTGAGAAAGCTCTGAAGCGGCCCCCCTTCTTTTTGTTGTTGTTGTTGTTGTTGTTGTTGTTGTTGATAAAACCAGTTTCGATACTGCTTCATGGAATTGCACATGTACTGGCTTTTGTTCTAGGCACTCTCTCCAAGTGATACTTGAAATAAAGCAGCAGTATTTTTGTATTTATTATTACATACAATAGCATACAGTTTAACACTGAGAATAAAGACATTTATAAAGACTAAATATCACATGGTACATTGGAAAATAAAACCAAAAAAACAAACAAACAAAATCAAAACTGAGCACAGATCTACGTTTGAATGCAAAAACAAGAAACCCATTACTCTACTACTGCACCTACACTGTCTTTTCACCCTATTTATTGCCATGCTTTTTTTTTTTTCCTTTTTTTTTTTTTTTAACCGGAGTTCAGGTCTTTGGATAGCCAAGAATGAAAGCTGTACTGTGAGTATATTTGTGTTTTTTGTTTCAGCATGTGTATTTTTTTCCCTACCACAATATTTAGGTGCTAAAAAACTGTGTTAAAAGAGGATTGGAAACTATAATAGGTTTACATACATAATAATGCAATACGGTGACAATATTTCATGTAATGACTACGATAACCTGTCTGACCATAGCAGCGTTTGTATGGTAAACATTTTTCTTTTTCTCTTTTTTTTTTTTTAACGTTTTTAAATGTAATTTTATTAATCAACATACATCTTTATAAAGCCAAGTGCAGTAACTGAGGTCGATGATAAAAATACTGATTTATAGTGATACAGTTTAAAGTACACCCCCCAGATATAAAGACATGATAAAAGAATCTACATTGTCCCTCTAATCCCGTCTTTCTTCCCATTGCCACAGAACACAACAGAAGCATTTCTTGACTAACGTAATCCGTCAAAGCCTATTAGCCGAGATGGCTTGTTGAACTAGCACAGCCTCTGTTTTCTGCTGAATGTGCAGTCTCGCATTTCCATGACTACTTCTCGACCGTTTTCTACTACATTTTCTACTGCTGTTCACGCATTATCAGTAACAGGCTCATGAGAGGATGGCACGGTTTGCACATGTTCGCAAGAGTTCTCGGATGCTGTGAGGGTCTCGGGTAAATGTCTCAAAGCCATCCTGCAGCTCTCGACGTGTCACATGTGTGTGAAGATTGGAGTCTATGTCATGCGTTAAAAGAGCACATCATAATGTTGTTTATGGTCATTATGGTCATTGATGCGCATTTTACAAGTGTGGATTCCGAATTACATTCTTAATGTCACATGAAGGACTCTGCATTAGTGGGAATGAACTGCTTACTAGTAATCCAGTACTGAATATTTGAAATGAATGGCGAAGAGTACACATGCTTGCAGTACTCTACTGTTTAGATTCTGACATGCTTACTTTTGAGGGACTGATGCTAAATGTGGAGCAAAAATTTGAACAAAGCTAGCATTCAAGTCATCATGGTCAGAACAAAACCTCCAAGACCATTCTTAAATTGTAATGGAAGTTACTGTAAAAAGTAGCATTTTCGATCATTTCTGTTGGCCTGTTGACCACGAAACGTCCAAAGATTGTAAAGGGCATTTCAGTTCATGTAATAAAGTAAAAGAATACTTTTCTATATCGTTACCCACATCAAAACGATCCTTTCACATTCGCCTTAATCTCCCGGAGCGTAACTATAAATTTGTCACTATCTACCTGTGTGTATGTTTTATATGCTTTGATTTACACTTGTATTGCTGAATAATGGCATTGTGCTCAACGCGTCGCAATCAAAGATTTTGGCTGCATGGCCAAAGCAGCAAAACTCGTGGCGACAGCTGTGCTAAGACAACTTCTTTCACATCTCTTCAAGTCCAGCTTCTCATATGGTCTCTCTCTTTCACCATCCCTCCCTCTCCCTCCCTCTCCCTCCCTCCCTCCTTTGCTCTCTCGCATACAACTGGGGTTGTAATTTATTGGATGAACGCCTCTTTGAGGTGACACTTTTCAGTTTCAGGTGCGTGTATCTTGATGATCCAGAGGGCTTTGTTGTTCCACTGATTTACCGCCACGCCAGCTGCACCCACTACCTGCCTTCCTATCTGCTATGGGGAAACACCTTCACTTTCCGATGTTTCATCTTCAGGAATGCTCTTCTAGCGTCAGTCTGCCTTCACATTTCTTATGCTGTTTTGGATAGTATTTGCTGTTGAAATGTTTTGCCAAGTCTATGTCAATAGACTTCATTTTTGTAATCATTTTATCATTACACAGATCTATGATAGCGGGAAACAATCCAAGACTTTGGATATCTTCACTCTCTGTTTTGTTCATTATACTTTGGTGATATTAATCGCTACTCTTTTTTAAGAGGGAGTTCCTCACACAGCTGCATTTATCAGTTAAGCGAGTTTTCTCCTTGTTTCCTCCTTGGATCACACTTGCAGCCCATAGTTTGTATGTAACTATAACCTCGCAACAAATGATAACTGATTAAAGGAAACGCAAGACAATGAAACTGATCGGTCCAGACTCTATGGCCAACATCTATTTTTGCTTTTTGTTTAATTACTGAGCTGGTTTTTAAGACTCTTTTCTGTTTCGGTTGAACCCTATGTATCTTCCTTTATTGTAGTGTTTGTTTTTCAGGTGGCGTACATACCCTAAAGGGCAGGTGTTTGCATGAGGGAGCGAGGGCACAGCGGCGGGTGTGTCAGGGAACAGTGTGAGTGGATTGGCCCTCTTGTAAGCAGCATGGAGAGAGGAATGTTTTTTTTCCCCATCAGGTGCTATGGGGGGTCGACAGCCTGGCCTCAGCCCTGCGTGTAGTGACGGAGCCCTTTGCTGTTCTCCTGGGCGTTTGGGTCCCGACACGAGCAGTCTTCTCGGGTGTCGCAAGTCATGGGGAATGGGATCACCTGGAAAAGAGCCAGCATCATAGTTACGCCACGCATGGAAAACAGCTTTCCATTTCTACAGTATAAAAGAAGGGATGGGGTGTAAATCCATGACCTCGCACAGGTTCAATGTGATTACCATTCCTTAGAATTAAATTACAGTTTGATTCAGCTGATCTGTTGATGCTCTACACATAAACCCATTATTTATTTGCAACTGTTGCAAGGTTGGACAAGCTTCAGAGAACGCTGGCAAAAATCCCTTTGAATCTAATGAGAAACTGTAGTGCACAACTCAGTTTTTGTCCAAACACATAAATTATCAATAATGGACCATTATGGAATATTGAGTTTCCAGTTAAAAATATAATCCCATCAAGATGGAAGTTACATCTAATCGAAGCTGGGCAGGTGGGAAAACACCAACATCCATAATAAATGCCATTTGAAATCAAAAACTCACTCTACATTAAGATGTTTTGACAAAAGCTGATTTGCGCATAGTTTATTATAGGCAGCTTTTGCCAACATTATATAAAGTGCATCCAACCTAGCAACAGTAGATACCATTGATAATAGGACATGGATATGTCAGTTGGATTATGCTAGTGTAATAATTAAAAAATGAAAATAAAAAAAAGAATTACAAAGTAAAATGGTAGAACAATGCATAAAAACAAATGTGCCAAAATTTTAGTAAAGCCTGCATATCATGTATTTCTTTACATGCAATGTGAAAATTATTACCTGAGAGGACATGCTATTATTTTCATATCAACCAAAATTTAATTGGACTGGGGTGCACAAACTTTTGTATACAACTTAATACATATATAGAAGCATATTTATGTCATTTTGGCCAGAAAGGGAACATATATGTTATTGATTGTATAATTATAATTGAATTTAATTGATTCTAATATTCCAAAAACAATGCAACTGAAGTTAGACCTGAATTACAATTCTAGTTGTAAAACCAGAATTTTTTTTATTGTAAACAGACAGCATGAATATGACTGGACATTCCTGTGATGCAATGAATTGTTTAAACCCTTAAAACTGTACACCATTGGACACTTCATGCCCTTAACTTCACTGCAGACGGTACAGTGACAGTACAGTGACAGTACTTCACTACAGTGTAGTACAGTAGGGATTAGTTTCTTGGTGCTTCTTATACTTCTACAGGTCTGCATGCACTCAATCATTCTGAAGTAAATATCGCATGGTGGCAGCAAGACAGGGCCCAAGTGTAGGGTGAGAAGAGGAAAGAGGAGGCATGCATATGAGTGCAGGGGAACAAGAGCTTTTTTGTGTTTAGGAGCTGGTGGAGGGCGGAATGGCCTTTCATTGCCCTGTGAAACACACAGAAACACACAGGGCTTCCCTCTTGGTGTCCCCATACACCATGGGGGATTTTCCCAACTATAAATCTGCTCCATTCATGATGCCCACAAGCTCCGAATCACAACATTCCCCCATGGCCATACTTTTCATTACAAGCCGCCAACACTTCTCTATCCGTAGCGTGTATGTTTGTGTGCGAGCGCAAAAATGTTTTTGTTGCCCTCAAGCATCTTTAGAATTTGTTTTTTAAAAAAGGCTCCAGTGACTCGGAGCCATTACACACTCTCTGCGGGCCCTGAGTCTTTGAAGGGCATAATTACTACAAGTTAGGCTAAAAGCAGTAATGAACATCCATTATTTACACACACTACTGAGAACACATTTTTTTTTCTAGACAGGTTAACAACACGTTTAAACTTATATAACTTCACAACAAACTTCAGACTCCCTACTAAATTAAAGACTTTTACAAAGTCCCATATGTGGGTTTATGTGGGAAATCACAGCTCTGATCAACACTACATATGTTAAGTCATCTGTATTGCCTGCACAACATGTTACAGATCATGTTTAGCACTTATTCTTTTACATATTTGTTGTTATCGTTAGGAAGCCAATCAGAATATTTAATACACCATCCAGTAGATCCAATCGAAGAAGTGTTTTAGCATTAGCTACCACCTCACTCCGTCAACAAATTTTCTAAAAACAAGGTTTTCGTTAAGACGTTTGCTGAAAAACTACAAAACTACAAAGGGCTGGAGTGAGATATATTCTATACAGCTTGATAGAAATACGTACACATGCTCAAAAAAAAAAATTTGAGCATTTTTACGTATTTGCATAATATTTTCATTTGGTAATAACTGGTAAGCCTACTGAAAAGCTGAATGAGGCCTGAATTACAGCACATAGATCACATGATAATAGTGCAATATCATTACAGTATATTTGCAAAAAATAACAATATACCCAGCCACTTTTAGGTTTGGGTAAATAGCCTCCACACAATATACAGGTTCTATACTGATTAAAGGGGTTGTAAAGGGAACCATTGGGGTTGTACAGACAAGTTGTATAGACCAGAGGATAGTGCAGAAAACACAAGGCCCAAACTGCTTCATTTGCTTGGAAATACAACACGAGATGAAACCAATTTAACCATAAGCTATGACCATGCTGAAATAACCTTGACCTGGCAGGTTTCGAGAACGGCTGTCTTCATTTGGACAGGGTTGTTTGACAGACACGCAAAATGATCAATCACAGAAAGCTGAATGAGACATGCCCGACTTCAAAACTTTTCTGGAGTGATACTGGCTATAATGATGAAGGACATAGGGAGACAAGGTCAGTTCAGCCTGCAGTGTTGTTTGTTTGGGAGGAAGCCGAAGTCAGGTAGCGCAAACACAGGCAGTCTCACTTCCCTCCTTACTGGTCCCTGGGACCCCAACATCTGGATAGTATAAATATCATGTGTTTCACAAGACTGAGACAAGCTCAAACACAAGCCTTAACAGTGCTGGTGGTGAGACTGGGACATGCGCTAAACAGCTAAAAACCTCCACTGACATCGCTTCTTTGCACTTAAAAATACAGACACTGGATGCTCTGACAACAACTGACCTGATCCATATTGACGTCACTTGACCAATCAGACGCCAAGGATATGTGCTTTCTGTCTACAGTCTCCTTGGGAATATTGTGCGCCAACAGTGAGTTTTCATCTTTCAACCATAGCATTGGTGGAATTAACAATGCTATGGAGAAATACTTGATATCACTATGGCCCTTATTTTACCTATGATCTCAGCTCAGAGGCCAAGTTGCTAAGATGTATCTAAAACACACAGTTGCTGTACAATTAGTGGTAATTACATTATATACTGTATTTCGACATCTGCGTGTTGACACCGTACAGAAACTGTGATGCTATAACATATAACATGTTAACATGTGGTAACGGCTGTCATGGAAATCCAAAACTAAGTAGGTTGTTTTTCTTACAAGTTAAAAGGTCACAGGATAGCTCCACTATGGTATAGGGCTCAATCTAAACGTGGGTTTCTGGCAAAGATATCCCACTTTAATACAGTTAGGATTAGGGTGAAGGTTACAACTGGGTTTAGAGTGAAGTTTGGGATTAGCATTGGGATTAAGACTGGATTTTGGGCAAAACAATAATCATCCCATGAATGTTTGCCAGAAAAACTAGACTGGCGTCCCCCTTTCCCTCCCACCCACTCTAACAAAACACGTCATTCTGGAAACAAAGTCACGTCCTCCATCATGATCTCACATCCAAAATGGCAGACCACATTATTTAACAGCATAAACTCATGATGACCTGGCCCTTCTCAAGTCCCACACAACCATTCGGATGTTTTGTGTCACTGTTGCTGCTCTGTCTGCAGCTCGCCACTCAGACCAGGTTTTCCTAATTGCTCGGGGGGCCCAGGGAGAGCAGTAATGCCCTGCTGATGCCGCGTTTGAAAGGAAAAGACCTTGGCTGACACCAGGCTTGGCAAAAAGTGATGTGATGTATGCTGTGACATTGTCCAACACTGTCCTGAAACACAAGCAGCCTCTCCAGAACAACAATGCCACTGGCAAATGATTAAGATTGGATTTTGGGCGAGAGTTTGACAATTATGAGCTATTCCAGCACAACAATTGATTCTCCAAGACTGCTGAAATTGATAAAAACCACTAAAAGGGAAGAGAAATTATGGAAAATGCAACATCACTTCCAAACTTTATGAGGCCAACTCAAATGTTCAGGATGTCAGTGATCACTGTAGTGGCATTTTATATGACTCATAAACAGAAGAAACTATATTTTTCCATAGAAATATTAAGACATATTAAGACCTCAGCTTTATTATAAATTACTATTTTTGTTTTTATTGTTAATCAATGCATATTTTACTTTATCATTTACTTTTCTGTTTTCTTCTATTTATTTTCAACTACATTTACGGCATTTGGTAGAAATGTATGGGTGCTTTGTGGTCTCCAAAGGAATGTCCCTCAAATTAGTAAACCTATATACATATATATATATA
>JBBJLS010000041.1:5734258-5752889 GCA_037577275.1 Bryconaethiops microstoma
TTTAAGTGGGAGAACTTGCACAATTGGTGGCTGACTAAATACTTTTTTGCCCCACTGTGTATGTGTGTGTATATATATATATATATATATATATATATATATATATAATGATATAGTATTATATTATATATCAGAGAAAATAATTTGTAGTTTTATTGATTTGAGCTTTTGTTTTGATTTATTCTTATACTTGGGAGAAAAGTGTAGGACTGCATCTTTCATTCCCCCTTTGAGGGCCTTCATCAGAGGTGGTGGACAGAAATATTTTTTATTTATTTGCTTGAGTAATCCTGTGGTGTGACGGTGCAAATGCAGTAAGTATTTAATTAGTTTGCCCATAAAATTTCAGTGTTATTCTGTTGCTAGATGTTTCCCAACATGTTGTGTATTCTGCTGGGACATATCTCACAACACATGCCAAAAGGACTTCATTTTTTGTTTCTGTTTTGTTTTGATTTCACACGATAGTTCAGCAGCCCTGTCTTCTTCCAGAGAAGAGGTGCTGTAATTCTGACGAGGTTAGGTCACTCTTCCTCTCTTACAAGAGAATATCACTTTCTTTGGCAGCCCGAACACCTTTCCATGTGAAGAAACGGGTAGGGGGAGGGATGAAGTGAAAGGACAACGAGTACATGAGGAGAAAAAAACACTGCCTCAGCTGTGCAGGCTTCACTTTAGTATGTGATGTTGAAAGATAGTCTTCACTGGTTTCAAGTGTAATGAATTCCCATACAAAAATACTGTATGTGGCTATTGGCTGAAAACAGAACCATACTAAACATTAGTATAACAACAAGTTGTTTAATCAACATTAGGCATAACGGAATGTTAATTCCATGGCCTCATCATCTGCCACTTCTGCTGCTATTTTATTGAATTCATTTCTATTTTTATTTTGTAAACACTAAGTCACTTTCATACACCATTTTGCACTACTGATCTGATGGTACAGCTCACTAATTATTTTACACAGCAGTGTCAGTGTCACAGTTATTTTGTTATAGTAATGTTCTTATTGTACTATTTTTATTGTCTACTTTTTTTTAGATGCTACTGTCTTATTGTACTTTCATGCTTTCTTGTTACACTGAGCATGCAAATGACAAAATAATTTCCCTTGGGATAAATAATATTCTTTCTTAAAGGATAAAAGGGGTATTCAGTTGAAACACTTCTCCAGAGCAACTTACAATCATTAGTTACAGGGACAGTCCCCCTGGAGCATCTGAGGGTTAAGTGTCTTGCTCAAGGACACAATGGTAGAAAGTGGGGGGTTCAAACCTGCGACTCCATGGTCATCGGGTCTGCAGGCAAGTGTTTTACCCACTAGGCTACTACCACCCTTCATCTTCATCACCCTTATGTTCTCTTGATGTTCGTTTGACCTTAAACAGAACCTCTTCTGCCCTTCTAGACCCTTCCCCTGTTCTTCAGCACTAATAACATTTTACATAATAATGTAATTTATTATTTAAAATGGACAATTACATCTACTCTAATAAAGCACAAGGTGGTGTTGGGTTCGATTCCCAGCCGGGGCAGTCAAGGGTTCTCTCTGTGTGGAGTTTGCATGCCCCTAGATGTGAGTGTGCATGTGAATATGTGTGTCTGAGTGTCTTCCCTTTGATGGACTGGGTGTTTTTCTGCATTTCACATTATGACTGCCGGTACAGGCTCCAACAATTCCCTGACCATGACCCTGGTTAAGGATAAGTGGCTTGGATTATGCATAATTAAATGATAATAGTAACATTTATTCATTTTCATTCATTCATTTTATTATGAGTACAGCTAAAAACACAGAAATTGTGTTTTAATAAAAACTGAGTATAGATACTGAGTTTTGTCAGTTTTATTAAACCCAATGCTACTGCAGGTGAACGTCTGCTTGACAATTGAACCTTCTTTCTGTGAGGCTAATACCAAATTAAGGCAATGGAATTATCTGAACAGTTTTTGTTTAAGCAGATTCCTTTATCAGTGGTAGCAGTACTCTCTTCCCTGGTTATACGTTTTTTATATACAACCCTTATATAACCATACAGCAGTGAAAGTCAACTAGGCATCATGCTTTTTAACATAGGCATCAAACTTACCTTTTTAGTTTTAACAGTAGAATGACAGCAGTCTCCACCATCGTAGTTACAGAACGCTCGGTTGTTGACGCCATCGCAGTAGTTATCACCCATGAAAGGCTACAGAAGAAAACACAATTGCATTAATAAAAGACAAATAGCAATCAACAAGAACAGATTCCCACCGAAATCCTCAAATCCTGTACTCTGAATGAAACACCAAGCATTCACGTTTTTATGAGGATCATGAATGCGCGGCACTACGCCAAAACATCATGCCTACTAGAATAATCCTGACCTCTGTAACTCCAGAGAGAGGAGGCGAGAGGGAGAGAGTCATTCGCACATATACATCCACACCATGCAAAAATAGACACACAGACCAGAGTCTGTTGCAATTATGTCGCCCTGGAAAAATTGAGTTGGTATTCCCGAGCCTGTGGATGGAGGCCTCTTTTAATGGGGAAACTGAAGCCCTATTAAACTTATATGTGTCTCCCTCGAGAGTTACTACACATTTCCATCTTGACAGGCTCCAAAGGTTGCCCGGCACACCTGTGACCTTTTTCCAGTTTGAAATCATCTCCCCGGCCCAACCCAACTGCTTTCAGAGGGCTGCTAATTAATTACCAGTGGCTGAAAGTGGGTCAGGATGTGGCCGGTTCAAAAGTCTGCAGTTCTGGCACAAATAAAAAATGGGAACCGGTCAGCTGCCGTCAGAGTCACATAACTGTGCTCCCTTATTAAGATGATTTGTTGGCGGGTTTCTTAAATCACGGTTTTCTATGTATTTTTTATGCTTGGGAATGTACTGTTACTGTATTCTGAGTATGACCAATTTTTCTGCCTAGCACTTGTACGTTTGGTGTCTGTAGAACAGGGGTCACCAACCTTTTTGAAACTGACAGCTACTTCACGGGCACTAAACCATACGAAGGGCTACCAGTTTGATACACTAGAACCTAAACTTATCTAAAGTTCATGTATAATGAACATGATTTAAATGCTTTTTTTAGATATTGTCATTTTCAAATCTATATAAACGCAAATGTGATTAACGAAGAATAGCAACAGGATAAAATTAAATGTTAGATGCTGCTCACCGGTGAGTTGTGCTATTTTCAGAACAGGTTCGCGGGCTACTCATGTGATCCTAAGAGGCACCCTGGTGCCCGCGGGCACCATGTTGGTGACCCCTGCTCTAGAGTTTGTAAGTAACTCTTTAGTAATGTGGTGCTAGGTCTGATCATAAAATTTCAGCTGATAATTAATTACCTTATAAATAACAGCAATTAGCTTTTTCTTGTTCATTTAATTCCAATAATATAAAATATAATACAAAAGCACAAGCTTTCGATTAACAAACATTATCACTGGCTTCCAGCACCAGTTTGTTACACAGGATCTATAACATGTCTCAGTACATGCATTTTCTGAAGTACCTGTACATGCGTTTAATCTGCTTGCATTTAACAAAAAAAATACACATATAACAGAAAAAATAAATGCAACTTAAATCATTGTGATCAGGAAATTATGTACATTTTCTGATGATAAAATACTTCATTTGACTAAACACTGTGAATGTCGTCACAAAATATGAATGTTATATTAATAATATATTCATTTATTAATTTATTTTTACATTACCAGGAAGTCTAATTGAGAGTAATATCTTTTTTTACAAGACAGACGAGGCCAAGAAAGCAACCATACAAACTCATCACATATTGAACTCATTATTTACAATACATACATAAATCCATAATTGGGCCATTTAAGCACACGTACCACTTAAGTCTCTTTCATTTTTTGCAAATTATTGCAGGGTGCATAATAAGAAAAAGCCATTTTCCCCAACTCAGTCAGCACCCACGGTACATTAAAAAGCAACCACTTAGAAGAAAGTAATTGGTAACTACCAAAACTAAAAAAATGTAAATTACTATGGTAAGCAAATTAAGCAAGAACTTAATATTGCTTTGTTAATAAAAATATACCTGTACTGTTGTCAATAATGTCCATCCCACCCATTCATAAAGTAAATAATTATGAATAAGAGACTTTGCATAAGTATTAAAATGCAAGGATGCATGATACACTGAATCAAGGCTCCTTAAAATAGAAGACAATGCATGTATATACAGTATATCACCATATATTGTGATATACTGTCTCAAAAAAAGTTGCTTCCACCAGTGTTTTCATAGCACTGAAAGTAAAACATGATTTCTTTTTTTTGAATGAAAGTCAATTTTCACTTTCAACATCCTGACTAATTTGGATATGCATGTTAAATGAAAACTTACAGTATCATCCATCCATATGCTCAAATACTTGACGGTGCCCTTTCAACAGTCCTACCATCAATCATAATAATCCTTTAAGGCCAATTTTAAGTCCAGCAAATTAATCTATAATGACTGGGACGCAATCTGAAGCTCTCGCATTGCCTGTGTAAGAGAGGGTGCATGTGCATAAATAACAGTGTCATCAACATAGAGATGAACTTTTGCTTAAGTATCCTTTCCTAAATCATTTATAGACATAGAAAATAAAATAGGTCCTAATATAGAGGCCTGGGGGATGCCATTAATGATCTCAAGAGATTCAGATTTATAACCCTCTGCGTAGACGCACTGTGTTTGGTCTACAAAATAATTACCAAACCATTTAATCCTCTTATGGCCAAAACCAACAATTCTAAGCTTATTCAATAGTAATTCATGGTCTACTGAGTCAAATGCCTTAGGTAGATTCACAAATAAAGCAGCACAGTGTTGCTTTCTACCCAAATGTATTAACATGAGTAACTGTGTCTGTTTATTATCTGTATAATGTCCAGTTGTTGTGCTCATGCAACACCCACATTTCCTCTTGCTAAGGGCTTCCCAAAATGTGGCCTGTGAAGGATTTGGCCTGTCTGTCTGTCTGTCTACAGACACTGGGTTTAGAAATCAGATTCCTCTTTACAGTTTGCGATAATGGGAGGTCTTTGTCATTATTTCACGTTAACAGGTTAGGGAAGAGGAGGCATGACCTGTTCTTTTGAAGGGAAGCATGAGATGAGGTTTCCAGGTCCCTCCAGAACACAAAAGAAAACAAATTGCCATCTAAACAAAACAGAAGTGGTCACAAACACCCCAACCATCTTTTAGTCACTCCCGTTAAAGCTGACTCGGATTAGGTTAAAGCTGACTTGATCGCAGTGGACAACAAAAAGAGACGACACCAACCGCCAACCGCATGTTTATTCATGTACTGGACTTCAAAAGAACGTGGGAAGATGGCAGAAACAACTGTTCACAGTCAGACTCTGGAGAGCCAGAGCTCGACCTCAGACATGCATTCTTTTCTACAGTGCAGCATTACAGTTTAGATGTTTCATTTAAGAAAAAAAACAAGATGCAACCAAATGACGTTATCTGCGCTGTTTAGGTGTTTTACGGTTTTGAAGAACGGGGATGCAGTAAGGGAAAAATGTCAGGGTAATAATAGCATCTCTTACCTCACAACCTTTAATGCAATGGAGAGTATCTGGACTTGGATACCACTTCAGTCCCATTGTGCATACAATGCTCTGCGAAAGAGAGGTAAAGACAAAGCCGGGTATAATTTTTGGTTTTTAAGCTGAATCATCCCACATGACAAGTTTATATGGGCTCTCAGTCATGTTGGAAGTGGAATTTGCGGATGCACTTCCAGGCTGGGGACATTCCACACAACGAAACACAAAGGCATTTGAATTTAAGTGAATTTGAACAAACTTCGACAAAGCACATGTGTCCCTCGGCAGATTTCTATCCGAGCATATGAAAGTGCAAACAAATCAAATCCCTCTGCTTACAGCACTTTGGTTTTGGTGTTGGAGTCAGTGGGGGGAATGCATTAAAGAATCGGGCTCGGAGGATTACAGTCTTAAGAGCTTGGCTAAGTAGGGGAGCCATTAAACATGAGGAGCGAGGCCTGGCCGGCCATAATGTGGCCAAACGGAACGGGGCGACGACTTCTGGGTTAGCGCAGGTAGAGAGGATGTTTGGAGAGGCAAAATGACACGCTCTGGGGGAACTCCAGAAGCCATGAGGAGTGGAAAAGGCTAAACGTAAACATAACATTTCCAAGAAAGCAGGCATTCGCCCTCTGCTCTGGTGCGGCTTAGGGTGGTGAGCTTTGGCCTGAGAAATCCACACACACATACGCGCACACACACACACACACATGCACACACGCACACACACACACACACACACTCTTACACACTTAGCATTCAGTGTCATACAGAGGGCCCAGGCGGCCTGTTTACTCAGACCTAATTTAAACCGTCTGCTCCTGAACCTGTGCTTGTTTTTACAGTTTCTCTAAAGGCCTGGGCAGGACAAGCACTACCTGCCTTCTATTAAATAGACTTTTATACTATCTGTATCAGAGGGCCGTTCTTCTTGTACTCCTTTTTTTCCCTCCAACATTTTCCGAGCCACACTTTTTTTTTCCATTGATGGATTAGGAGCTTCTGTGTAGGGCATTAAAGGGTGATTTCTTAAGGGGTAAGGTTACCAGGGATATGTGTTTTCTTCGCTTAAAAATGACCTGGGCAAAGTAAACCAAGTTCAGATCTCCATCGATTTGCTGAGCTGATTTACACCGCATCTCCATCAGCGTGCCTGCCTCCACAAGGGGCCACACAGGGTCAGAGCCAGGGGAGGGGGTTACCATTCACACACTCACACTCTCAGACTCTGTCGTTGCCTGGAGTTACATACAACAGGCCTGTCTCGAAGCGAATGAAAAACAATCAGGCCTCTCAAAACATCCTCTACAACAGTTGGAGTTAAAGGCAAAAAAGGAAGAGAAAGCCAGACAACCTCTTAACCACACACAGGCATGATGTCACCCAAAAACATCATTCAGTCTGCTGAGAATAAATCAATGGCACAATAAATCAAGTAGATGGATATTCCTCTCTTTGCTTTTTTCATGACCTGAGCCTGTGTAGAGCCTCAAGCTCTAAATTCTGCACTGCTAATACTGACAGGGCTTATTTAGCACTGCTGTTACTATATGAAATCACTTAGTGCTGTCTGATATACTATATTCACACAACAACATTGATTTTTAGCTTTATCTGTTGATAGATCTGTTGATAGAATATATGACATTTGCTGGGTGCTTTAGACTGTTTTGAAATCACAGTAAGAACAAAAATCTTATAATGCCATAAGCCTGGGACGATTTAATGCAACAAATCGGAATTATGATTTAAATAAAAGAGATCAGGGGCAACATTATTAAACACTTAAAAGTAGAAAGATACAGAGCCTTAAATAGCAAAGACCTTAAAAATCCCCAAGGAAGGTAAGAGAGAAGCCAGTGGACATGGAAAAAAAGTTGCAGCAGGAACAACAATTACACGGAGAATAGAAAACAATGAATTTCACCAAGGTCATACTAGTTTATTCACCCTTCACGAAACTAAACTAAAAAAGCACAGAGGTGGGCATTCAATTTCAATTCAGATTTTTAAAAACGTATTATGTATTACATTTTTAGTTTTTATTTAAAATAATTAAATCAATCGGAATCTGTACTCTGGTCAGATGAAACAAACAAAAAAAATCATTATTTTCAGAGAAAAAGGGCTGATGGTCCTAAGAACACCATACCCGCAGGGGAAAATGCTCGCGGGAGCATCATGACATGGGGCTGCTTCTCTGCAAAAATGACTGGAGTATTAAGTCATTGAAGGTGTGATGTACCGGACAATATTTAAAAAATAACTTAATCTCATCGGTCAAAAACGAGGAAATGACAACAAGCAAATTAACTTAAGACTGGTTTTTTAAAAACATTAATGTGCTTTTTGAGTGACCACTGGCTTCTCTCTTACCTTCCTTAGGGATTTTCAAGGTCTATGCTATTTAAGGCTCTGTAGCTGTGTACTTTCAAATGTTTAATAATGTGCTGAAAATGTGTCAATCTCCATAGTAGATTCCCACTCAAAATTTGATCAGGGGGTCCATCATCACTTTCGGGAAACTGAAAACACCAAAAAGAATAGGCCAAATTTAAACTGCAATACTTAGCATAGCCATTTCAAGACTGCAGCAGCACCTCTGCAACAACTGTTACAGTACAAAACTAATGTTATTAATGTGTTGTGTCTGAATGCTTTTCTCCCTACCAGCCCCGTTTTTTAACCTATCTTTGTATATGTTCAAAAAACATATGTTCATTATGTTCATATTTATAATGAAAAAGTCAGATTCTGCATGTAATTACGTGTGTAAATTTGAACTAGATATAAACTAGAATCGCAATCAGAATCAGATTCTGATTCTGATATATACCTACTTCAAATTTACACATATAATTTTATACAGAATCTGACTTTTTATTTAAAAATATGAATAATAATATACACTGAGGGAAAAAAATGAGTTTCCGTCACTGTATGACACCGTGTAAGTTCCCCCTCGCTGTATAAAAAATTATGATATTTAATTTATCAGTACCTCCCAGCAAAAATCACCCCTTTCCCACACGATAGAGAAGACTGAGGACAGGCTCTTATTTTATTCGTCTTTCCATGAGTCTAAACGATGAGTCATTTAATGAGGACAAAGTCTCACTAGACCGGTGTTTGTGGCCTCCTCCTGTCAGCGGAATACAAAGAAATGACGTGGCTGCCATGATGAAAGCTTCCACAGACGAGGATAGATACAGGAGTGAGGGAGGCTGAAGGGAGAGATGCATTGGCAGTGTCAAAGAAAGGACGTCCACCTACGGCAGCATCGCCCTCATCCGCTAGGTGAGCTGTTCAGGCTGTCGTTCTGGAAGCGTCGGCGGTTCAAGAGCAGTTCAGTACATCGTCACGGTTATTGTCGAGCATTCTGAGGCCATCGTGGACCACGCCTATGGTCCAGCGCAGTGGTCAGACAGTTTTGATGGGAAATTCATTCTCAGGAAAATAACAGCTGTTCATCCGCTACACTCATCATTTCTAAAGGTACTACAGGTCAAGCCCGAGTGCCGTAAGAAAAGAGGAAATAAGAAACATGCGTCACCACTGTCTGAAAGCTTGTGTTTGTGTCTGAGCCGTGTTTTATGACATAATGTAAGTTTTCTGAGGTTAAGCGTCCGAGTAGCTTCAAAAGTACTGCACTGAGTGTTACAATAAACAGTGGCTACGAGAAAAAACACTGCTCTGTTATAGCTTTAGGATTTTATGAGTAATTACTATAATCGCTGATTGTGTTCTGTGCCAGGCGGTTGTTTGTTAGGTAACAAACTCTATCTCTTTTTTCCAGACAATCGCCGTGCTGCCTCCTCCACCAGCTCCCTACCTTTTTCAAACACAGGGAAAAGGGCAAAAGGAAAATGTCACAACCATTTGTGTGTGTGTGTGTGTGTGTGTGTGTGTGTGTGTATGTGTGCGTGTGAGTGAGCGAGTGAGTGTGTGTGGTCCAGTCTAACTCTTCCCGCTTCAGTTTGATAAACAACATGACGTATGGGATTTTATAGCCGAGTGGATGAAGCATTCATTACTTCTATTTTAATGGTAATGGTTAATTCTATTATTAATCACAATACATTCAATAACAAAAGCAGGCTTTTAAAGTGTGCTTATTTAAGGGTGTGTTTATTTTGACCACCTTCGGTGCTTATGCACCCTTTTTCCGGACTACTATGTGTGATTTCAGAGAAGTTTCGTCATGGTCCAGTGTTAAACAACCGCGATACAGAGCTAAATATAACTGCTGAGTTATGGACATATTTAAGGTCTATGCTTTTATTATGACTGGGCTGGGAAATATTTAACAAACAGACCCGTCTGAAACGTTTAGAAAAGAAAGAACGTTTTAGAAACATGATAAATATAAAAGAGACAAAAACACTTTATGATATTGTTAATGACACTCAGGTCTGGACTGTCGGGATCCAAACGCACCTTAACTTTGGATGGGTTTCTCCAGTGGTCTTTCATCAAGTCGTTACCAGTCATGTTCCTAGGGAGGAGTACCAGGCTACTGCCAGTGTCGTTGCAAGCCAGTTCACATTCGGCTCCTGGTCAAGAGCAGACAGAGTTACTGAGATGTATGTATATAAACAGAGATGTATCTGAATTCTACTAGCGGTATAAACGTATGAATTCAACTCAACATCAATTGACAATCTGCACTTGACATTGTTTCTGTACAAAGCACTATAGCAAGTTTGCTCAGAAAAAAAATGCATGAAATAAATGTCACCTGAAATTTAAAATGCATTAATAATGCAATTAATTGATGTATTAATACAATAAACTGATATGCTGGTGTGTGCTTCAGTTTGTCATTAAGCTTGTTCACCCTTGCACTGAAAGGCACAGCATGGATAGGTCAATTCAACCACTTCAAAGTAAAATAAAAATGATTAAGTTCTAGCTAAAGTTAAACAGCTTCATGAGTAATAAACTAATTTAATACCATGAATCCTTGAATTTGATTGTTTGAAATCATTAAGGAGGTGGATAGCGTGCTGCTGTACAGACCAATGTTGTATAGTCCTTCAGTGCAGCTGGTGAGGATGCTAGGGCCCAGGTTCTGAGGCAGGGAGCACTGGCCTTTTAGACCTGGACAGAGCTGGAAAGAGCCTGTCCAGTTGCCGTCCTTTCTGCAGCGGATCACACTAGTGATGGAGGGAACCTTAGGGAAAAAGCAAGAATACTCATTCAACACTCTGAGCACTCTGAGCAACACAAATAGATACAGTACTTCGTTATCCTAATCTGGAGGGAATACTTTCATATTGATACTTGCACCAGAATTAGATGATGTCTGGAAAACAAGCTGATATTATTAAGTCAACCAAGTGTCCTGTCCATGTTCCTCCCATAAATGTATTTTCCCATAGCAACTTTCCAGAATGTAAAAAAAATAGCCTAATGAGAAACTGTACTACATTCTACGTAAAGGTAAAAACCTAAATGTAGGGTGTTTCTAATAGCACATTGCTTGACGTAGTGATTCTGTATCACTGTTTCTTGTAACCTGCTTCTATTTAGTGTAGCCAGGTAGAGCAGTATGAAAACCAACGGTATAGCAACTCTAAAAATGGCAGTTTGAGTAATTGCTAAGAACGAAAACATTTGTGGGAGGGAGTATAGACCGGTTTTGAATGCCTACACAGGTTGTGTCTGATGGGATGATCCATATCTTTCCTTTTCATATAAGAAGAAATGAGAAATGAATCGCGAAAGAGAAGGATGGAAGAGAGCAAGAAGAAATCCACAAAACATGAACATATGAGGCACATGTTGTGGTGAGAGAGCAGTCCAGAAAATGTCCATGATGTGGGGATGAAAGATGCAGGTGTAAAGCGGAGAGAGAGTGAGGGAAAGCAACAGACCTGTTTGCAGCGGCTGTGCGCTCTCACCGTGTGGTTGGCCCTGGGGCAGCTCAGCCAGCACTCGCTGTTGAACTGGAAGCCATTGGTACACTGGTAGCTGCTGTGGAAGACCGGTGGTGGCGGCTCACACATCACCGGCACACAAACACCTGGCTGCCAGCTTCCATCCTCGGTACACTGCCTTGTGAACGCCCGTCTGATGAGAAATGTCACACACACACACATGCACATACACACACACACACACATACACATACACACACACATATACACACACACACACACACACATATATACACACACACACACACATACACACATACACACATATACACACACAAGCACACACACCATTATACCACTGTCTGAAAGTTATATTATAGTAATGTACAACATAACATAGTGTATAATGTATAAAGTAGATTAGAAATTTGACACAATTATGTACATTAGATGCTTCAATCAACATGTCAAACCTCCTCAAGTTGATAAATGCACAGTTCATTTTATATTTAATAACCATAATAACCATTTTAAACTACTGTCTGAAAGCACTTGTAATGTATAGCCTAAGTAAATACATAACATAGTGTATAATGTAGATTTAAATATTATAAATTAGACACCATTAAGTACATTAGATGCTTCAATCCCTATGTCAAGTTGATAAATACCCAATTTATTTCTCAAGATTTACTAACCATTTTAAACAAAAGGCATTTAGATAGTAGTGGTATTATACACCTAATGTCCGAAAGTTTGATGACATCTGCTCTACCATTTCTTCTGAAATCAAGGTTATTCATCTGTTACTGTTCTTTACACTAGATACTGAAACATTGCTCTGAGGATTCAATTGCAGCTACAAGAGCTTCAGTGCGGTCAGTGCCGATCCCGGATGATTAGTTCTGCATCACAATTGCCACTTAAACTCATCTCAGGGGAATTGAATGCTGTTCCACTGCTCCACAGCCCAAAGCTAGAGGGCTTCATAACCCTCTGGCCAGCACTTGGCATAGAGAATGGTGACCTTAGAGTCATATGCAGCTGCTTCACAGCCTCAAATTCTATTGGCAGCGCTTTTGTATGGAGATTATACACGCTTTGTGTGTGAAATTGAATGCCCGTGTAAACAGTGGGTTGTTAAACTTATTAATTAGAAGATGTGTCTGGATACTTTTGGACATATAGTGCAACTTCATTCTCAATTTCTTAGTCCGTTTAGAATAACCTTAATCCTTCTGGATAAGAGACAGCCATTTGAGTCAAAATTCAAGTTCTGCAAGAGCTAACAGTGACTGACCTCTTTGGTTTGTCGGCACTAGGGACGTGGTATCCAGGCTTGCACTTGTACTTGCAGAAGGAGCCCACCTTGAGGCCGGTGGCATTGCAGCGTTTAGTCTGTAGAATGGCATTGGGGACAGGTGGAGGAGCCGGACAGCGTAGCTCGCATAGAGCTTCAGGAAAAGACCACATCCCATCCTCCATACAGGTCAGTACATTGTTAGTGCCTGCAGGACACCAGAAGAGTTAACTCAGAGAAAGACAGCTGAACTGTTGCTTCAGTCAACTAGAGGTGGCCAAATGGATCTCAGTATCTGTGATGTATTATAATCACAGTGGATATTTGGCATAAAGATGGCACATTAAGTTGGGTGGTACATCCTTATCAAAAGCTTTTTATAAATCTTGATGGAAAATGTCTAGATATTTAGACAGTGATACAGTTTTGCTGTTACACAAAAAAGAGATAACTTGTATTGAACAATCTGCATTATAAGTGCATTATCTTAGACCTGTTGATTATCTCTACTGCATTATCTTAGACCTGTTGATGAGTTCATACTTTTTATCTTTACTCTCATAACCATATATCTTTGGGGATGTAATGATTAATTAATCATATTTCATTATGACGTCAAGTTATCAGTTTAAATGTACCTTCTTAATAACACATTCAGTGGATTTGCAGAATTAAAATGAATTATTTTTAATTCTACTTTCCTACAATATACCCATTTGCATGTGTTCGTATATTTTTGACACAATTAAAATGATTCGGTTATTCATCTTGATTAGCAGTAGGTTACATGATTACTAACAAAATAAACATTGAATGCCCTACATACCTTATATAGTTGTTTCATTTTAGCCACTGCATAATTTTGAATTTCTTTATTATCTATTATTCATTAATATTATCATTCTTCTCAATATAAGGAATATAACACTTTGTTGTTAGAGCAAAAATGACATTTACAAGTTTGTCCCCTCAAACCCAGCTGCTGTAGGCCTGCCGTGCCATACCCACCTATGAGCTGCGCTGGCTGCCGGCACTGGAAAGTGCACCTTTTGCCGTAGGTGGTGCCCTCAGAGAACTGAAAGACAGCCGGGTGCACGTGGTACTTGTCAGGCCGGCCGCAGTCCACCGGCTCGCAGGACACCTGCTTGTTCCACTTTCCATCTGCACAGGTCAGGGTTGCCGTGGAGTCCGACTGTGTGGGGGAAAGACCAAAGATAAAAATAGCCCCCCTTTCTTTTAATCTCTCTCTGCACACGTGATAAGAGAACTGTGTGTTCTGTGTCAGTTCCAGACGTTTAAAGTCTCATATTGCACAGAAAAAAGTACAGTATCCAAAGAAGGGGGGAAAAACATCCTCTTCCTCAATAAAAAGTTATTGTGTCTGTGATGGATCTCTCAGTGAGAGGGGAGCGGAGGGGGGACAGAGGTCACTGCGACATCAGCCTCTGATAATAAATGGCGTGGGTAGAGCATATAAAGCTGTCAGAAGCGAAGGCAGCAGGAGTCAGGGGTCATTTCAGCTGATTTAATAAGTCATTTCAGGAGTGTGGAACGCCTGTAAAGACATCAGTGGAGACCCATCAGAGTTGCTGGAGGAGCGCAAGCCAGCCTCTCTCTCTCTCTCTCTCTCTCTCTTTCTCTCAGTCTCTCTCTCTACTTCTGACCAAACATTACCATTGTCTTCTCTCCTCCCTTAGAATACTAGCAGCTATCACACAGCACACAGGATCAACAAGTGTCAGTTTGCTAGTCACAAACTGCAACATTACAACTCATCATGGCCCAACCGTGAAGAACAGTCTGCTTTAGCTATAATTCATTTGGGCTGTGAGACCTTCCCACAAGGATCCTACTGAGTCACAGCAGGAGTGTTCATTGGACTAATACTATTTGTCACCACAAGACATGTTCAGATGCATGAGTCTTTGTTAATTTTTTATTAATTCCTAAAATTCCTTCTGTATAATGGTATGCAAAAGTTTTGATGTTTTTTAAAAAAATTGAATTCTCAATTTTTCACAGTTTTGTCTATCTAACGAAATGTTTTACAGTGTTTCATAATTTCCTCTCCTCTTCAAAATACACAACCAGAAAAGGCTTTTCTACAATGATGGTAAAATGTTTCATTTTCGGCTAGAGTGATAGCTTTAAGAGTGATAAATAAATAAAACGCTGGGAGATTAAAATAAGCTCTATAATGTTCGGAGATAAACCAAAACTGTAAATATTTGAAGAACCAGCTAAGAGAGAGGCTCATTGTTCAGAAGCACTCGGTTACTGTAAAAGAAACACATGGAGCAAACTGTTAATGAATCATTAAATAGTTGTTCAAGGAGATGCATAAAAATGCCAGTAAATTTAGTTAATGATAGCAAATTTGAGACTTTAAGCCAACAAAACTCTTGTGAGCTTCCTGGGTTTTAAAATGTGGTTTTTATGGGGTCGTCCTATTGTGTTGTGTGGTATTGAGCATTAGGTGAAAAAAAAAAAGTCGACTTTAACGTGATCCATCCTCGGAGGCTTGGCCGAGGGCCGCATGTGTGCTCAGGGGCCGGCCTGTTTCAATGAAACACAGAAAACACGCTCTCTTCCACAGATCTCTTAATTTGTTTATGACAAGCGCCAAAAGACCGGCCATAAAAAAAAAAAAGATGTTGGAGATGTTTGTTGAACCAGATTCTATGAAGCCAAACAGTTTTTGCTGGCGAGGCATAGATTATTGTGGCAAATGTTCTTTTACTCACATCCACGAAACTAAACACTGAAGAGAGCTTTTCTTTTTTGTGTGTTTTGACCATAATCTCCCTCTCTCACTCTTTCCTTTTGTCTCTCTCCTTCTCTCTCTCTCTCTCTCTTTCTTGCTCTTTCACTCTCTCTCCTCTTCTCTCTCTCTCTCTCTCTCTCTCTTTTTCCTTGTCTTTCTCTATCAATCTCTCTCTCTCTCACTCTCTCTTCTCTATCCACACTCTCACTCTCTCAGAAATGGCAGATTTAAGGCAGCCTGGAATGCAACAAGGCTGTGGAATCCAATGCTTATCTAATGTTCTGTACCCTCTCAGGAAATATACCAGCACCTGAAACTGAACAAAACAGCAGGAAACAGTTGAAATGCAATCCAGACACAGTTACAAAACTTGCCCTCTTTCTCTGCCTCTTCCTTCTCTCAGCCAAAGTCTCTTATTGAAAACAGCTCACGGGCAGGAGAGTGCAAACGCACCATTTTTTTGGCTGGATAATTGAAATAACAAACAAACCTGAAGCGGGCGCACGTATCATCATCATAACCCTGAAGCAATAATTGTGGCAGTAACACAGTGATAATCCAAAGACACATTCAGTGATGACTGATGGCAGATGGGCCCCATTAATCTCTCTCTGCTTTAGGTGCCTGTTGAATATTACCATGGTGCCACAAATTAGAAAGTTTCACTGCTGATGAAGCCGCCAAGAGAGAATAGGCCTTCCGCCAAAACCTTCAGTGCTTTTTCTGACTTTGTATTAGTGATGCACCCATATTGAATCTCTGGGTCAATAATAATAACCAGTAATTAACCGCTAGAGGTCACAGCTATCGCCAGTGATAACAAAAGCCTGGTGAGATTCGATATGAATCACATTTTACTCGCAGCCCATTGAAACAAGCAGAGAAACTCAAGTGGGGATTCTAATCTTTCAATCAATACCACATTTTTGTTCAAAAGTAGAACAGAAGATATTATGTTTTGGAATGATGAAGCTGTACTTGCACACAATCTTGTTTTATGGAAAGTTTTTTAAAAATCTCTTATTTTTGCCATATTTTTGTCATTTTTTGACATTTAAACATTAAAAACAGTCAAACATGCAGTTGCTTGTAGAACTGAGTAATAATGACAATATAAATAAAAAATATTTTCCGAACATATCACAGCATCAGGATGTTTAAATGTGCATTACAAGTCCTGCTACTCTTCGTTAAAAGAACGTCTTACAAATCTTACATAGCGTGGTTTGATTGGACTGTTATGTTTCTTTCTTCTCCTACAACTACACCAAAGGGATCCTTTTCTGGAAAGAACACTCTTTATGTAGTTTATGGGGTTTTTTGTTCATTGAAAACAATCTGAAGCAATCATATTGTTGGTATTTGACAATGCTGGTAACACAAAAAATCATGACAACATCATATGACAACAATTTACTATTTATTGCAATGGCAGCCAAGATCCATGCCACTCACTTCCTAAAGGTTAATTTGTTCACACTGGATAGCTTTTAAGCCCGAACTGCTCATTTAAGGTCCTGCCACAGCATCTCAGTGAGGTCATTCAAACTTCTAAACCTTAATATTGTGTCTTTTTTGAGCCAGGGGACACTTGCTCTTGTGTTTCAGATTGTTGTCATGCTGCATAACCCAGTTGCACTTGGGCTTCAGATCACAGACTGACATTCTGGGGCTGGATTTATCTGGTAAAGAACAGAGTCCATGGTTGTATCAGTTATGGTTGCCCAGGCCCTGAAGCAGAAAACACACCTTCACACTACCACCACACCATCACACTACCACCACCATGTTTGACTGCTGGCACGGTGTTCTTATTGTGGAATACTGTCTTATCTTTACAACAGGAAAAACTGTTTTCTTTTCATCAAGGTGTTTGGTGTTTGTGTGAGGTCAGCCTTAATGTTCCTCTTGGTTAGCAGTGGGTTTTCACCTTGCAACTTTCTCGAGGACGCTGTTTCCACTCAGTCTTTTTCTGTAAGTGTAACGTGTCAATTTGTCATACCTGAACACACCACAGCACAGCATAGAGTGTGAACAGCATGAAATTGTTCTTTGCATTTAACCCATTTACCCAAGTGAAGCAGTGGGCAGCCATTGAGGCAGTGCCCAGGGAGCAGTGTTTGGGGATGGTACCTTGCTCAGGGGTATCTCAGTGGTGCCACTGACAGTCCTGGAATTCAAACCCACGACCTTCCAGTTGCTGGGGCAACTCCCTAACCAGCAGACCACCAGCTGTCCCACCATATTAATGGTGGAATCATTAACACTGTCCTTATCAGAGGCAAGTGAGGTCTGCTGTTCCTTAAATGTTTTTTTAGGTTTATTTGTCACTTTCCAGGTTCAGGGTTGTTGCTACACTCATGGAGGAATTTTGGTAGGCCGGTATGGGCAGATTCACCACTATTCCAAATTTTCTCCATTTAGAGATAACGGCTCTCACTGTGGTTTTCTAAAGTCCTACTGATATATTTCAGCAGTTTTATTTCTCATCGCTTCCAATGTGTGCTGTTTGTTGAGACCTTTCACTGGGTCTTAATTAACTGATGTCTAGATTCAACAGGGCTAGCAGAAATCAGGTCTACGGGTTTCAAGTGTAGCTAGAAACTGGTTAAACTGGTGTTGGGTAACCTTTTTTTCTTCTCCAGATCATTTAAAAACTACTTGTAGTTAACCATATATGGCTTATTTTATCTGAAAAAAAAAGACATTTATGAAAAAATAAAAGAAACGAAGAGGGGGCATATACTTTTCACAGAACTACATACTTGCTCAGGGACAAATTGATGACATTCCTGCCTTGACCAGTTATTTATTTCTGTGTGCATCAAGTGACTGTAATTACCTGATGCAATTCTAATATCAGAATTCCAAAGCTCCATTACAAAGCCAAGTAGCAGTTCAAGCCTGCGATGGCAGCACCACAGCAGCTATTAAACAAATGACCAGCTACAAGAGGTGTAGAGAGCTGCGCTGCAGAAGAGCGGGAAGAAAAAAGCAAACAAGAACAGTCGTGGTTGAACAGGAGACATACACACACACACACACACACACACACACACACACACACACACACACACCCATACAAAAAAAAGGGGCTGTTTAACT
>JBBJLS010000041.1:5762547-5787246 GCA_037577275.1 Bryconaethiops microstoma
ACACGGCGCCCGGGGAGCAGTGTGTGGGGACGGTACCTTGCTCAGGGTACCTCAGAGGTGCCACTAGCAGTCTTGGGGATCAAACCCACGACTTCTTGATCGCAGGGCGAACGCCTTAACCACTAGGCTACCATCTGCCCCACTCGAAAGCCCCCCCCCGGTACAAGAATCAATGAGCTGTACAAACAAAAATGAGAGACTTAAAAGTAATATGTCCACTTAAATATAACAAAATGCATTGTGTTTGAAAATGACAAAATCTTTCTTTAGTGTCAAATTTAAGCAAATAAGATTGCAATTAACACAAAACAAGGCAATTAAACTCTGCAATATGTAATTTGTCTCTATTCATTACTTTTGTTTAAATCCTTCATTTATCGATTTTTTTATGGTCATTTTCACATGGGGATCCCATTTATTTTTTTACTGGGGCCCATAAGACAGTAGCCTAGTTATACCACTCAAATCTACAGTATACTTCAGTTCATGATCCGTGTTCCATTTCAGCCTCTGCTCCTCTTTGACTTGGTTCCCTTCCCCAAAGTGAAGCCCTCTCTGACTCCTCTCTTTACCTCTTCCTATAAATCCACTTGTGGTTCACACAGCTCTTATAGTAACTGTAGCATTCAGAACAGTGCATGGAGTGGTAATGCTTTTTAAATGCCAAATTCCTTTTGAATATGAATGGAATCCACTTTGAAAAACAATCTAGTCAAATGGACATCAGTGCTTAAATGGACATCAGTGCTTTTCTGGGTGGAGAACATGTTTTTAAAATTATTTTTTAGAACAACAGAACTTTGAAAGCTGAAGAGTTATGCCTCAAAGCACCGCTGCTGGAGTTCTATGCTTGATTAGCCTGGCACTTTAATCATGGCAGAAATCACAGGGATGGACAAGACAGTATGCGGATAATTAGCAGCTTCTAAATTGATGCGTTTCTCAGGATATGACCTTATCTAACACCCCCTCCCCAAACCTCCCCCCCAACCAATAACACAGCCGTTACCTATAATGAGTTTATAGTTAATTGACAATTCAGCTTGAGCAAACTGATATTTACCATCATAACTTTCACTCACTCCATACCTGCGTGGATAAAGCTGAAACGTGGGTGTTCCTATGATACGCAACTGCAGTGCATTCTTGACAATTACTGACAACAAAACAATGGCTGCCATCAATGTCGACTACAAAAATTAAATTTGCATCAACCAAAACCCAGGCACACTTGTATAGCTTTGTTAACAGAACAGTATTGCAGACTCTGCAACACATCAAAATCAGATTGAGAGGGCAGGAGAGGGTGTGTGTGTGTGTGTGTGTGTGTGTGTGTTCATAGGACCATTGACACACACATGCACACTCATAAATGCACCAGCGATGGTTGTTTTTTGACCAAGGGGCAAAAAACGTAGTCGTCATAAAGCACCATTTAAAAGTTAATTTTAAGGTATGAGATCAATAAAAAAAAGAAAATGTGAAGGGTGCTTGCGTAGTTGCTATAAAACCAGTGTTTGAACACATTCAATCATTGATTTATAGGCAAAAAAAGGTTTGAATTAAAAAAAATAATCTACTAGCACCCTGAATTTGAACCAGCAGTCTTATGATATTCTTCATTCACTGCCTGGCATCTTACCACTGAACCATGTCTTACCAAGCCGTTTATGGTTAAGGACGGCTAGCCTTTTAATTAAACTGCAACACACAGGACACACATTTTCTTTATAACTGACCTAAGCTTTAATATCTTGTAAGCTTTAGTAAGTCTGTTAGTGAGTCTGCTGAGGGTTTTGCTCTGTGGTTGTTTCTCCACGTTTGTCCCCACCTTAGTGATGATGTCACAGAGTCTCTCTCTGACATTTTTCAGGCAATAACTAACTGATCAAAACTCGTAAGACACACACACTGTATCAGATATTAACAGACTTTTTGACACTGGAACCAGGCTAATATTTCAAAAACATTAGGAGGAGAAGAGGAACTAAATTCCAGCTATAAAAAGAAAAATAGAACTTAAGATGAACAGTAGTGTGATTAATGAGGCAAAATGATAAATAGTATAATGTAATTATACATTTAGAGTCATTTTCTGTCAGGAAATATTTTCACATTCTCAGTTGGGTATTAATCTCTAATTCGTGTACATGACTATCATATTATGATATTTTTACATTTCTCTTCCGGTAAGTGAGTTTTATTTCACTGAAAACAGAGATTACAAACTTCTGAATGTGGATTTACTTTTTTACTTTTTTTTTTACAATATTTTTAAATGGCTTAAAACCTTTGAGACTCCCTTTCAGCACTAAGTATTTATTAACAAGCAGACTATTCCACATTTGGGTCAGTGTTCATCAGTCACATTTCAGTTTCCAGGTCAAAAGTATTGGGACACCCCTGTTTTTCAGGGTTTTGGATGAATTTGGGGTGGAAGAACTTCAGAATCAGAATCACATTTATTAGCCAAGTAAGTGAGCGAACACATATAAGGAATTTGATTCCAGTCGACGGCGTCTCTCAAGCACAACAGTGTAAAACACAACAATATGTAAAAGATGCAATGAACAATATACTGAGCAATATAATGTACAATAATATACAATCTACAATATTAATATGTAATACACATTTATATTTATAAATATAAAGATCAATCTTAACTTATGTACATAAGTATTATTTATACATATAATGTGTTTATACTATTTATAAATATAAATATATGTATGGAAATATGTATGTTTTATATATGTGTGTACACATATTATGGAAAGCCAAGCAGGAAATATTTAATGAAACTTGATATATATAGAATAAAAGTGGATATATATGGAATGAAACCTCATATATATGAAATGAAACCTGATATATGGAATGAAACCTGATATATATGGAATGAAACCTGATATATATATTGAATGAAACCCTATATATATTGAATGAAACCCGATATATACGGAATGAAAGCAGATAAATATGGAATGAAAGCAGATATATATGGATGAAACCTGATATATATTGAATGAAACCTGATATATATGGAATGAAAGCTGATATATATGGAATGAAACCTGATATATATTGAATGAAACCCGATATATATGGAATGAATGCAAATGGAATTAAAGCTGATATACATGGAATGAAAGCTGATGTATGTGGAATGAAGGCAGATATATATGGAATGAATGGGGATATATACTGAATGAAACTCGATATATGTGTGTGTGTGTGTATATATATTTATATATATATATATATATATACATACATATATGGGGTGCCATTTCCAACGACCCCTCGTTTGCCATACCCTCGTTTACTTTTGTCTGAGGTGAATGGATTTTGGCTAATGACACCTCTAAATTTGTTAAACTGTTTTTACAAACGTCACTCCATATGTATACCTATGAAATGTAATCCCCTGGGATCTGGTTCGGAGCGTAAAGTGGTTTGTACAGCCCCATGCAGAACATGCGTGAGGCATCTTATTCCACTATTTTACTCCACAACAGTAGGACATTGAGGTATGATGCAGCTGCTCATCTAGTCTAGTAATAATGTCTATGCATAATCGTTCATCCTCGCGCCTGGAGGCACTGAGCAGAAACCTGGATCCAAACCTGTGTTGTTCTAACCAGCTCACAAAATATTGACTATTTTTTAGAAAAAAGAAATCTTGATACTTTTGTCTGCTTTCTTGTTTGTTTGCATTTATTCTAATATTCAGCTGTGTTTTTGCTAGCAGAAAGAAGTGCACTGCTGATATAAATGACTTCAAACAATTTGCACAGGTGCCTAAGACTTTTGCACAGTACTGTATATCAACCTAACCGAGTTGCTGTGATTGAAACATGATGTTTAACTGGGTAGATTTGAGCTTCAGATGTTCGTCTGAGTCCAATGGGACCTGACTGCAGTTTACATTCAGACACTGTTTCAAGGATATGTGTCTGGCTCAGGCTGGGCTCAGATTTTACAGTTGGGTCTTCACAGCCTTTTAACAGATTTGCATCATTTTTTCATCTTCTTTTATTCTTCCTCTGTACTTTCATAACTTTCAATGATATTTCAAGGTCAATCAGGTCCACAGCAAATGGTTTCAGGAAAGTACAGTTTTTGTGATGCCAAAAGTATATACACATATACTTGTTTGGTCAAATTTTTTTACATTAAAAAAACAAAGCTTTTGGATTGAGCCGGTAAAGGTTAACATCTTGCTACAGGCTAACAGTGTAGTTAACCCAAGCTAGTATTCAGCAGTATTTGAAAGCATTGCTAAATACATAAATGTGTTGAAACAGACTTTTATCTTAATTTTGGAAAGTTGATGATAATGACATATTTTATCATTTAAGTAACACTATCCAGTCAGTTTTTATTTGGTATGTTTGACGAGCTGATTTGATTCAGTTTGAGACTAAAAACTTAACGATGTAGTTCAAGTTGAGTTGGGTCTGGACAAAGTTTTGTCTTTGGAGAGAATTTTGGACTTGGATGGAAAGCTCTAAGCTAGATACAGAGTTATTTGGTTAATTTCTGCTACAAGTCAATCTCTTCTGTGTGTGTCAATGACTTGTGTGTGTCAATGACACTGTACATCACATCTTACCTTTAACCAGTAATTATGGCTCCTGCTGTGCATCTGTGCCTCTTCACATGGAAACCAGGCATACTGAGATACTCCATCGGATAGGTCAAAGACTTTCGACTGGCAGCTCTGACAGAGTACACACACATTCACATAGAATGAGTAAAGCCACATTATACTGCATTTTGGTATCCATCATAAATGTACTTCTTTCCACTGATTTGAATGAAAAAAGTGTTAAAGGTCAACGCCAACAGTTTCCTTTTTAATTTCTAATAACGCTCCATCGTCCAATGAAAGCACTCACCAGAGTTTAATTTTTGACCCAATGTACTCTGATGTGAACATCAGCCAACAGGAGACAGCCTGGGCCAGAGCTTTAGTTGATGCTGAGCAAGACTGAGGATAAACTGCTTCTGTCAGCTGTCATTCGGAGCTACACAGTTGGACTCTAAAGTTCTATAAAGACAGATCACACCAAGTCTTGTCTTTCTAGCTTTCTTCTCTGAAGAACAGCTACCACCAGCAGTTTTTGCTTGCTTACTTTCATGTTTGAGCGAGTTCCTGCTCACAATGGATCTCTTCCACAAACACGCTTATCATAAACTAGTAATGAAGATCAATGCATATTTTAATGTGATGTTTAATGCATAATACACAGTTTAGAGTCAAAAGAAAAAATCTCTGCACCCTGGTCAAATTGCATTTTGTAAAAATAAATTCACACACTCTGTTTATAGTTTACTTGCTATATTATTGCCCTCTTTTAATGCACATTAATTGGTTGATAGTTCTATTATTCCCTTTTTATGTACATTTGTTGTTTATTTGATGAATTTAACATACTGGGGGAAAAAATAACGCAATCTGTGCAAAAGTGGCACGTTTTTAGTGAATCGTTTTGAATTGTTCAAATATGTTAACTTTGCAAAAACTAAAATGCCTAAAGACAACTGTGCAATGAAAATACTATATTTAATTTGTCAACACATCATTTTCTTTTTCATATGACTGTACAATGTCATGAGGATGTTGTTGACTAATGACCTGTTTCTTTACTCCTACATCTGTATTGCGCTTGATTAGTGGCTTATAACCAGCTCGGGACAACTTC
This sequence comes from Bryconaethiops microstoma, assembly GCA_037577275.1. Classification (NCBI taxonomy): domain Eukaryota; kingdom Metazoa; phylum Chordata; class Actinopteri; order Characiformes; family Alestidae; genus Bryconaethiops; species Bryconaethiops microstoma. Next base: position 5,768,259 of record JBBJLS010000041.1, read on the forward strand.
TGGGTTTAATTAAACGGGGAAAAAACGTCCAGTTCTTGACTTTAGAGCACACATTCAAAGTGAATTCTAGACACAGTACCTGAAGGAGTGCACACTGAACGTCAGTAATGATGGAGGCTGGCCAGTCTGCATTTCCCTATCAAAATCTAATTTAGACCATCTGGAGGGCCACAATTAAGCAGAAACCTGGCTAAATCAGACCACTGCTCCAGATCATAAAGAAAAGCAACAAAATGGAGGGGACGGAGAGACAGACCCCAGGGGCTTCATGCATCCAACATTAGGATTAAGAACGCTGCTCTGGGAATCGTGTCACAAGAACTAGATCTCTTAAAGGAACTGTTCAAATGTCTCCAAGTATCTGTTTGAGATAGGGTACCATTAAGCAATGTTGAAGCAGTAATGCAGCTAAGCCCCCCTAAATACTTGTGGTGTATTTTAAAGCCAAAGATTTTGAATAAACACTTGAGCGTCCAAATTGCATAGACCATACAAGTTGGACTCAATAAACACTGAAGCTGAAGCCCTAAAAAGATCCAGTCACTCTGACTTATTCAATTCCAATGACAATCGCAAGCAGCATGCCGATTACCATATATGCTTGCAGACCACTCTGTATTTGAACCCCCTGAACCCGAGTGTGGGGTGACGGCACTGCGACGCTAGGTGACACTGGAGAGCCGCCTGGTGCCTGAGCCCGTCAATGGCACTAATTATGCGTAGTATGTGTAAGTGTGTGTGCATGTTTGTGTGTGCGTGTGTGTGTGTGCGTGTGTGTGTGTATGTGTATGTGTAACAGGAGCTCATGAGCGCTCCAGCACAGCAGTGGGAATGGTCGGGCTGTCTGCTGTCTCTGCACAATGGATGTCCCCATTATTTTTGGAGTAGTTTATAGCAGAGAGTTTCTGCTTCATCAGCAATAGGGTCACGCTGGTAAGTGACTGTCTGGCCTTTACATTGCCCCCGTTTCCCCTGCACACACTCGCCTCAGTTCAACCTCTACTCTTCACAAACTGTTCTCTCAAGCCAATCACAATGTAACGACATGACAGAGTCAGACGTAGACCTCAGAAACAGGAGAGAAACTTCTCGTTGTCATAAACACTCATAAATTGAAGTATTTCAAGGCACAACATCTGTAATTTTTCGTGCAATTTTCTTTGTATCCCTAAGGTCCACTTATAAGGTTTGTGAGCTGTTAGAATTCATCATTACTTGACCACTTTCCAACCTCTTTTTATTGTGTAGAATTAAACCATCTGTCTTTGTTACTATACCTTCAAGACATGAAAACAACCTCTCTTCTGACTCTTTCTTGTCACTCATACATGAAGATGTCATCTGTATTGAGTGGCTGCCCTGTGTTCATAACATAGTCAGGACTGAACTATTCCTTAAACTGCTACATAGGCAGATGTGTGAAAACAAATATGGCTAAATAGATAAAATGGCATTTTTACAGCTCATACATGAACTGGGAGGTTTATTTGATACACAATAAATTGCATTTGATACACAATAAATGCATCTGATACACAATAAATTGACTTTAAAAGTAAAACAAAACAGTTGTGTCATTTCAGTGAAGTAACATGACTTGTCAGGTTTACTTGATTAATTCAACTTGGTTGAGTAAAATTTCCCATTGGTTCCTGGTGCCATGTATTTGCACACTATACCTGTTTTTCCTCTTCTTTTTACACACCCTCTGCATGACATCTTTCCAAACCCATGCATCTTCATTCTGATCTTTGGTTAAATATGTAACATAATCATTTGTATCGACAAGATATCAGCTGCTTAAAGTTAATTAAAATTTTATAGGTAATTTCAGTTTCAGCCCTGGGATAGGCTCTGGGTACCAGCGACCCTAGTGAGGATAAAGTGGTTACAAAACAATGAATCATTGAATAAATAACTTCAATTGTATTGCTTCTATTTACTTTCAGTAGTTAAATACAACCATGTTAATTTAAATGAATGTATGGCTTATACAGTAGAACACACTTCAACTGTTTTTACCTACTTTGTCACAACTCAAGGTGTTTGTGTAACTCTTAAAAGATCATTTCATAAATCATAAAGATCATTTAAAAAATCATTTATTTTTGTGTAAATAATGATATAATTACTCTCATTACATTCACCTGTTTTCCTGAGTGTTTATGAGTTTACTGTAGAAAGAATTTGTTGTAACTATAAAAAAGTAAGAAAACTTGCTCAAATTCATATTCAGTCTTTCGTATTCAAAATCTGAATTTCAAGACATCTATGCCACTTCACTGTATATTTTACAACCAATACAATTTTACATTAAGTCATTTTCATAGTATATTTTACTTCCAAGGCAGTTGTTTGGATTTCAGTCTGAGAGGGCAAAAGAGGCTGCATACATTTTTCATCTCTAAATACCTCACCCAAATTTGAATGATTACAAAATGAGCCACAAGTGTGGTGAATTCTGGTGAAATCCTGAAGAAAATGAGACAAAGAGTAAAAGTTTTACAGGAGTTGTGCTTGTGCATCGCTATCCTCGGTAGAGCTCCTCTTCTCCAGTAAACCATAAAGGAGTAGCCTCTGTTCCCCCCCCCCCCTCCTCTTCCTCACATCGATTCATGGACTCCTCTGCCTTACACTCAGCACTGCAACTCTAGATGCTGCTGCTGCACACAATAACACCCTATATATGATTACTCATCCTGATAGAACTCCAGCATCAATCACAGGCTAAAGCCTGCTCCACTTAAAACCACAAGCAGGCATTTGTCAAGCCATTTCTGTTTCCATTCATTTTTTGGAATATTCCCATTGATTCGCAAAGCCTACGCCTTTTAGATGCATCATTTTTCAAGTACAGTTATTCTCCTTCTCTACGAGCCAAAATAGTTGAGGATTTGATACTACTGTCTACAATCAGTGCAAATCCAAACAAACTGGCCATTTGTTGCCACTGATTGTTACTTCCAGCATTTATTCCTTTGTTTATGAATCTATGCATGGTAACATGCTCCCAAACCATCTCAAAAAGGGTTTAGAACTTTAACAGATGGCATCATGTTGTTTTTCTTAAGAGCTTGATTACGGCTTAAGTAAGGGTCTATCTGAAAACCATGAATGCGTAGAAAAATTATTTCATGTTTAGATCGATATTCATATCTACTTTTTCTTATAAGCTGCTGTTGGCCAAACTGTTAAATGCTACAAATTTGTACTGTTTGCAATGTTATTCTATTCATGTATTAAATCTCAGAGGGTTCTACAAATACTGTATGATCTACATAGTCATATAAAGCCTTTTAGGACTAAAATCCGCAAAATATATTTCGGAGCAACAATGGGGTTCAAATCTCAGCAGTGAAAAATGGCTGTTTGGCTCAGTGCTATAAATCCTAAGGTTGTGCAGAGCATGATGGGAATAGTTTTCTGACATGATTTATTCGGGAGAGTAGACAATTTTGGGTGCAGGGGCCGTTCGCTCTACAAACAGCATGAAAGAGTGGAGAGGAGGTGGTGAGGTGGCCAAGAAATGTGTAAAATTATAAATATTTCATATTGAAATATCTAGGGAGTAAAACGAAACCATTTTTTAAGGTGCCTCTTGGAAAGATCTAATCCTTTACAGTTCTATTGTGTGAAGGGCTCTCGCAAGCCTCTTCAGCAGAATGTACTGGACAGTAATCAGCGGTCAGGGTCTGCAGAAGTTAGTTATTATACATAATCTTGGTTGGATTCGTTGTCAAGGCCAAGAATGAGTTTTGAGTTTTAACTTGAGTTGACGGAATGTTGGATTTCACTTCTGCATCTGTGTACATGCGTGAGTGTAGTATGCAGACATTCGCACAGGTGTCTATGTACTTGAACGTAACGTGAACGTGAGCACTAGGGGGCAGTGTCCAAACCAAAATGTAGATAAAAGAAAGAGGAAAAGTCTAGCATTTTCCCTCTGATTCCAAAAGTGAAAGCTTTTTTGGTAGCATTTGTAGAAATGTTTGTGACATCACACCTCTGCTGCCTACTGGTGCTTTAACAACTGCATTTGCTTTAGTGCTAGTTCTGGTTCGGCTTGAGTATTGCTTGGGTCTTGTTTTGGCATGCAGTTCTATTGATTTGCATATTGACGCATAGATGAAATTTTAGACGTGTGCACATGATCAAACTTAAACCCCAATTCTGATACATTTATGTGCACGTTTACAGAAGTGTAAATCAGACTTAATTAGAATATATCTGAAACTGATTTATCCTTGTCCTCTTGCTTTCTTGTAATACATTGCTTGTTTCTCAGCATACATACAAATAATCACATTGGACCACTATAAGAGCTGCTAAATTATATTTAGTTTTCAGTTTAAAATCCTTTGCTATAGAGCTGAACTACACTGGGCAGCACTTTAACTGAACCCTGCTACATAATATTGACGTAACCAAATATATGCCAGAAATATGTCATAGCAAATGTCACATGCTGTCAGGCATTGTCATGCCAGATTATGCCCATTAATATAACAATATTACAATATATTACCATTACCAGCAGCTGTCATGAGAGATAATATATTGTTTGTAGTATCTGTCATGACATAACATTACAGTTATTTTACTGGATATAATCGGTCCATGACAACTCATAACAGCACATGATGTCTTGTGACATGTTTGACATGTTTGCAACATGGTGAGGTCAATGTTATGCAGCAGGGTTCAGTGTTAGAAAGTGTTGCTTCACATTGCTGTGATGTATTGAAACTAGCAGGTTGCAAACAATATGGAAACTTGGCTACACAGTTTATACAACATGCACACAGTAAAAATCTACAACCAATCTGTCATAACAGGGGGACCTCCCACATGTACACAAAATAAATACTGTTTAAAATCAGCATTGCGCTCCAGATCTATGTGTTCTAAAAAAAACACTGCACATTGTAATAGTAATAATAATAATAACAACAACAATAATAATAATAATAATAATAATAATAATAATAATAATAATTATTATTATTATTATTATCATTATTATTGTTATTATTAAGCTTTATGGAATTTCGGGAAGTGTTTGGTAAAGCTTGCCCAGCAAAGTGTCTGCAGGCATCAAATTAAATGGATTATTTTATTTTTAAAAATGCTAAATGTATTTTAACATCAATTTTCCCATGACAATATTCCCAAAGTAACTCACACACATCTCAAAGCGTCTGTATATGTACTATCTCAACAGCAGGTAACATTAAATGCATGCATGCCTGCAATATGTGAGTGAAACAAAATTATGTGTGTTTCAATATTTTCAAAAGAAAAAAAAAATAAGAACGTACATCTGTCTCTTAAAATCTTACATTTGAATTTAGAAGCTAAAGCTTATTTGGTACTCTGACGACAACTGCTGCAAAACCCTGAACAACTTCGTGCTGAACTGCAAACAAGAGTGCGTATGAGTGTTGAGTGTTTATGAGTGATGTTCCCACCTTTGTCACGGCAGGATACCCAGCAGCCACCTCAGCAGGGCAATGCACCTTGTGGTCAGTGGAAACCTCCACCCTTGTGGCCCACTGGTCCAGGAAACCACTGGGTGTGTAGAGTCCACAGTCCCTCACACTTGTCTCCCGCTCAAAGTCCTCACACACACCGTCACCATCATAGAAATAGCACAGACTGGGCTCATCTGCACAAGACAGAGAGGGACAGAGCAAAAGAGCTTGAAAGATAGTGTTGACAAGTCTGTTTGTATTAGTGCAATAAATATCAGCCTGCAGGGAATAAATTACATTTCTGCTTTTTTTTAAATTACACTCCCTTAGACTTTAACGACCTGTGTGGGGTCCATTTTCAACTAGTATCTCTAGTAACATAACTCACATATTTGCAGAATTGTAACATATTGACATAGAATTCACTGTAGTGAAGCACTGAAAGCTTTCTTTATCAAGAATCACTTGGATGACAGTGAAGGGATCCGCTTCTAGACTTTATTTATGTCAATTAAGTTTTAAAAAGACATTTAAAATTTAGCATATTTGCCACCCTGACACCACACGGAGGATAGACAACCCTACCATTGAGGACACACACACCCACATTATGTGCATCCTGTAAGGCCCTACAGCGCTCTATGGACTACGATTTTTTTCCACTTTATTAATTTATTTATGAAGCAGTTATTTGTTTACTTATACATTTACTTGTAATAGCTGGTTACATTGATCTCTGAGCTGCTATCAAACACATTTTACCATGCAATTATTTTGTGAATATAGATTCATATTTAGTTCTTGAGTAAGATTTATGATCCCAAGTCTAAGCAAAATTAATTAAATAATTACATTTTTTTTTTATTACAAATTGGCACATGCAACCCTAATTATGACCAGGTTTATGGTCTTCCCATATTTTGTTAAGCAGTACGGGTGAACCATTTACAGTAAATGAATCATTTCAGAAATGGAGTCAGGTGACTGACCTCAGGCCTAAACACAAGCAGGTTAAAAGTTGGCCTTGCAATAAAATCTCACTGGAATTTTGGAATGTCAAGTGGTATAGGAGGGGGTTCTAGTTTAGCACACTGATATGGCCTGTTCCTGGACCTTTAGGTGTTAGGAATCCGCAGACATGCGTGACTGACACCCAGTCAGCTCTCAGGGCTGAGGGGAGGTGTGTAAGCCCTGTCACCTGCTCTGGGTCTCACCCGCCTGCTGGTCAAGAGTGGTCAAGAGCCACTGAACCATGTCGGCGGCCAGGAAACACGTTTGCAGGATATCCACTTATCAATGTGAGCACCCCTTCCCTGGCAAAGTTGCTCACTATGTAAGCGAGTAGAATGGCAGGGAAAACAAGCAGTATATTCGGGCCCATTGCAGCCGGTGTAAATCATCCAGAGGAAGCCACGGTGCATGCAGGACATTCAAACGGCACCTCATTGCCTCCCTTCCCGTGCTAAAAAAGCACTCCTTTCATTAATACCGCGTTTCCACGTGCTTGTCGGGTGACATATTGAAAAACAGCTCTGGAAAATACTGCCGCAAGCGCCAGAGGTTGGGCTCCGAAATACTCGCGATCCCTGAGAGGTTTGTGTTGGTGCCTGTTCAACACAACTGTGAGTCATACAAAAACACCATGATGTGATAAAGCCGAGGCATTTTCTTCATGTCACATATTTTACCACTTGGAAAGTCAAGAGCGGAAACATGAAGTCATGTCATAAAGTGTTTTTGGAAGGTCCTTCGGTTACAGTGGAATCTTGTAATGCTAGCACAGCTACCTCCATCTGTAAAGGATCATCTCTAAATTATTCAATGCAGTTAAGATTTAATCAAGATATATGACCTTTCCATAGAAAGCTGCTGAAGTAGCAGGATATGGAAGAAAACAGATTTTTTTAAAAAGGGGGACACAATGGCCTGGATCCTGTTGAAGTGGCAGACACCTTCTGCTAACTGTTCCCTAGAGGCAGAACCATCAGTCAGACCATGGTTCAGCACTTCTGTCAAAAGAACAGGATAGGCATCGGGTCATGTATGGAAGAGAGATGAGGACCATTAGGGAAAGTCCTATACAGGTCCATTCTACGTAAACTGTGACCTTATGGATGTGTGAGTTCCCTTTTGCAAGACTAGCTAAAATGGTAGCTCCATCTGTTCTGATGCATCAGAAAAAAATTGGCCACAGTAAACTACCATAGGGATGTGAAATGCTAGCAAAATGCTGACACAGGATTTTCTGGAGGAAAGAAGGGAGACTTCGTTAAATTTCACTGTCTGTGAAGGACAAACTCAATGAACGTCTTACAACTGAGCGGCTTGGCAGTCTCATCGCTGAGAGTTGCTAATTAAGCTGTGCCATCCAAGCAAATTCACAGATCACACTTCTACAGGTGTCTCGGGTCATCTCTTCAACTAGCTGAATATACAATCAAGGGGAAACTTCAAAGGCTTCTTTAGCTATCCTTCCCTGTCTGCACTCTGTTTTGTCTCCACTTCCACCACTCGGTCCCATTCATACATTCTCGTCTAAAAAGATGAATGAAACACTAACAAAGCTAGTAGGAAAAAGACTCACAAAAAGTCTGCTCACCCGATGTCTTAGAAATCCTTAGAACTCCTATTAATTCAGTCGCATAAAGCACACTGCAATGGGATTAGTCGGAAGTCTTTGTAGAGTGACAGTGGCTAGTAGTCTGGTCTGAGAGGGCTTTGTGAAGAGATTTCACGTCATGTCAGTTAGAGGGCCCAATCACTAACATTCAGCAGTTACGTTGCACCATTAGCATCACAATCCTGCAAAACCCCAGTTTGACTAAGCATGGCCTGGACAGCACAATGGGACTTTGATACTATCTGGTGCATCGACGGTTTCTGGTGTCATTGTGCATTGTTAGCAGGGAGAAAACTGAAAACAAGTTTGTACGACTGATAACTAAACATGAAATCTAAGAAACTGGGCGGAAGATCAATGATTCAATATCTCAACCAAATTGCTGAAAAGACTTAGGACGAAATAGTAGTGAAACTTACCAACACAGTTAAACAAAGGTTCTGTTTTGCACTGGTTGGAGCAACCATCTCCATTGGCAAAGTTCATGTCATCACACTGTTCTTCCAGATACCTAAAACACACAAACTGAGTTAATTTTTAGATGTCTTTGGAAAAGAAAGAAAACAACATTTCCATGTATTTAGTTTTAATATGTAAATGAGAATTCAAAACTACAGTAATAGAAAGTATCTTTTTTTCTCCCATGACAAGAATATATCCTACCTTTGGATGAGTCCATCTCCACAGTAGGGTGAGCCCAGTTGATGTATGAGTGGAGGAGATGGCTCACTTTCTGCTGTCTTGGACACAGTCAGCACATGGTAGGTGTATGTCTCACCAGGCTCTACATCCCTGCAATGAACATCCACAATTTAACAGGTGCTCTTTATGTCATTTTGTTTATTTTTTTAATCACTTAAAGGAGCATTCTGGCCAAAGTTAAAAATGTAACCATTACTACATTTGCTATAAACACGGCTGCTGGCCTGCTACAGTGGTGCCACAGCAGTTTCTGGAGTGATGTTTTCCAGTTAAAAAACTAGAAAAATTCATGCTGATCTATATTTTGAAGGTAGGAGAATTTTGCTTTAGAGTGGACATTTGAGGGCAAGCAAATGTTATTTGTTAGAGTTAATTCAGAGTTATAATTCTGATAAACAACATTTAATTCCAGTTTTATTCATAAATAACAAAATTCTTGTCTTAATTGTGACTTGAGAGGGATGAAATTATTTAGGTAAGAATAAAATTAAATACTGACACTTTGATACACAGATTCCGAAAACCATTGAGTTGAATCAAGCACAAGAATAAAAAATGCTGACTTGCTGAAAATATCTATTTGTTGTCCATAGCATCACTGTTATAAGCAGTCTCAGAAACAAAGACTTTAGTAAGAAAATGATTTTGATGAGATTTCTATTTGTGGAAAGCAATTTTGGATCATTTCTATTGGTCAGTTCATCGTGAAATTACAAAAACAATGGGTGGCTAGCATTGTCAAATGGTGTAAGTACATTAAAAAATGAAAAACAAGGTTTTGATACCACAGTGGCAATGATATTTAGACTGACATGTCCAGAAAATATAAGGAAAATAAAAGAAAGGCACACAAAAATTCAAAACATCCAAAAGATAATTATCTAGAATATGATCTTATGGATAGAACAAAGTGTACCTTTGAGAACCCAACACTGGGTTGTAATACAAGCCCTCAGGTCCACAAAGCACCAGACTCAGCTGTATTTCTGCAAAGTAACGCCTGTCATATTCGGAGAGACTGCGATGGGATCAGCAGAACCCACAGCCACCCGGCCCAACTCACTTTGGCATAACAAAGCATCGCTGGAGCTGCCGGGTGGGCTTCCCTGCCCCCCATTAACCCTTTTCCCATTCCCAGCCTCCCTGTACCTCCCTGCTCTTTCTCCTCACCCCCTATTGATCTTCTCCCCCACAAAGAATTTTCAAGAACATAGGGACCGAAAGGAAGAGTGGAGGTGGAGGCCCGAAGAACGAAGGATCAAATGGGAAGGCAGGGGAGGGTGTGGGGCGCTTTGTTGGATGGCAATACTGCCAGCTCTATGTCTCATTAGTCCCTCAATTCCCCTCCCTGAATCCTGCACCTCATCTAAGAACCTGACCCCCTCCCACACCTCTCTGCAGCTGCCTGCTGGGGTCGGGTTAGCAAGTACATTTTCAGGCAGGTCTTAGATCGACCACTCCAAAGCTATCCAGTCCATTGATATCCCTCTCAGGTCTATAGCCCCTCCATGAGGAATGTAGGGGTAGAGTCATTACGATCCCCAAACTATTAAGTTATCACAGTTAAAACGGCCAACAGTAAAAACAAACACCACATAAACATGCATTTCCATATTCTGAACAGTAAGCTGTATGAACATGCAAAAAATAAGTAGAGATAGCATCTCTCCAAACAGTCTCATTATATTTTATTAGTTTTTAATTCAGTCTCATTAGTTTTTAATCCTGTCGGGTTGTACAGTGTTTGAGCATTATAGCCTGCTTTGAGATGCTCATCTTGAGTCAAGTGCGACAATTAATATCAGACGATTTTATTTCTATATAGTTTTTAAATATGAAAAATCAGATCAGTATTGTTACATGTCACCGAAAAGTATAGGTATCAAAATTGAAAAATTGATATTGTGCCATTTTGGCTTTTAAACTGGATTAAGTTTGCTGCCAGAACATCACTCAGAAAAAGTACAAAACATCTCTCAAACACTGTCACTGTGGTGGTCTGGAAAAATTACTTGAGTAATTGTTCTTTGTTAAAATACTTCATAATTACTTTGTAAGATCTAAACAAATGCAAATAAATGTCAAATAAAACTGCTCACAACTCTGACCATTTGTCTTCATGTCAGGACCAATACAATCAATTAGTCGATATAAAATGTTTAATTTACCTGTTATTCTGTTTACTTTTCATTGTCATATATTTGAGTAAATGTTGAGACTTCTGGTATTTTCTGCCCTGTACTTCCACTGACCCATACTTTCACAGATACAGTTTCTTGGACCTTTTGGTGGGAGTAAGCTCAAGGATGTCTTTAGTACATTTTTTGTTACTTTGTCGTGACATGTTTTTGTTTGCATTGTCTCCAAAACAATAAAATAACAATACAAATAAAATAATCTTAAGCTATATAACGAAACACACGCGCTGATTAAAAAAAGAATTAAGCTACGCATTTGCACCCTAAGGACCATATCATTCCATATTGTATTGGGAGTGTGTTTACTTCGTACCTCGGGGGATGCTGTATGCTGTTGTTGTGGCTGTTACGTGTAGTCTGTTCCAGTTAGAGAACATGCTCAGTCATACACAGTACTATAAACTGCAACATTTTGAATGGTGAATATATGGATTTCATTAGAATAGGAATGAAATACATCTGAAACCTATTATGTCTATAGTTCAACCTGTTCTGAGAACCTACTAATCAGAGGAGGAGAATATTTGAAAACACGGAAGTAAGAGGCTTGAATATAAACTTAGTCAACCACCTCAATGTAGGGATACTTTATAAAGTGTAAGGAAAAACTAAAGCAGCTGGTGCAGGTAGGTTCAGTGAGAGAAACCAAAACATGACGTCCTAACCCTACTGGCCTTCCTCCGGTAGCAGACTTCCCAAACAGTCAAATATGGGTCAGCAAGTCTCAGCGGCGTGAGAACTGCAGAGAGCCAGAGGACACTCCTTTAGAAGCATACAAGCAGCAATCTTAGCCAACCCTGAAGGCAGGGGCTGAAGGATCTGGGCCCGCAGTGTGGTCATGCGGCAGTGTTTTTATAAGACATGTTTGTTGTGGTCAGGCAGAAGCACAGCTAAAAGAGTCCTGCTGCTATCCTTAACAGCCGCAATGACTCCTGAGGTAGACCGTTGGCTTGACTTACATGAAGATGAAAGAATCTCTTGCCCATTCAGTTGGGTAAGTATCAATTTAGCCATCAATGTCAGGCGGCTACATTATGCAGTTGCGGTTCTGCTGTTTGTGAAATTGTAATCATTCACTGTAACTGGACCAACTTGCATTGCAATCCGTTCTCAGTAACTATGATCATTCACATTAACGGTTTTCCAGTTGAAATTAGAAAAAGGAACGCGCAGCACGTCACAGTGTCTTTCACTCCAATGTGTCCAAAAACCTTTTACATAAAAACGATCCAACTTAAACACAGCTCAAAATACAAGCGACTAATGTCACCCCTCCATTCATGGTGTAAATGTTGGGCTCGTGACGTTTCACCGACAGGCTTAGGGTGTACATATGTCCATATGGGCCAGAGTAAAACGTATTAGCAGATAGAATTAGAGCTTTCTGTGTCATCAAAGGTATTCATATTCATTCACAGAACAGTTTGGATAAGTAAGTGCATATGACTGTTTTGTCAAATCACATTAACAGATGTGCCTTGTTTAAGAGATTATATAAATTTGAGATTATATAAAAGTCTTTTTTAGATCTTTATAAATATATTAAATGAATGCACCAACAGTATTGGCTTTCAAAAGGTTAATTTCCAAGCTTCATTTTCAAAGGGTTGATCTTCCATCCTGTCCCAAGAGGTTCTCAAGGGTCATAAAGAAGCAAAATAGCAAAATAGGTTTTCCTTGAGTGATCCCATAGAACAGGGGTATTTAACTCCTGTCCTGTTGGATCAGTGTCCAGCATACTCTGGTGATTTCCCTGCTCAAATGCACCTTATTTATCTCTCAATTGTGAGGTCAGGTGAGTGTGTGTTTTTGCAAAGGGAAGTCACCAGTCTGTGCTCCAGTACTGGAGCAGTACACCCCTGCTATAGAGGAACCACGTTTTGATCTTTAAAACATTTTAGGGAATGGCTCCTTAAAGATCCCCTCATTTTATGGCTGATCTGAACTACTTGAAAATTGGCGTATTTCTTTACTTTCAAGACTCAAGCTATCTTCCAACCAGTCACACATTCAACATTTCCACACACACAGCTCACACTCACACAGCCGTCAACACACACAAAACAAAAATGTCTTAGAACATGTACTGCACGGGTTAAAATAAATAATTATTGGTGAATATGATATTGCAAAGTTTTGTCTATAAGGTGTGTTCGGTTATGGTGATCACTTTGGGTTACAAACTGTTCATCAGTCTTGCAGCCCATGCTCCAGTGGACCTGTATCTATTCTGTGTGGAGAGAAGTTCAAAGAATTTGTTTGTTGGATGATATAAATCCTTTATGAGGTTGCATGCCTCCCATGTGCATCACGAAATGTGGATGTCTTCCAGGGTGGATGTCTTCTCTGCTGTTTTTATGACTCTCTGCAGAGCCAAGGGTAGAAAGACATCAGAAGCTTATGTCCAAGGTTTCTCAGGAAGTACATTTACATGTACAGCATTTAGCAGACGCTTTTATCCAAAGCGACTTCCTTTCCCTAACTACAGGGGGCAGTCTCCCTGGAGCTATGTGGGGTTAAGGGTCTTGGTCAGGGACCCAGTGGTGTTTTGCTGAAGGTAGGATTTGAACCCATGACCTCTTGGTCCCGAGGCAAATATCCTACCCACTAGGCCACCACCACCATCGCTCTTGTGTGTTTTAACCAGTTAGTTTGTGTTTATTGTCCATGTGAGATCTTCTGAAATGTGGGTTCCCAGGAACATAAAAATGGAGACTCTCTCTACTCGGTAACTGTTTGTACAGATTAGCCAATGGTCTGCCTACTTCTTCCTGAAATCAATTATCAGTTCTTTAGTTATTTTGGTCTTAAGTGTAAAGCTATTCTCTATGCACCAGTCTGTCAGTCTTCATACCTCCTCGCTGTATGCATCAGTGATCAGTCCCACTCCTATTGTATAAAACCGGAAGAAAACATCATTCACTCTAGAAACAGAATCATACCCGGGACTGACAGCACTTAATGTGGGCATTTTTCATTTCCTAATGTATAAACGTAATTCTGAAGTCAACTTTGAATGAGCCAGGTAGCTCAAATATATCTTTTTTCACCATCTTGCTGTGTTTGAATGCATGTGGTTCATAATACTGATGATGCAAGTGGATAAATATTCTTAACAGCTGCCTTATAGTAAACACGCACTTTTTTGTGCAAAACTTCTTTTGAGTTGAGCAGACAAATAAGGAGCAGCACTTTTTTTGCTATGTACAAGCACACTGACTTATTACTCACCACATAGTGATTGGATATTAGACTTTCTGACCAGAGACGCGTGTAAATCCATCTAACCTATCCTAAATCTGAATACAATTCAGATACACAAAGTGACCAAGTGTAAACAGGGTCTGTATTGATTAGAATGCCAATAAACCTCTGGCATAGCAACACACTCTGTCTGGCTGCCTTCTCAGACTTCTCCAAGGATTGAAAACATATGAGGCCAACCCAGGTGTTACAATCTCCCACCGATCAATAGAGCCTAATCCATAGCCAGTTAGAATTAATAAAAGTCTGTTTAGGCAGACACAGATAAGAAACCCTGCTGGCATTTGCTTTATCTCCCTGAGTAGAGCAGAGTGGTTTTGCACAGGTGGTTTGCACGTTGTGGTCTACTCCACTCTCAGCAGACTTTGAAGTGAAGTGTAGTGGAGAGAGGCAATGAGGTAGAGTGAGAGAGAGAGAGAGAGAGAGAGAGAGAGAGAAAGAGTGAGAAAGACAGAGCAAAGGGGACACAGATAAGAGTTCTGTACTTATGGAACTGGCGACAGAGTTCTGTTCCACAGACAAGCACACAGTTTGCCTCAGCAGTGAAGCTTTCTGCTCTTTCACACCATACGGTGGTACAAAAGGATCTCTGATGCATTTTATCATGACATTCGCAGAGGATCATCTAAAGAGGATGAGATTGAGGAGGCTCATGGCTCAAGTTTAGTATGAGAGATGAAAATCCACCTTAAACTTGATCAGGAGGAAAAGTGGTCATTGGTACTACCAATCAAAATTTATGTTCAGTGAAAGAAGTGACTAATTAGAAAGAGATCTGGCAATATGACAATACATTCTGTTATTGTGATGCACAATAAAATTTTATATCATATTTATATCATAGATATCCCCAGTACATGAAGAACACTGACCATTGCATGTTTCATTACAAAAAGAGCATAATTGATTACCTTGGATTTAACGCAGTGCAGGAATATGATATGATATGTGCCCAGTGTTTGATAGCAGTTTTTAAATGTGACACTACTAGCACACTATGTCTGAGTCAATTTATTATGACATGTATCCTGCATCATTCTTACACTTAATGTCCACCCCTAATTAGAAAGTGTGTCAAACTTAACCATTAGACGTTATTGACAGATGTTGCTTTAATTTAAATGCCACTATTTAAATGCAATTATCTTGTTCTCTACATAGTTGAAGTTACATTTGCTTTGTTCTGATGTTGTGGAAAGACAAAAATATAAATAATATATATTATTTTCTCATAAATAAAATACTGCTATACTCACAAAACATATGTTAGATAGATTAAAACTTACGAATCCAGACTTTCTGTTTCCATGAGTTCTGAATGCACAATAATTAATATTTAGTTATCTCGCACTTTTATCACCTGCGATAACTGCAAATACTAAGGGTTAGTACGGTCTAATACAAACCTCCAAATATCAAAAATCCTACAGGATGTAGCTATCATTTTCTGATAACCAAAGAAATCAAGGAGAAAAGTCAGCCGCTGCGGATACTACCACCTAGGACTCGATAATTCTTTCCATCAAGGAGATCCTTTCCGAAAGCAGCCAGATGCTCTGAATCACAGTTACATCGAAGCTGTGGCTTGTGTGGCCTGCCTGCACTGCCGCTGTGCTATTTTTACAGTGAATTTTTAACACAAGCAATTTGTAACTACACCACACTTGCATGTATGAGCTCTAACCTGCTATTAAAGATGCAGCAGAGGAAGCAAGATATCCTCTTAGCATGCTTACGTTCTGTCACATTTGTGCTGTCAAATGAGCAGTTTGTATCCTGTATCCTGCAAATCAAACAGTATATTTCTTACCTAACATCAGGGAGGCTAAATTTGACAGTGAAGTGTAGCAGTACTGTGAGTTTTACATATTAGCTA
This sequence comes from Bryconaethiops microstoma, assembly GCA_037577275.1. Lineage (NCBI taxonomy): Eukaryota > Metazoa > Chordata > Actinopteri > Characiformes > Alestidae > Bryconaethiops > Bryconaethiops microstoma. The sequence goes on from JBBJLS010000041.1 coordinate 5,784,390, forward strand.
CTCACTCAGCTTACAGTAGCCATGTTAAGCTACAGTGCAGTGCATTCCCCAGCACTCATTAGCAATGCTGCCTCTTTTAGCCCCTTTTTGCTTTGATTGGGGCTTCTTTCACTCTCCATAACAAGCGGCCACCTGCCTCATTCCGGATGCCGGAGCAGGCCTGCACCTGGTGGATGAAACAGACGTGTAATTTCTGGCCACTCCGATAGAAACACTTTAAGGCCCTTGTTTTCTTGAGCGATATGACGACGAACTGTAGTTAAATGGTCGCACAATGATGAAAGAGTGCAAGTGAGTGGACCTGGTGCAGGCCACCCACTAAGAGGGGGAGAGAAAGGGCGAGAGTGACAGAGAGAGAGTGGACAAAAGCACCAGAGAAGGCCTGAATCATCAGAGCAGGTCATCTGACTGACTGGTCATCAGTAACACTGGAGGGACGAAGGTTGCTCCTGTGCTAAGGCACTAATTCCAGTGTAGAAGAACCACAATAAATCAAGAATGTTTTCGTTCTTTCTTTCATCCTTGCCCTCGCTGAGGTAAACCTTTTTTTTTTTTCCCAGAAACCATTATGCAACCACTGTAAAACTCAAAGAATTGCTGTCTTTCTGATAGCATGGTTTACTCTCGTTGTACTTGTTTTGCTTTGCAGTACTAACTTCATTTCCAGAGAACAGTGGGGGAAGCTGGGTTGTCTGACAGACGCGGGATAAACAACAGCCTCACCTTCGACGAGTCAAGCTTCATGTTCACACTGACATCAGTGATGTAGCGTAAGCCCTTAAACCTGCCCTGGAGCAATGAAATATCCCAGCCAATGAAAAGAAACATAGCAGAAAGAAGCCGGGTATTACCAAAAAGACTCCCACAATCTGGCTCCAAGAATTTGAGCTGGTTTTTAATTAATGAGCTTCCTGGATTTTGAACCTTAGCTCAGATCACTTCATCTTATAATTACCAACTTACGTCATTCGCCTGGACAACTTATATTTTCCAACAGGAGAGCGGTTAGTACTAAAGAACAGGGTGCTGTTCTATGATCAATTCTATCTTTCAGTCCTGAGAGTCTTAAATGAAAACAGGCATGGAAATATGATCTTTCAAAAAATTTCTCATTTTCACCATTTCCCACTTACTCCAGATGTTATCGATCAGCCAGGACATGAAATTTGAAGCCCAGATTTTGCTTCCTTAGGTTGGCACTGAAGGCCAACATAGCTAACAAGCGCTCAAGTCACTAATCATCCAAACGTTTTCAGTTGTAACATCCCCAAAACTTCTGTCAACCCACTAAAATTACAAAGTGGCCAAATGTATTTTCAGCCATAAAAGAACCCTCCACATAATGTAAAAGTTCTACACCACTTATTTTATTTTCTTAGAACGTTGCCCTTTGGCCAATTTTTTTGTTGCTGTTGCTCTTTCAAATAAATGACTACTAAATGAGACATCTAGCAATAACTAAAACTTTTTGCTATTCTACCACTGAATTTAAGCTAAATGAAAATACCCATTCACCAATATTAATGACAGCCTCTCTACATAGCTCTACATAAAGGACATCCATGGTACAATAAGAAGCATGTTGCAGTAGCTGCACTAAAAGTCTTCATCACATATTTGCCAAAGTGCCAGAGGACTTCCCTTAGTTATAATTGACTTTGCAGATGATGATAAAGCCACTGGGGAAGCCTATATTGTTGCTTGACATATTTCCGAGACAGTGTTGGGGAATCTTGTGGAAACTGGAGTGAAATTACTTTGGCTTGTATGAGGACGAAAAGGTTCACCAGGTTCACGTCAAGCCTTGTTTACATACACGGGGGAGATATTTAGTGAAAGCTAATGTGCAGCTTTGGCAGCATGCCGACAGAGGTGTAGCCCAATGCTCTGGGAGGGTCCATTATTCAGAGTGTCAGAGAGAAAAAAAAAGAAAAACACATGCCCGACCCGCGACTGTACACAAAAGACAATGAAGACAATGCCCGCCTCCTAAATGACTAAACTCTTCATTTCTGTATTGTTAAAAAGAGACACATCTGCCAGAACCAAAGAATAGATGTTCTATAGGGCTATAATTTAATAGCTTATAGAAGCAGAGGGGGGAGGGGGGAAAAGCATTAAACTTGGCTCTTCGTTCTGTATACTCAATGTTACATTTCAGTGAAGAAAAACAACATGAAATGTCCAGATTGCACTGTGAGGCCCAAAGACAATTTCTAAACATGACTCCGGCGGGTTCAATTAATGTCTTTTTTCTCCATTCCAGACCAAAGACGGACAATGTTTGACAAGAGACAATAAAGCAAGAAGGAAACGTTTTTTTCAAAAGCTTCACTGAACTGGCAATCCTGGTAAGGGGATGGGGGTGGGGGGCTCCTGTTATTTTTTAAGGCAAAGAACTGGGAGATGCTCTGCCCTAGCCACTCCTCCTTCAATGTGTGGTCCTTGAACTGTCAACCCATATAAAGTGAGGGTCAGGATTTTAGAGCCAGGAACCATTTGTCAGGCTCTGTCGCCCACTTTTACTCCATGATATAACTACTTTCACACACAGAGGCCACAAGAAGCCATAGGCATTGCATATTGCTCAAATTCTAGGATACTAGATTCATTTCAAGTTGTGAAGAAAATGTAAAATATGTCAAGGAAGTGCCACACTACATTTGCTTGGCTCAAGGCATGGCACCCTCTAGGAGAAAGAAGACAGCTCAAGTGTGATCCCTCTGTTTGTATCCTTCTGTTTGAGTGAGCCAAGAAATAGTCCTTTAGTGGGCCTCTTTACACACAGAAGGTTGTATCTCTCTCTCTCTCTCTCTCTCTCTCTCTCTCTCTCTCTCTCTATCTCTCTCTCTCTCTC
>JBBJLS010000041.1:5787344-5802898 GCA_037577275.1 Bryconaethiops microstoma
TGAGAAAATGAGAGAAACTGCAAACCTCCAAACTTTCCCTATGTGTGTGTGTGTGTGTGTGTGTGTGTGTGTGTGTGAGAGTGCTGGGGGGTGTTTGTGTGTGTGCAGTTGTAAAATAGTCCTTTTATCCTATTGGCTGGTTGTGCTGAAATGGATATGTGACTCTTGTCCATTACACTCTATTTAATATATAAATATTAGAAAAGAACAAACAGTGCAGAAACAGGAGAAATACCCTCAGGATTACGAGGATTAAATACATTTTCAAGTGATAAATAAACATTTATAGTTAGTGCTGCTGTATCAATATTATACGACACTCAATTTTTTTCTTCCAGGTCTATTATTAATACAGTCAGTACTGGTGCACTAAGGTTCACTGGTGTGGGAAACAGTTGTATGCAGAAGTTTCGACACCCCTGGTCACTTTACTAAAGGTAAATAAGGAAACGTCCTCTGCTGAGACACTCTACACTCTTCTGCACCTTATATAATACACTATTACTGATCATCAGCGTTTCAGAAAATACAGAAATGTAAAAATACGGTCAGCGTAAATGTGTGTATTCTCTGTAGAGGACGCGCGTTTACGTCCACTCAGAAAATCAACTCAATTCAACATGTCATGTGACTAAGCATGAGGGGAGTTTTGCCCATGACTTTTACTGCGTCCTGGTTATTACCACCGCGGCCTGGTTATTACCACCGTGGTGTGGTTATTACCACCGCAGCGTGTTATTACCACCGTGGTGTGGTTATTACCACCGCAGCGTGTTATTACCACCGCGGTGTGGTTAATACCACCGCGGTCTGGTTATTACCACCGCGGCGTGGTTATTACTACCGCAGTGTGGTTAATACCACTGCGGTGTGGTTATTACTACTGCGGTGTGGTTATTACCACTGCGGTCTGGTTATTACCACTGCGGTCTGGTTATTACCACTGCGGTCTGGTTATTACCACTGCGGTCTGGTTATTACTACTGTGGTGTGGTTATTACCACTGTGGTCTGGTTATTACTACTGTGGTGTGGTTATTACCACTGTGGTCTGGTTATTACCACTGTGGTGTGGTTATTACCACTGCGGTCTGGTTATTACCACTGCGGTCTGGTTATTACTACCGCGGTGTGGTTATTACCACTGCGGTCTGGTTATTACTACTGCAGTGTGGTGTGTTTGTTATTAAAAAGTCAAAACATCGTTTATGCTGCGTCCCAGCTGGAAATATTTCACGGAACTCACCTGGACAACCAGAGAACACTGTAAACGGAGGGACCACCGTCTCTGGGGGCAACACCGTGTTGTCCAGAATCTTACAGCAGTCCTTCAGGACACACCGCCGACCCTGAAACAGCCCCACACACACACACACACACACACACACACACAGTGTAACAGCATCATTCAAGAATATAATGGCTTCTGTAACAAGTATACAGTACTGTCCAAAAGTCTTGGGACAGAGAGAGAATATTCTCTAATATACACAATGTAATTAATGACGACTTACGATCACGCAGTTCTTGCCGATGTGAACGTACGACCCAATCTGAGCGGCGTTGACCACACAGTCCTCCTCTATAAACACATGATCTCCAATGTGCAAAGGGAAGAAGGCCACACTGTGGAAATGAAAATGTAGTCACTCAGTATATTATATTTTATCATATCGTCATGAAAGCAGTTCCACAGTAAGTGTGATTGTGTACTGAGGGGCGGGACTCACTGCCCGCGAGGGGGCGGGACTCAGCCTGGGCTACTGGGCTTTATGCAACAGTGACCTCCAATGGTACAATCTGATTGGTGGAGGTTCTCTCTGTGCTGGTTTCTGTGATTGTGAGTTTCCATGGTGACCGTATCGACCCGCTGAGCAGCGGTTGCTAAGTAACGGCTATGCCTAGACTGCAGCTGACGGGGGTGGTGGTGGTCTAGCAGTTAGGATATTTGCCTCTGGACCACAAGGTCATGGGTTCGAATCCTACCTTCAGCACTACCACTGGGTTCCTAAGCAAGACCCTAAACCCAGAGTGTCTCCAGGGAGACTGTGAGACTGTCCCCTGTAGTTAGGGAATGAAAGTGCTTTGGATAAAAGCGTCTGATAAAAGCCGTAAATGTAACAGGTACTAATGTTATACTTCGTAATAACAATAATATCTTAAGAAGAAGAATAGTATGATCACTGCTACAATGATAAATGAGGAATTATCCATAATTGCCTGGCCTTAATTGTGCCTTGAATACGACCAGATTACCCCCAGCTCTGCTTTGAAGGCCTGACTGGTCAAACTGGGCCAGGTGTTCATTCAGACACCAGAACAGAGCGCAGTGGTGTGGAACGGCCCCTTCCAGCGCACTCACCCTTTGCTGAACTTCTTAAACGGCGGCCGAATTACACTGCGGCTCTTGATAACACAGTGCCTGCCGACCCGAACGTTGGCCAGATCCCCTCTGATGATGCAGTCGTTCATCACGATTGTCTTAAAGAGACAAGACAAAATTAAAGGGCCCGTGGCCTACATGTTTTATTTCTCCCATATATTCCATTTACAATAATTCATTTCTATGTGACCATTTCCAACCTCACTTCATCCCTCAGAATCCAACAGACTGTGCCTTTAAGATGCAAATGATTGGCTGCATCTTTCAAAGAGGCACAAACTTCAGTTAAAATGGGCACACCCAAGCTGAGGCAGACGGAAGGGTAAATATATACTGTGACATCACAAAAACTATTAGTTTACTGTTTTATTAACATTAATGGACCTCACAGACTTTTGAGTGAAAGACATGATCAAAATCTTAATACAAAAAAAAAAAAAAAGGCAAAGAAAAGCCATGATATAGGCCCTTTAATTTCCGCCAGAGGAGCTTTAGGTCTCACTTTTCCATTCAGGACGATGTTCTGGCTCCCACAGAGGACAGACTGCCGGCTCACTTTATTCCCCGACGCCTGGAGGAGAGAAGAATGAGGTGAATAAACCACACTGTCTCTTAGACACTAGTTCAGATTAAAGCTGAAACTCGTCTATTATTGGAATTTTCTGTTCCACCTTAAAATGGGACCAAGAAAGAGACCAAACCTTATTGTCTAACACGCGTTTGTTGGGCTATAGAAGGTGTGGTGTGGTACACACACACACACACACACACACACACACACACACACATATATATATATGTAGATATATATATATACACATACATAATGAAATAGTTTTAATGAACATTTATGATCATGAACACAGGAATGGACTTAGAAAACCATGTTAAACTATAAAAGCTGGTTATTATGTTCCTATAGAGAGCCCCTGTAAACCCCCTGGATCTTTATTATAAGACTTTAGTCTCAGTTCAGTCCTGCTGGAGCTCAGACAGGAGTTTTACAGCAGGTCAGTCTCTGAAATTTGTGCTTAAATGAGATAAATCTGTAAATTGGGTAAATCGGTAGTTTGTTGATCTGCAGGGAGCGGTTTCTGTAGCTTTAGCCTTTAGCCTAGCGCACTAACCCTGGCCCCCTGGAGCTCACAGACCGGAGACCAGCCTGCAGATCGGAGTTAAAACAGTCTAACAGTGGCAAAAACCTCCAAAAAAATAAATATTACACTTACAGTCTCTATATATTCGGCTTTGTTGTATAAAATCTCGCAGAGCTCCATCTCCCAGCTGCTCCAGCACCAGGCGTGACCAGCCGAGCGCAGAGCTCAGCATCTGCATGTTTACGCTCATCTAAAATAAATAAATCAAATAAACACCGCGTTTCAGGGGCGTTTTTAGCTTTAAGATTTCATGATGTTAATTCATTATACTTAATCCTGTTAGTCATCTTTTCATACACAATTTTAGCGAATAATATGAGGAAAACACGTCGTATGTAAATTAAAAGTAAAGCTGATCTCCCTCTCAGAAAGATTTACATCTGCCCGTAAGAACTTAAAATATCTTAAAAATTAAAAATGTGACTTTTTGAGAAAATTTCATCTAACATCGTCGTTTACGAGCTTGCATACATCGATTAATTTTCCCAGAGGGCTTTATAAAGTGTTACCGCAGAGCGGCGCTGTGAGCCTTCAAACACAGCCACCTTACATCTCTCTCTCTCTCTCTCTCTCTCTCTCTCTCTCTCTCTCTCTCTCTCTCTATCTCTCTCTCTCTGTCTCTCTCTCTCTCTCACTCTCTTTCTCTCTCTCTCTCTATCTATCTCTCTCTTTCTCTGTCTGTCTCTCTCTCTCTTTCTCTCTCTCTCTCTTTCTCTCTCTCTGTCTCTCTCTCTCTTTCTCTCTCTCTGTCTCTTTCTCTCTCTCTCTCTCTCTCTCTCTCTCTCTTTCGCTCTCTCTCTTTCTGTCTCTTTCTCTCTCTCTGTCTCTCTCTATCTATCTCCATGTACATGTGTCCTACCTCTGAACAACCGAAATTCATGACAGAACATGAGGATTTACTTCAAACATGGTGGATAGATTTATTCCATCTTACTGAGGTCAGGCTACAAGGTCTATATTTCTCCACTAAGTGCTGTTTACAAGCCTGGTCTGCCTATCAACTCCAGCCACCGAACTTTCTCCCCTCACCTCCACACCATGGTGGTCACATCTGTGAAAACATCAATCACGCTCCTGCCAGTGTTCAGAGGAAGAACCAAGACTCTTCAAGAGCTCACTCACTGCTTTGTATGCAAACACTCAGAATTGATGATTGCTTCAACAGGCTAACCAGCCTGGGAGATGTCTGGAATGTATCTCTCCCTTAAAAGGGTGCCTGTGAAATTTTTTTGAGCTGGCCTGAACCCCAACCCTAGGGGAAAAGGGCAAGTCTGTAGACCCCACACATGCAGAGAGGACCATGACACCAGATCACAGTGAGGGATGCCAACATATGGCACAAACAGCATGGATTGCCACTAGGAGTGAATGGAAAAACTGGAAAAACAATTTAGCGCTTTTATCCTTGGGATTTAATCACAGTTAATGTACAATTACACTCTCAAAAGTGACAGCTCCTCTACGATTGTGCAAATGATAAAAACTGTAATTGATATAGTCCTTTTACATTATGTGGAGGTTCTTCAAGCTTTAATTAGGTTTTTCATGCACATGCATTTTACAATTAGTTCTTCACCACCTGCTGAAAGTGATGGCAGCACAAGTGGTTCAGCTGTGGCATCATTCCAACGAACCAGTGTTTTGGCATGCTTATTTTTAGGAATATAGAGTATAAATTGACAATTACCACAGACAAAATGAGTTATTCTTACCTGTCTGTGTATCTTCTGGGATTCATGAAAACCATGCCATGAGGAGAATGGCTGAAAGGTGGATCCCGGGTGAGCCTATATCGCAGTGGTTGGCAAGCATGGCATAGAACATTGCCGGGTTTGGAGGCCATCAGTGTTGCGTCGATCTCCAAATGTTGCTCCATGGTGAAGATCTGCAACCCACACACCTCCTCATCTACTTCAAGCTTCAGTGTGAGCGGCATGTCGCAGAAGACGCTCTGAGGGCCCAGAGACACATTGTTCCCACTCAGAGTCAGGAGAAGAATGTTGTGAATGGCAGCCATGCCGTTCTCTTCTGAGGAGAAGAAGGTGACCCAGATGGTGAGCGAGTCAGGCACCTGAGGGAAGGCGAAGTCCAACTGGAGCATACAGCCCTGCAGTGGGCAGGAGGCCGAGCCCACGCTGCCCGAGTCCAGTCCGGAATTGGGACTCCAGGTACGCACACTCGGCTCACAGACCTGCTCCACATCTGGAGGACCTAGAGTGGGAAAACACAGCCAGTCTTATTCATAATGCTGAAAATGTGCTAAGTGTAACTGTAGCCCATATAATAACATTTAATTTCCCTGCAATGTCCTTTTGAGCCATGCTTAATGGCTGATTTATTTAAGCTATTAGCATGTGCTGGATGCCGTAGCTTTGACAAAACCAAACAAATTGACAAAGAATTTGCCACAATCCAGAAATAATTGACGTTTCTAAAACGGCACATCCTAACTGTTCATTTTAAAATGTCCTTTTTTGCATAACCCCTCTGTAATACTCAGAGTAAGGTTGGTTGGAAAACATTCCTAGTTGTTACAGTATCTTTTTCTGTTTCCTTCCACTGCACATGAGAGTCACTGATCTGAAACAGTGGTTACCATGTGCTCAAACGACAAATTTGCAATTCTAGTTGCCAACCCACATTCCTTCTCATTTCTATTTAGATTTTACTGTGTTTTCTTCCCTGCCACCATGCCACCAATCGCTATTCCAATCGCTGGAATAGCAATTGGAAAACACATCTCAAAAACAAACAAACAAACAGAGTGAGTAGAGCAAATGATGTCTTTAAGTGTGATGGCAGGAGGTCATTTGGGAAATTTTGGCCTTCGGCCCAGTTATTCTTTCAGGAGCTGTCAAGAGGCCATTATGAGGCACCTAAAGGAGGAGGGGCCCAAAGAGAGGGCAACGCTCGGCAGGGAGGCCCCACTGAAGAAACTCTCTTAAGGAGGAAAAGGAGATCAATGGAACCTATAATAGCATAGGATTGAGTGCTAATGAGCCCTACATTCTTAAAAATAAAGCCGCCAAATGGAACCAAAAAGGGTTCTTTGGACCAATGCTATAGAAGAACAGATTTCAGTTTCCCTTAAAAACCTTTCAAATTATGGTCTTTCAAAGAAACAGTTTAATAAATTATGTTAGTAATTCATTTGGAAAAAATTGATTTGGTAAATGACCTTTTGATTTGATAAATCATACATCTAATCTAATACCAATTCAGAAACTTTTAATTTGGAGAATTTTGACTGTAAGAATTTAGTCTTAGTTTTTGTTGGGGTTTTTGTTGTTGTTGTTGTTTTTTAGTTTATAGTAATATTCTGAAAGGTGTGATGGAAATATTGGACAGGAAGAGGATACATAAGGCATGGCTTCTATAATAAACTGCAAAACTAGTATACATTGTTGACAAAACACAAATCTTATACAATATATGTACCAAGACATTTCTATATTTATCAAAGCAAAAGACTCCTAAATGGTTTTTATTTTATTATAATAAAATTATATTTGACAGTAATAAATTATACCATTATATTATTTTTAACTGTTTTTCATTATTATATCACAAAAAATATTCATGATATGACTGCATTTAGAGGTTGTTGTCCTGTTTCAGTAGTCCCTTTCTTAGCTGCTTGACAACAACAGTATACACAAATATAGCTTATAACAGCATATTCGGAATCCATTCATTTTGAGACTGCTGTTGTTCCCAGGCAATAGAAGATTTGGAAGAACTGTTTATTGCAATTATTATTATTATTAGAATTATTAATTAAGATAAATGTATTTTTAAACAATACGCTGTAAACTTAGTGTCATACCTATGAAAAACCCATTTCCCTGTGATAAAATCACAATAACTCACGCACTCTCGTGACTTATTGCTTTATTCTCTGACGCTGAGCCAACAAACCCTATTTGGCGACCATATTTTTAAGCATGAAGACAGGGTCACTGAGTTGTGTGACGGCTGGCGAGAGTTCAAACGGCTGGCACGAATGAGCAGACGAGTCTATACGACACAGTGGTTTTCTGGGCGGCTAAGGGAGGCTCACGAACTGTTGAGGTAAGGGTCAGAGACACCAGTCATTCTTGGCATTCCTGGGTTTTGTGTCTCACGGTCACCCAATCTGCCAACCACCGACCACAGGGCAATTTGCATAGCCAATCTCCAAATCTTTGGACAGTCTCTTGAGCCCATATGTTTATGGTGTCCTTGTTGTTCTTTTCTTAAATTTCTGCAACTTGATAAAGCCAGAGCTTCAGCACTGCCTGTTCCATCATTCTGGATCTGGCGGCACGTCAGGACACTCGGAGCGGGGTGAGACGGTGGGTGGTGGAATAGTTAAAAGCACAAACGTGTCCAACTTAGCCATTTAGCATTGATAGTAGAAGACGGACAGCATGCATTAGAGAGTGTTAGTGATGTCGGCAGGTGATTTTCTAAGAATCTGTGGAAGGGCAGCGGTTCAAGGCAGCTGCAGGTTGTCAAAGGCAGGTTTGTATGCGATTGTAAACAGTGGAAAGATCGCCCAGGCTATGGAGTACACCAGGGAAGGGTTCCAAGCGCAGAGCAGAGTTTAGTTCAGATGTTGTGGCAGTGGCAAGCCCGGGCATGCCTCCCTCAGCTGACTGAGTGTAGCCACCATTGGGCCAAGTTGGCTTTGTGGGATACAAGTGTGCACTTATGGCCTTCCTTCACCACAAGTCTGGCTCACTCATTTTTAAAAGCAACCCAAACTGAGTGATTAAGTAATTAAACAGAAAAACAGTCAGCTGGGGGAATGCAAGCCTTTAGAGTTGTTTTTCGATGTCAAGTCTAATTCCCTTTCTCGCACAGTTTTACACTTTACATGGAAACATCCAAACCTACAAGTGTCACGGCCACTAAGCATCCACGTTTCTATATGTGTGAAGTCCAAGAAAGTCAGCAGAAACGAACAACAAACTTAAGCTTTAACTTTGGATACGGAAAAGTGAATTCAGGACAATATTTTTTTGGCAATGTACATGTTTTTTGTTTTTTTTCCCCCTGCTATGTCGGATCAAAGGTTAAATTGCTAGGGCAGAATCATTGATATAGCTGTGGAAAACATGACTCATTCACATTGATGAAAACCATTTTCATTCATATCACAAAGCTCTATGGACTAATTCTTTTATATATTTATATGTCCATATTTCTCATCTCCTAAAATAAACACATGAGAAAATCAACGTTTATGACAACCCGTGTGACTAATTTTTTCCACACATTTTAGGCTGTTTCTCTGAGATCACTTTGCTCTTCTACCCCATTCTGGCCTCTCTTGGCAAGCCGTGCCGGGTACAATACTTTAATCATATATTCCGCTCAATAAAACAGCATATTAAAGGTTTGAATGGCACTCACCAATTAAATGTAATTTCCAAGTGTCAATAGAAACAGGTTCCTCATTCCTTGCCAAAGCCCTCAATGAAAAAAAAACCTGTCCATAAACTGCATCACCAAGCAGTAAAGGAACACATGACTGCTCCCAGTGTTACTGCCTTTGACAAATGAAAACTGGGACAGGTCAATTAAAGTTATGCAAATGGGATCATTCATCTAGGCCCCTCAAAAGCTTAAATTTACTGCTAACCATGTTAGCACTTTTAGAATAACATGTACCTTTTTGGGAGACAACATCAGACACAAGCGCTACCAGACCACAACATTGCAGAGTTTGGAGATTTCAAACTGATTAAACTTTCAAATTGATTCATCATGAGCTAATGACGAATAATCTACTGTGCTGTGGCTATCCAGGATTTGTGATTCTGTTTCAAGGAAACTGAATTTCTTAAAACTCTGAAAGTAATGTCTGTAATGTAAATAGTGAAAGGTAAGCTCAGAATTACAACTACGTAGGTTTTAGTTAAACCTTTGAAGGCTGGGCTCCCAATTTGTGAGCTCAATCTTAAATCATACAGCCTTGCATGGCAAGGCGTCCAAGACCACAATGTGCCTGCCTCCCTCCCTCTCTCTCTCTCTCTCTCTCTCTTTCTCTCTCTCGCTCTCTCTTTCTCTCTCTGGGTCATAGCCAGCACTTAGTGTTGTTAGTATTGAGCTGATGTTGCATTAGAGGCAGTTTGAAAAGATGCATGAATGGCTTCACATATCTCAGAGAAAGAATGTGGTATCATCTTGTGGTCTCTATAGGTGGAGAATTGGACAGCTGGGCATTAGACAAAACTAAATGGGTGGGGAAGTAATTTGTATAAGATTTATTATGCAGTACCTGAAAAATAATAAGAAATTTTGTCACTCCTTTGCACCTCTCATGTAAGTCATCTATGTGAATGACTGAAGTGAGAATCCACATGCAAGGCCTTATTTTAAGAAGTTAAGACTTGTAAAATGATCAGTTTGAACTTTCAGTACAGGAATAATGTTAGGCTTTTATGATTATGTTTTTCCTGAAAAGTTGCCAAGCTCTTTTATCTTTTAAATTCCTGAAAAGTTATGTGCACTGCCCAAGCCAGAGAGCATGACTGCATCTTACCCTCAGCCTCCCGGGGGCTCCAGTGTCCAGAAGGAGCGCAGGGCCTTGGGGAAGACGAGTGTGTGGCGTACTGCAGGAGTACTCGGTCTTCAGTGCATCTGTCACATACTGATCCCACTTCTCTAGGAAACCAACAGACAGCCAAGGTAGCAACTTAGCCACGGTAACAGAGGCACCAGCACATTGAAACCACCTTGTGTTTATTAATTACAGTTATTTATGTTGCCGTACCTAAACACATAATTCTTTCCATTTCTAAATTGGCATATATATATAATTAAAAATATATACATTAGAAATATATACAAATATACTCTTTCAGAAATACTAGATACACAGATAGATAGATAGATAGATAGATAGATAGATAGATAGATAGATAGAAAGACAGACAGACAGACAGATAGACAGACAGACAAACAGACAGGCAGACAGATCGATAGAAAGAAACTTAATTTATCCCCAAGGGGAAATTCAGAAATCCAGTAGCTCATTCATGAATAAAATAATAAAAATAGGTATAATACTAAAAGAAATAGAATAATTAAATAATGATCAAAAGTAGGATAAGAAAAAAAAGGCTTTGGGCTTCTGTTACTGAAGTTTTTTGAAATGGGACGTTTTGATATGGGGAACTCCAGATAAGAGATTTGAAGTGTGAGACATCTCTGGCCCCTGGTTCATTTTCACCTGTCAAAGTAATGTCCTGTAATGGCAGGGAACCACTCCAGGGTGAGGAAGTCTTGCCCTTGCTCCATGAGGCGTGGAGGTAGAGGAACCGGGGCTGGCTTACTGCTAGGCCTCCACGACTGGAAGATCAGATCTAGGTAGCAGTGCATCCGAGCCACCTGGTTCGGCGTGAAGGAATCCGTGCAGGCATCATCTTCGGGAGACAAAACGAAAAGTTTTGCTGGTTTCAAAATATAAATGACTACATAATGGAACATGCACACCAAAAGATGAGATCATTTTACTTAATAAAATGACTAAAAAAGTCATTTTATTAATTAGGCAAAAATACGTGTCCTTTAAATGTGTATCTGTCTTATTGTCTTAACAGCATAACTCATATTAAGGCTAAAACAACACAGACAGAAATAAGACCAAATCAAACTCACACCTTTGGTGTCAACTCAGTGTAAGCAATGGTTTCAGCCTTTGCTGGTAGAGACCTTTGCACATAACTCATTTAATGAATGCTTCTTTTTGGAACTAAAATGAACATTTTATTAAATGGTTATTTAGTTCTTTAAGGAACTATTTATGAAATGCATATTAAGAGCACGTGTCTCTGTCCTACCTGCGTAGCTCATATAATTTCTGTATGGCGTGTGCTTGAAGGAACGTTGGCCGCAAGTATCATTTCCAGGCTCAGGGTCTCTGCAGTATTTGTACTTAGGCGTTGGGTTTGTGTCCGCACACAAATCTCCGGTTTCTAGTGAAGGTTCTGTCTCCAGACAGGCATCGTTACAGGACTCTACTTCCGAAATCCCCCTGAATACGTGGTACAGTCCAAGGCTGTGGCCAATCTCATGGATCATGGTGTGCGTGTGGCCGAATGTACCATAGAATGAGGGGTTTAGCACAATCCCACCTCAAAAAGAGACAGGGATAACACAAGAGCCGATAACACAACCACCACTTACACAAGTTCAAATGACTTTTCTCTCACCCACACCACAAAGCAGAACCAAACTCTTATGTTCACTTTTCTTATTCCTGTCATTGTTTACTAGAGTTTACCTAAATGTGTTAAGGTCTCTTTATCCCAAGGCCAGGTGGCCACTCCTGCTAGGTCCTCGTTGGAGGAGTTGGCGAAAAAGACATTCAGGTGTGTGGAACCATCCAGGTGCAGGAGTTCCTTCAGCTCCTTTACATCCATGAAGGCCCTAAGACAGAGGCAGCAGAATGAGACAGTTAAGCCACAAGATTACACCAGGGGTGCCCAGATCTGGTCCTGGAAATCTACCACCCTTGAGAGTTCAGATACAATGCATATGGCTCTTATAGCCAGATGGTCCTGATTGCTTTTATAACTTCGATTCAGTGGTTTGGATTATGTTAGAGCTAAATTCTCTAACAGGGTGGTAAAAGAGTGGTAGACCACAAAAACCAGGAATGGTCACCAGGGTTCTAAAGAGAATTTTGGACTAAGCATTTAACAACCTCATACATGTTTAACCAAAGAACCATATTAAACCATGTTTAATAAAGAGATTTAAGAAAGTGCAGACACTTCTGAAAATGAAAGAACCATGGACTTTCATTCTTTCTTTAAAAGTTGCTTATACTCACCGATTTAATTTGTAAAAAAATAGTCCTTAAAGAAGCATTCTTCAAAATAGAGAAACCAAAACAGCTTCTTCTGTGGCACAAAGAACTGCTTCTTGGCACTTCCCATATAAGAGGATTTTGAGATTTGGAATAAGCTAGGAAGTTGTCAGAAGAGTCACATAAACCTAACTTACGTAATTTTGCCAAGTTAGCAAACAATGTCACGGTAAAACTACAATTCTTACTCACTATGGCTGCAAAACAGAAGGATCATCAAACTGAAAACAAAAGGTAAAGTCATAAAAAGCTGTTTTTCAGTAACCAGTAAATCAAATCAGAGGCTAATTAATGTCAGTGTGGTGCTGCCTGCACTCCAGGGCATAAATTCTTTACATAAAACATAATCAGATTTCTTAGTTACAGTATTAAAATTATGCACCAGACACAAAGGATTCTTTGAGAAACAGAAAGACTACACGTTTCCTAAAGAACTGTGTGAAAAATAGACACATCATGTCTATATTCACATAATGTAAATGTCCTTTACCACTTTTAGGGTTCTAGGGAGCATTTCCACTTTCAAAAGGAGACTTCTTTCTGGCACCTTTAGCTTTTCTGATAGACAGAGTGGAACCTGCATGCACACACACAGAATTTGGGCACTGGCAAGTGTGTGCACATGGTTGTGCATGTGTGTGTAAGCATGTGTGTGTGAGAGTGTGTAAAGACTTGCTGAGCAGAGCACTGTTCTGTAATTTAATAGCTCTCCTGAGACTTATGAGATCACACTGTGAGTTTGTATTTGGAATAAAATTCAAGCTGTACTCTGAGGTCAGCTCTAAGGTCAGAGGTCTGTGGCCCTGTCTGGTTAGGAATGCACCGTGTCATTCGGAAGGATTCAACTACACCCCTTTTAAGATCATAATTCCTTTAAAGACACATTAGCCATGTCACTCTCTTATTAGTGTCTCTATTCCTTCCATAGTTACAAGAGTACTACAAGTCAGACAGGGACAAACGGCTAATAAATGCTGGCATTCTGTAGAGAGACACTTCCATATGTTAAGGAGCACGGGATCTTAACAATGCATTAATTCATATCTGCTAAGGTGTATAGTGTTTCATATAGGCTCTCGGGCTCACCTCCTCTGTCGCTTTCAGTTCCTTACTAGAGGCCCCACTCAACTCCTCTCAAAACATTTCCCTTTTGAAAAATGCTCTAGCAAAATAAAGCAAAGCCGTGCTCAACCCCCACTTCCAGCACTCTCATAGCAGACCCCCACTAACCACCATTCAAAAAAACAGCCAGTACCTCCTTCCTGCTGCGCCTAAAAACAACATCTGTTAGCCAATTCACTACAAAGACCAATCAGGCACCATTTCTGACGCCACAACGTTAAATCCTGGGTTAGCTGAGATATTATGACTATATATGTAATGTTTGTAGTGCTGTTTGATGTATGAGTCTTCTGAGGGGGGATGCAAACCTGAGAAAGATGAGGATCTTTTTCCTGTTGTTTGCTTATCTGTATGTTTCAGACCGCAGCACTCTGTCCTAAACAGACATCAGCCTGCATAATAAATTAGAGAAAAAACGGAGGGCCTGGGACATTTCAAAGGGTGTTGAGTGCAGCACGTTGCTGAAAAATGTGCAAAAGTGTTAATACCTCTTTCCTGTGGAGTTTAGTTCCAGCTTCAACCTAACATGCTGTCCCTGCCCTTATCTAATGCTACTGCATCTGATACAGATAATCAAGGACTTCTGAAGAAATTAAATCAAAGAAGGAGCAGGTGCGGCAGGCGTCTCTAGAAAGGTAGCTCTCCAGAACCAGGTTTGGTGACCACTGCTCTAAAGAATTCTCTGAGTGCAGAAATACAATTTTAACTACATTTCTTTGAAATTTCACATTGAGCTTCCTTAAAAGCAATAACAGGACAACCTGCCCCGCTACTCAACTTTTCTACAAGGGGAGGAATGCCACAGAAGAAACACAAAGTTCATTTATATACATTTGTGAAGATTTATGTATTAGTAACATAAGCATCCAAACTTGCTTGTACATTATCAGCTAACTGTGCCTGGTCCTGTATTGCGTCTTATTCAAAAAGGAGTGTGGTCTGAGATATTCCATGTATAACAACATAAATGAGCAATCTAAACTGCTGTAGGCTGAGTGAGCGGTCATTTGTGAAGGTGCTCGTGGTAGTGACATCACAACCATGACCTGTCAAAAATGAACTGTTCTTGCAGCTTCATTTTCATTTAAGACCTGTATGAATCAGGGAGCAAATGGTTTGTTTTGAAATTATACATTTTACGTAGTACATCAAATTGCTTTATTCAAAGCAAAGCAAAGTAAGGAGCATTTTTAGTTTTCCAAGATATCGGCCCTTTAAGGTTCTGTTCAAATTATCCTGAAAACTAAATCTGCTAAGAGTCTCAGCAGTACCCTGGTAGCGCCTGCCCCTGCAGCTGCTGGCCTTTACTGAGCCTGATGTGAGGTGCGATTGAAGCAGCAACCCTCTTAAGGACCGCCTTCGGAGAGGTCAACTGAAAGCACATTTTAAAAACTTGAAAAGGGTCCGCATATCATCACATTTAAGCTGCGCGATTTCTCAGGACAGATTCAACAGGCAGTGATGCTATCTTTTAGCTGATGGCTGTCTGACACTTACACAGGGGGGACATTATCAAAGGCCATCAGGAGGCGGCCTGTGAGAGCCAGGAGGCCGGCTCGAGAGACAGGTCTATGGAAAAACAAATGATATAAGGTTTCCCTCCTAATAATTTCTGGAATTTCATTATTTCCTATGAAAATATTTGGCTGGTTTTTTGGCTGTACTGACGGGGAAAGACAGGGTCAGAGTTTAGTGGTGAGATGAATAAGTCAGCTATGGAACGAGTGCAAGAAAGCTTGTTTTTTAAAAAGCAAATGCACCCTGCTTTAATAAAAGTTCCACTACTGTAGGTCAAAGCCACCTAATCTGAGTTCAATTAAGCCTCATCCACTGGCTCACTAGCAAAAACACAACACGAATCAGATGTGGACGTAGGCCTACTACAAAAACAGCAGGCCAAAGTATGCCTGTGGCTGGCCAAAGTATGCATGCATCAGTAGCTGTGTATTGCACAATGGTGTTCACTCAGGCTATTTTTTCGCTCTCTCTCTCTCTCTCTCTCACTCTCTCTCTCTCTCTCTCTCTCTCTCTCT
>JBBJLS010000041.1:5817448-5840219 GCA_037577275.1 Bryconaethiops microstoma
ATATATATAAGCAGCAATACCATATCTATCTATCTATCTGTCTGTCTATCTATCTATCTCTCTCTCTATATATATATAGATAGATAGACAGATAGATAGATATGTGTTAGATTTTTATAATGTATCTTTAAATTCTGTGTATGTAATAAAGTAGGTTTCAAGACCACAATAGTCTTATTGGTCTGTTCTAATATCAGCGAAGAGCTGCTTCCATCGCAGCAAGTTCATTTCTGCTTGGAAACCTTTCTGAAGCGTTTTGAATTTGTCAAAAATGATCATGAAGAAGTGACCCGGGTTTGCTGACTAAGCAGTTTGTGGCTTAATCAGGACTGTTGACAGGCCTGTCTGCCTTAGGTTGTCAGGTCTTGTTACGTTTCCAGAGTGTCTCAATAAGGCTGATGGTAATGATGTTCCAGAATCGATCACTGTGATCAGTGTGGAAGATTCAATAATGATCTAAGAGCTTTACTGTAGCGCGGCGCACACACATACACGTACAAACACACACAACGTCCCCCCCCCACACACACACACACATACACACACACACGGGGCTGCACGCACGACTTTCAAAAGCTGACTATTACGCTCTCTATTGGCAGAAAAAGGGACGGAGGAAAAGAAATCAAACAAACTAGACAAAAAAGGCTAAAAAGCAACAAACGAAAGGCTCTGAAACACAGTTTTTCTTAAGAATTTACAAACGATTTAACGTGTTTATGCAGATGATCAATAATGGATTATTAGTAGTTCAATAAATCAGTACCTGTAAATCAGAGTTTCTTAAATGACCAAAATATCCAACAAAACGACATCATGTCACGGTGGAGGAAACTTAAATAAAGCCCATATAAAACGAACAGAAAATGAAAGTAAATGGGACTCGAATAATGAGATAATCTGAGGGTTAAATGTCATTCCAGAGTCTTTGATTGGTGGGCGGGGCCATGTTTTGAGTGGCGTAATCCATAAAGACTCAAAAAAAGGTCGGGGGCGGGGTTTTCTGTCCAATTTTTTGACAGCAGTCACTTCATCTGCGCTCCTTTATCCCACCAGAACTGAGTGATTTCGTCACTGCGTTTTTATACACACACACACACACACACACATATGCTCTATATCTCTCTCTCTCTCTCCCTCTCCCTCTCCCTCGTTTAACGGTTTACGCAAACACTTTGTGCGTGCGTGTGCGTGCGTATGCCTGTGTTTGGACTGTTCACGCGCCGTATTAAACGCACGCATCTCACTCCTGTTGTGAGCCTCGTGCAGTGAAAGTGCAGTGTTTTCTTGCGCGTGAGGAGTTGTTGTTCCAGGCGCGAGCTTCTGTCTGGGCACCAGGCGAGTCCAACTTCAGCGCGTAAATAAAAACAACGCACGGGATCCAACAAAACATCGCGGTTTTAGTGGGAAATAAAACGAGGCCAGCGGGTGCACGAGTAACCACTAGTTATTATCATAACGTGCAAAAAAGCAAATACAAGTGCTATGTTTGGGTTACTATGATGAATGGACACTGGTTTTACGCGTTTACCTTAAACGCCACAAATGTGTCCAGTGGTTACGCGTGAATAAAACCCACCGATATTATTGCTTTTCTTTCTTTTTTGCGCACGAATTTTTGTTAACGCGCAGAGAGACTGACGCGCGTGAACTATGTTCCAATCTAAGCAGCATTTTTTTTATCCAGCACTATGTAGATTGTTTTTTTATCACAAACAATTTCAAAATCACGCACAGCAGCTACATTTTACATTCCTTAAACCCTCCAATTTTATTGCTTTTCTTTCTTTTTTGTGCACGCGCAACGGGACTGGCGCACGGGAACCATGTTCAGCATTTTTTATTTGTTTTCATTCATCTGGCAGACCCTTTTATCCAAAGCGACTCACAACACGAGGAAAGCGGGTGCACGATTGGACACTAGTTCCGACCATCCCTTAACCAGGTCTGTGTGTTGTTTACATCAAGAACAGCTTGAAAAACGCACTGCAGCTACATTCTATGTTCCCTAAGCCCAAACCAGCCACCAAGAACCCAAGAACCCTAGAACGGAACCAACAGCAAGGACCTGCGATGACCCACACCAGCCCCCCAAGAACCCAAGAACGGAACCGGCAGCACTGACCTGCGATAACCCACACCAGCCCCCCAAGAACCCAAGAACCCAAGAACGGAACCGGCAGCACGGACCTGCGATGACAGTGGGGGAGCGCTGGCCGCCCTCAGGCTTGGTCCACATCTCCAGGGTGAAGTTGCCCCGCGGCACCTCGAGGCTGGGCTTCAGGCGCAGCTGGTCCCCCCTGCCCGTGAAGTAGACCGCGCTCCTCGCGCGACCCGCTCCGCTCTCCCCCGCCGCGCGCCTCTCCGGAGCCGCCACCGCGCGCTTCCCCCGCGGCAGGCGCGTGCCGCACGCGCCCGGGACCGAGCCCGCAGCCTCCCGCGCGCGCACCAGCTCTCTCTTGGACCGGGGCGTCCTCCTGGAGACGGCACCACACTCGCGCCCGACCGGACACAAGCCGAAGAACAGGAGCAGCAGGCACGGGAGCCAAGTGCAAAAAGGCAAAAGTTTCATATTTTAAACCCCGCTTTCTCAAGTTTAGCACCCTTCCCCTCCCAAAAAATTACTATCAATAATTATAATAATAATAATAATAATAATAATAATAAATACTAATAATAAATAACACTGATTTGTCTCTCTTAATGCCTAAGTAGCCTGTGCGTAAAAACCAGTGGATCTTCAACACCCCCTGTGCTTTTCTTTTCTTTTTTTCTTTTCTTTTCTGGTCTTTTCTTTTCTTTTTTTAATGCTTGTCAAGACGCGGAATCTACAGCAAGAAAGCAAAGCTGTCTTATTTTTTTTCCTTTATAATGTTAAGCCACGACCCCCTTTTCCTCCCCCCCCCCTTTCAAAGACACTTCAGCGCAGATTGAGGTGGAAGAGGAGGGGGGTAGAGAGAGAGAAACAGAGAGAGAGAGAGAGAATATGTTAATTCATCCCGAGCGCTCCACCTTCTCAATTGAATGGATCCCATTAAAGTGCAGGGATGACTAATAATCAATCAGAGCCGCCGGACTGCCCTCTTCTCTCTCTCTCTCTCTCTCTCTCTCTCTCTCTATCTCTCTCTCTCTCTCTCCCTCTCTCTCTCTCCCTCTCTCTCTCTCTCTTCGGAGTTGAAAATACGCGCGCGTCTGAGGGGGGCTGAGGGTCTGGCGCGCTGGAGGGAAGCACCACGGATCGCCATAGCGGAGCGTTTTAATAAAAAAATTAAGAAAGAAAGAGGATTAGCCTACAATGAAGTTGCAACAACAACAACAACCAAAGCAGCAGCAGCAACCAAATCTTTGTCAATCAGAAGCTGCAGCTCTGTCATGGTTCAGGGCTTTTTTGCCTCCTCTGAGGGGGGCAACAGAACGGGGCGATGTTGCGTTAATGCCCCGTCCAGAGTTAAGCAGGAGTCCCAGGTAACCCCTGACCGCACCACAGCTTTTCTCCGTGCGTGTCTCGGCTGGGACGGTGGCGATTTTATGACGAGAAGGGCTCCCTCTAGTGGCCACATGTGGCCCACCAACGTTCACCAAGACGGGGTATTCACAACAATGTCCGCGTCTGTGGTCTTAGGTTGAGGATCTGCAATGATGTAAGTTCCTGCAGTTTAAGGAGAGGCGTCCAAGCAGCCTTAAAAGAAGGTGGTCAGTGGTCCTGGAGACTTTAGCACCGACTCCACTTGATCGTTTTCTTTGAGGGTCCTCAACTAGTGTAAGTAAAGTGTTCGTTTGTCGTACCACAGAACAGCACACAATGTGAACAGTGTGAAATTCAAGCAGCCAGGAACGCAGCACCCAGGGAACAGTGTTTGGGGGGCGGTACCTTGCTAAATGGTACCTTGGTGGTGCCACTGGTGTCACACACAACCTTCCGATTGCAGGGGCAGATCCCTAACCACCAGGTCACCAGCTGAAAAGGGGTAGATTTGGGTTGGAAATTAAATGTGCACTAAGGTAGATCTCCAGGAGAAGCATTGGTGACCACTGGACCACTGGAGTGCATGAGCATTTCACCTAGAGGCCAGAAACAACCTTTTTAGTTCTAAAGAAATTTTAGGAGTGGGTGGTCTAGTGGTTAGAGAGTTACCCCTGTGTTCAGAAGGTTGTGGGTTTGAATCCCAGGACTGCAGGTGGCACCACTGATGCACCCTTGAGCAAAGCACCATACTCACACTGCTCCCAGGGGACTGTGTTACTGGCTGCTCCATCACTTCACTTGGTGAATGGTTTAAATGCAGAGAAAGAATTTCACATTGTTCACACTGTGTGCTGTGCAGTTATGTGTTCATGCATGACTATAAGGGACACTTTACTTCTCTTTGCACTCTGTATTATATCCTGTCACTTATGGAGTCTTGTGGTGTTCTGTTCTAGTTCTTTGTGTTGCTCCATGGTCCTGGAGGAACATTGCTTCATTTCATTGTGTACTGTGTAAATACCTGAAATGACAATAAACCTACTTGATTTGAAATAAGTTGAGGAGAGATTAGAATATGGCCATTGTTAGTGACCATAAATTGACAAATAAATGACATGGGGTTTTTTTTAAAGCAGAGAATGTGCAGGACTGGGGTATCTCTAAGACCTGCACTGGGAACCTATGGTATAAAATGGTGATCCTGGATGTCTCGCCAGCACTTTCCCCTGATCATTAGGTAATAAGCAAGACCTTCTTAAGCTGAGTCGGGTGGTTTACGGTGGAGAAATTCCAAAAAATTATGTACTTAATTTAATTATGCCACACATTTCCCCTACTTTCAAGTACTACAAAGTCAGCATATATGAATTACCCCATGAAATACAGACATTTTTAATGTAATATCGACATATTTTCAGTTTGTTTCATTTTTTGACATGTGGAGGACCATTAATGCATCTCATACACTGGTGCGGCACGTGAGCCAGCAGTCAAAGTGACTTCGTTTTTATCATTTTGGTAGTACTTTGGCCAGAAGGCTTGACTTCAGAGCTTTCTAACTGCCATTTGCAACTGTAGCCTGTCTCTGCGCTGTTGTTTTTTCACACTGTAAATCAGCAGAAGCAGCTCAGAAAAGTAGCGGGTAATCTTCCTCCAGGTTTAAGCCGTTCTTCTCGGTTTCCTTGTCTTCACAGCTGAAGAGGGACTCCTTGCAAACCTGTGACATCATTGTCACTGAATGTCAATGGGCAACTGCAAAGTAAAGAGGTTGGGGTTGGGAGGCCTGCTGTGAAGCAGAGCCCCTGGTGCTGACGGGTGCTTAACCTTTGCTTTGTTTTCGGTCGCAAAAAGGTTAAAAAATTGTTTTATGCAGTAGGGGTGTTAAGCAGTGACAGTACATTGATCTATATGCTTGTATTGATGTTGGAAAGTTAGAATTAATTATGTTTTAAACGTATATACAGTAAAGTATAGGCTGTTTTTTCTGGCCAAAAATAAAGTTCTCAGGCTATTTATTTCATTTACAACGACTCAGGCCATTAACTTTTAACGATTTTTAAAGATCAATTTTAATTAAAACATATTGAACCACTGTGAAAATTGTACATCAAATAGTTTCCTAAAGATTCATAAACAGTTTGAATCATTTTGGGCTCAGAAATGTATATGTACAGAGTAGCTGTTAAGTGATCAGGGGAAAGTACATGAATATTACCAGTGAACTATGCCACTATCAGCACATAGCAGCCATAGTTTAGGTTCGCCACAGTAGTTGTCACACACATTATTAGTTAATTGCCCCGGCCTTGTAACTCTTTCATTGACATGACAGGATTCCTTCCTCGTCTGCTACCCTGCTGCTTTCCCACCAGGTGATTAAAGGGCTTCATTGGGCAAAAAGATGTGAATGAGGGGCATTTATTATTGAAAAGAAGTCAGATCTAGTCAAAAAGAGATATGACCATCAGTGAGGTAAGAGACTGAAAGGAATGTAAAACATCAATCAAAGTGCAAGTGCATTATACCATATTCTGTGTTTCTTTAAGGACGGTGTCGATACCAGTAAAACTACAAATCGTTTCATTATGTGCCATATCTTATGTGCAATAGACTTACCATGTGAATATCACTACTGATGTCAGTATTACTAGTATACTATTGATCTCTACTTCGTGCAATAGCACACTCCTAACTACCATCTGTGTTGTTAGTAACTCTCTTAACTGTAAGTTTCTTATCTATAGTATTGATAACCAACATTTGTGTTGAGTATTTTAGAGTAATTCAGAGTTTTTTCCTACAGGTTTGTATTTATTTCGACTTTATATTTTGTATTGTTCTTTTCTCTGTGTGTCTTTGCAGTCATACCATAGGCAATGTCGTCCGGGATCAATAAAGTGTTCTTGTTCGGTTTCGGATTCAGATTTTTGCATTGTTTCATTATTAGCTTATTTACTGTTTTATTTTTACTTCTTCATCCAGCTGTATCCATAGCATATGATCAATTATGAACAGTGATTTTTCCATTACACTAATTACTGAAGCCAATGGGATGTTTCAGCGTGTTGTTTTTTGAAACAGTATCCACTGCAGAGACTGAAAAATGCAGGCTTCCTTTAAAGTACCTGCTAACATCTCTGTTTTGGCTGAACTTGACTGATCAGATTATAGCTCCAGCTATCATTTTGCACAGGTCGTGGTTTTAGGTGGGCCTGCTGAGGTTGGGTTGCAATGAGGACGACTGTGGAACTTAAAGGTCATTTTGTCTATTCCAGTAATCCTGACTACAGTGTAAGAACACTCATTCCCATGATGCATTATCAGAAGCAGAATGACATCACTCGTTTCATGGTGCTTTCCTGCTGCTCTGCAGCACTGTGGTTCACTTATTGACATTTAGGATTTTCAATACAGCACTCATTGAAAAGTGGTCGGCCAGGGACAGGCATTAAAGAAATTAAACTTTGCAAATCATTCAGGGATAAGATTAAGGGACTCCTCAAGACTGCTTTGTTTCCTCGTTCACAAACACACACACACACACACACACACACACACACACACACACACACACACAAACACATGCACAAACGTCACAGGCACTTTCAGGCCTATTTATCTGATTTATCATCTATGGTTCGCTTATTTAATCATGGAAATACACTCAATGGTTTCTTAATACATCTCCATGAAACCTACATTAAAATACATCAGCCACAGAGTGATTTAGACCAGGCCAGGTTCCACCTGCCTGTATCTCCTGAACCAGAGTAAATTAGTGACCGCAGTGCAAGTCTTCCTTCAAGATTAATAAATGGCTCTACAGACAGCCAGTGACATCATCGTGACGTACATTTCATTCCTTTTCCTCACTACCACCCCCACTTACTCAATCAGGAAATGCATGCCAGTTAATTTGAATTGATCCTGGCCCGTCTCCTAGCCAGAGTTACCACGTTACACCACAACGTCTGAGAGCAATTAACCAAACACTAAATCTCACTGCTTATACCTTTAACATCTCTCTCTCTCTCTCTCTCTCTCTCTCTCTCTCTCTCTCTCTCTCTCTCTCTCTCTCTCTCCATTCTCTTTCCCTCTCTGTCCTATTTTCTGTTAGTCTGTCTCTCTATGTCTATCTAACTTTGTCTCTTTCCCTCTTGCTACCAATTCCTTCAGTTTCCCTCTCTCTTGCTATTTCTTCTCTGTCCTATTCTCTCTTTGTCTTTGTCCGCTTCTCCTCCTCCTGTCTCTTCCTCCTATTTATGTCTCTGTCTCAGTTTCTCTCTCTCTGTCTGAGTCTCTGTCTCTGTCTCAGTCTCTCTCTCTGTCTTAGTCTCTCTCTCTGTCTCTGTCACAGTCTCTCTTTCTCTGTTTCTGTCTCTGTCTCTGTCTCAGTCTCTCTCTCTGTCTGAGTCTCTGTCTCTGTCTCATTCTCTCTCTGTCTTTGTCTCTCTCTCTGTCTCTGTCTCTCTCTCTGTTTCTGTCTGAGTCTCTCTCTTTGTCTCAGTCTCTCTCGCTGTCTCTGTCTCAGTCTCTCTCTCTGTCTCAGTCTCTCTCTGTCTCTCTCTCACTCAGTCTTAGTCTCTCTGTCTCATTCTCTCTGTCTCTGTCTCTGTCTCAGTCTCTCTCTCTGTCTCTGTCTCTGTCTCAGTCTCTATCTCAGCCTCGCCAAGCCTACTTTAAGTTTCATCTATGCAATGTAATCAAATGCATTGCTCTTTTCTGCACCTCAACCATAAAAGAATAGCTCCTGTGTCAGGTAAAATATTGTTTAGTGCAAAGGCAAGAAGTAAGAAGTCTTACTCGATTGAAACTAGGCTTACTGTTTGAGGACAGAACCCTCCATCTGAGGAACACTAATGAAGGAGCTGTTAAACCAGCGATGGAGATCTCCAGAACGTCTATTATTGTTGAAAAGCTTAATGTTATAATGCATTCTTTGGGTTGTCAGAAGGACGCATCAGTGCTGAGACACATATAGATAAACGAAATGATTATTAATGAAAGATACGCCACCCTCCTTTGAAGACCTCATGAATAAAAGAGCGATTGGCCATGATGGAAGAGCATGCTCATTACCTCCCATTCGAGTGTGGGTATGTAATTGTATGTGTGTATGTGTGGTTTTGTCAGACTGGAAAGGGAAATTCCACCTGGTGTTTACTGTACCCAGCTTTCAAAAGATAACCATCAGCATAGTGTTGAGTGATGCATGTTCTGACATCTATTGTATCTGCTCCAATTGAGGGCCAAGAGCTTCGTACATTTCAAAATTCAAGGTGTTCCCTCAAAGGATGAGATCAATTCATGCTTGAGAACATGGGGAAAAACCCTGTACCCAAGCCAATGCAACAGACTATGATGAATAGGTGGAAAGAGTTGTCATTTCACTTAGCGTTTCACAGTATGGTTGTAATCGACATGATGTTGCCTAAATAACCAAAATGAATAGCGTCTCTATGGAATTGTTTGGAATTCATATTGGCTGGCAAACCGTTATTGATATGGGCTTGATCTTCAAACCAGAAGGTAAATATTTCTAAATTTATTGCTTTATTTTTTTCTGTCTCCTCCAAAATATTTGTCCTACGTGTTTGTATTATAAACAGCATTTCATTCGTCATTAGGAATGTGGCGATCGGAGACGCATCCTCAAATACTTTTATTCCCACCCTTGCGTCTAAATACAAATAGCTGTAATTTTTCATGTACTTTTCTTAAAGCATGTGCTTTTCTTAATGGTTGACGAGCTGTGACTGTATCAATAGTGTATGTAAAAGCCAGCCGTGTCTTTCTAGGTTTTGTCAGACTTTCCAGACTTTCCAGCTTTTGTGGATCATGGCAATCAAAACAGCAGAAGACTGTTTACATGAAGGCCTGCAGCAAGGAATCTGTGTCCCACTCTCATCGTTCACATTCTGATAATGTCTGATAATGCATTCAGTATCGTTTCTGCCTTGATGGTCCTAACATCGACACGTTCTGCACGTAACTCAGAGAAAGATACCTGTAGTGTTTGGAAGTGTTTTAGAAGGTTTTCCTGACAAAGTTGGATTTGTTTTGGTCTAACAAAAAAAAAAAGAAGAAAGAATTAAATCTAAATTAAAGTAGAAAACTGTATTCCCTTAGATCTGTAAGTTATTTTAGTTGATTAAATTCCTGTTTTTATCATTTTTTAAATTCACTTTGCATTATTAATGCTCAACTACATTGTAAATGAGGTTAAATGAGGGTTACCTGCAATGTACTTCTGAGTGAAAATAAAAGTTGATTGATTAGATGATATTTAACTGGCTGTGTAACTGGAGCTTTTAAAGGGTCCATTTGCTACATTTTTCTTTTCGTTCACTTATGACCTTTATGTAGTTTTATATACCTAAAACAGTCGTAATTCATTTTTATATGACCATTTTTTCAACCTCTTTCTTTATCACTTACAATTAAGCAGGCTGTTTTGTTGCTATGCGTTTAAGACCAAATTCCTTCTTTTTTCATTGGTTGCCCTGTTTTGTGTCTCATTCATAACACAGTCCAGCCTGAAATATACTTTTAAACATCATTGTGAATGGGTGGGGCTAAATCGCTGAAGACTGAAGAGGCAAACGTATGCAAATTGATAAACAGTGCATACAAAATGAAATATATTTTAACTGCATGGACTGGGGAGTGTATGGAACTTATTGAAACTTTATTTACATGTTGCACCAAACTTTTTTACTTCAAAGCAGTGAGAAAAAATCAGCCGTCCATGACATGGACTGTTAAACTTGGAAAGTAGCCAGAAACTGACCTGTGTGACTGCTTTGTACACCTCTATTCCAGAAATGACCATTATTGAGACCTTCTGCTAATTTCCCAGTCATGAAACACCACCACAGTTATTATCTCCACACATCCTCAGAGAAGCTATGGTGTACACCCAGATAGAGTGGCTTTGCATGATTTACAGGAACATGCTCTCCACTGGGGATGCCTGCGGTGTCTCTGCATGATATAGACAGAGGAGTAATGTGTGTGGGTGAGTGTGTGTGTGGTGCTTTTGTGGAAGCTCTGACTGTATTCTGCTTTATGTCATGACCAGGCCAGTCAATCTCAGCCTTGCCTTTGGGGAGGATCTTGATAAATGAGGCCGGCTTGGTCACGACCAGTTCCTGGAAATTCCTCCTCTGTGGGGCAAAGCTTCCTCTCCCCTTGCTGCTTCTTGCGCACAGCTTCCATATGGCAACGGCTTGTGGTTGGTGCGCCGGCCTTCCTTGCATACTTGTTGCAGACATTTTAATAACCCTACTCAGACATGTATTCCATGCAGGAACAAGACCAACACACAATCTGAGTGTTACATCAGTGAGCTTTTGAATAAAGATGATATTAAAGAGCCAAAGAATCACTGCTGGATGTATAAAGATGAAAACCTTTACAGAACCTCCATATGATGTAAGTTCTATGACTAAATCCACATTAAAGCCAAGATTATATGCATGTTAAAGCCAAGAACCATTAAGGAACCTTTATCTTTAAGAGTGTAGCAGGTCACACGTAGCGGATTGTCAAACCATGAGGCCAACAATGCTTGACAGTTTTTACAAATTTACTTCTTATAATACTTAAGCAATTAAGAGATCAAGGCCCAGGTACCCAAATGCATCTTAGTGTTTAGATCATCTTAAGCAGTTTCCTCCAGGATCAGTAAAATTATCTGATTCTGATTCTGATTAAAGAGAGAGAGAGAGAGAGAGAGACAGAATATGCAGGCTATTTTAGTGCTAAGATGCTTTGAGAAATCCAACCGTTTTTTTGTATTTTGTATCTTGTTTCATTTGTTTTGTTTTACATACAAATCACAATAAGCACGACAATCACAGGCTTCAGTTAGACAAAAAGTGCAAAGATTACAATATAATATTCTAACTCCAACAAGCAGATCTTCAAGAGTGACCATTAGGGAGCAGGACAAGAACAAGAACATGAACTTTCACATTTCTGTTGTTCTACAGAGAGCTGCAGAGCTTTCAGAAAAGCAGCCTCATGAGAAGAATGTTTTTTTTGGTAAAAAATACCTCAAATGGAATCGCATTACCAATTTCCAGTCTATACTCCTGTTTGACCTCTGGAAGTGTTAGTACGCAATAAAGTAAGTAAACTGATTCTTCTGATTTTGTGATCGTAGTCCACTTTACACAGTTCTGACCTAGATTACAGAGGTGATTGCGCTCTCAGGTGATGGGAGTGAAAAGCGCTCTCATGTGGGGCAGATGAATATTTCAGTCCTTTACATAACTCTTCTCTCCGGGGGCATTAGATGTTCCCACTTCACAGAGCCGTGTCCTTTGCTCTGCGGAGGACGGAGGGATGCGGGCCAGTCAGGATTTGTTTCTGTGTGTGACAGTGACACTTCCGCCCCATGGTGGTGGGAACATCTCAAGCCCTGCTCCCTCAAGTCAGCTAGTGGCAGCAAAGCACTGGCCTCACTGCATAAGCACTCAGGGCCAATGTCATCATTCTACACAGAGCTGGTACATACAGCGGCGATGCTGCCTCAGACCATGCCTCGGAAAAACGCGAAACCATTCGGAAGGAGATTGAGCTAAGTGTCCTGCAAATGGTAGGTAAGACACTAAGCCCTAATAGGGTTATCTAACACAAACCGGGACTGTATGTACCATCATTCAGAGACACAGTTATTATCTCTACTTACTTGCTAGGGAAAAATGTACTCATACTACTCTAATTCACTTCTACATTACACTCTAAGCGCCCGAAACAAATCTGCTTAAACTGGAATATACTGGGGAATATACAAACACTCTCTTCCTCAGCGCAGAGATTTCAAGCCATGAGTTTTATATTAGCATGATTAGATGCTTCAACAGATCACTTGCCGAGTTTATGGCGCTCACGCTGTGCCGGTCCCTTCACAATCGAAGTCATGCAGTTAGCTGTTGTAGGTAGCAACAAGCACTCAGAGTGGGTTTGGCGTACAAAGAAGGTTTGTTATACAGAAAAGAATCTCGACTGTTATGGTGAAGGATCTGTGATGTTTTTTCTCCAAAGACCCCGGAAACCTAGTTAGGAAACATGGCATCATGGACTCCATGAAGAAGCAGGACGTTTTAAATGAAAATCTGGCTGACTCTGCCAAAAAAGCTAAAACTGGTTTGTGGTTGGACCTTCCAGCAGAACAAAGACGTAAAATATATGTCTGAAATCCTCACAAAAATCCTCCAATGACCACAATGACCACAAGGTTTTGATATAGCCATCCCAGTCCCCTGACCTAAACTCCATGGAAACCTGAGGAGGGTTAGATGAAGAGACGAGTCCAAATGAGAGGACCGAGGACCCTGTAGGATCTAGAGACCGTACTGAATCTCAGTTGTTTCTGTTTGCTCTGTATCTCAGAAGGAATTATGGCAGAAAACTCATTGCCTTCGGTCGCACAAAAGAATAAACTCAGGGGTGCCAATAACCGTAACGCATTTGTTTTTGCTTTGTTTTGTTTTGTTTTGTTATTCATAACATATTTTTATTTGTTAAACTGCATAAACATTACATTTTTGCCCAATTACAAAGCAAACCAAGACAAATCCAAGAACACATTTCACATTCATTTCCCACTCTTTTTACTTCCATGCCTCTAGTCCTTTGATGCTTAAAGCGGAGCAGTGAATGAAAGCAACCTGTGTCTGTTTCTGCTTAATGTACAGGTTTTTGGTTCCTAAAACCGATTAAAAAGGGTCACCTCACAAAGGGTGCCAACAGTTGGCGCTGACTGTATACATGTATAGGCAAAACTAATGTTTAAAATGCAGCAGTTAGTATTATAGTTTCATAAACATGAGTAATATAAGTACAAGAAACTTTCTACTCCACATGTTCACCTAACTATAATGTGATAAGAATATAAATTGAAAAGAATAACAAAATTATTTTGTTACCAATACTGTTGATATGCTATACATACAGCTGAATAGTGTCTATACATGTTCTTTACTTTGAATGTAAGTTACTACAGAAATTTGATTTAAAGTCATTTTGGACCATTTCTTCTGGTTCGTTCATCATAAAAGTTCCACACAATGCAAAGGGCAGGTGAGATCAAATGATGTTGTAAAATAAAAATCTAAAAAAACAGAGACGATCAAAATTAATATATTGATTTAAAGTGCTAACTTCTTTATTTTTTACCAGGCGTACAATGTGGCACACATTGAACTTGTGTATATTTTTTTATCTACTTTTTTCAAACAATTACTCACTTAAGTATTGTCTAATGATCCAATTATCCACACTGTGAATAGTGTGATTCAAAATTCTTTTGTCACCTTTCTGAGAACATTTCCGTACTCAAGTAGCTGACAAGGTTTGCAGTATTCGAAAACTGAACACATGCAGTGTTTTGCTGATGGTTTTAATGGTTTAAGATATTTTTGTTTGTTAAACTGCATAAACATTACATTTTTGCCCAATTACAAATCAAACCAAGACAAATCCAAGAACACATTTCACATTCAGTTCCCCTGTTGTTACTTCCATGACTCTTGTCCTTTGATGCATGAAGTGGAGCAATGAATGAAAGCAACCTGTGTCTGTTTCTGCTTGATGTACAGGTTTATGTTCCTGTTTGGTACTGCCAGCGCAGCCTGGTCTCGGGAACGCTGTGTTCCTTGCAAACCATGCGACAGCCAAGTTGAAGATGTGCTCAGAAAAAAATGACAAGTTTGTCCTCTGCTCCAGCCACTACCTCCGTTTCACCCAGACAGCCCTAGCCCTTGCCTGACCATTCGGGGGCTCTTTAGAACACATTATTATGATACACGAGCTCTTAAGAAACCTGAGATCTGACCGTGAACAGCAGCAGCAGCAGCAGCAGTAAAAAATTTCCTACTGTTCAGCTAGACAGCCTTTAGTCTGCTTTCTGGAACAGCATGGGAATGAACAAAACAGTTTTGATGAAAAAGGATCCCCACAGGAATGCAGGGTGTGCTTGTGAAGACCAGGGCAATGACTGAGAATTGCTCTCTGGCACAAAACTGAAAGATGGCCAATGCCATCAAGCAGGTTTGCTGAATATTGCACCTTTGCAAGTGCTCCTTTGACAGTATCTGGAGGAACGGAGCAGTGACCTTGACTTCAGATGGAACACCGAATTCCTTTCTGTTTTATAAAAGGGGATTAGATACAGTAGAACAATCTCTATATCCCTTACTTGGCTAATTTACTTAACCCTTTAAAGTCTAAGGGTTTGTCTGCAGTGGTGTAGTAGGTAGATGGATATGCCCGTGTCTTCATATCCCAACATGTATGTATCTGTTCTGCAGGAAACACATATTTCAAATGTTCTGACATTCTGTTTGAGCAGGTTTAAATCTACACTGTATAAATGACTACTGAATAAAGTAGCAGCACTCTTAATATGACGAGTTCTGAATTTTACTCCAGGGTACGAGAGAATTGGCTGCAAAAACAAAGTATAACTATAACTTAGATGCCGACCTGAGCATCATTCAAACACTCCATCAGGAAACAACTGTAGTAGGAAACTTTGGATTACTAGTCAATCCGAACACAAGCTCATCACAGAAAGACACTCATATCACTTGTTTTTAACACAGGAGCATTCATTTCTAGCATTTATGTTGGGGACACTGAACTACAGGTAGTGGCAGAGGTTTCTGTTGAAAAAAGAACGTAATATTCAGTTTTCTATCGTACATTTAAACACAACATATTGTCACTGTCCAAAAAACAGTCCCTCCCAAGCTGAATAATCTATTAATGCTCTAACAACAATCGCATGATGAGAAAATTTGGATATCCTGACTAGATTTAAATCGATTTTCTCCTACCAGTATACTTGGTTGTCAGTGTATCAAAAATTTAGTCTAGTTTCTAGATTCGTGGTTATACCATATAACACTTGTCAAAAACCTAATAGTGCATGAATTGGGTTTAAAAGAACCTTCCTTCTGAGGCAGTGACTTGGTTTGGATCAAAGGTCAGACCCATACCTAGTTATAAGGCCATTATTTGTCTAAGAGTACTCCATCGATTTATGAGGTACATTTTACATTACCAAAAGTAACAATAATTCATAGCAAAACATATTCAACATCTCATAAGCCATTCAAGTAATGCTATCAAGCTGCCTTTAAAGTTCAATTAAATTATAGCATAATGAAATGGTCTGTCTAATCAAACGATATGGATGGAATTGGATAAGTAATGAGTTGGTGTGGCCGGTCTTTCGGTGTCGTGCAAATTTTATTTCCCCTTTTCTTCTGGCACAATGAATGAGTTTGAAGCAATCAGTCCATCACTTTGACATCCCTTTAAAGTTCCTGACGTCACCAGAGCAACATCTAGCCAAAAGACAATTGCATTGCCTCTCAAGAGTGATTGTGCCAGCGGTGAAGCACTGGTGATATGAGAGACGAGATCGAAGCCAACACCAATGCGCTCATCCTTCACTGATGAATTGCAGCTTTTCTTCATAATTTTTTATTTTAGTTTCCATATTCTTGGTAAAACTGAGCTATTTCTTTTATGTTTATAAATTATAATGCTCAAAAAGTAGTTATTATACTAAAACATTCAATGTTTTAATATTTCAGCTTCAGCCAGTGTAGTGTCAAATGAGTTCCCCATGAACCAGAGGCACCAAAAGCTCATGCAGCGGCTGCTGCGTTTACTGAATAACGAGCTAATTAATGCCAACATAGTGTGCTGTCAGCAGACATTTTACACAAGCTGCAGTAATTCAAGGCAGGCGATGATGCAGCCCATCCATAATTGTGTTGGTTTAACACAAACTGCATCGCCACTAGCCCATAAAATGAGAATAAAGACAAAGCTAGCCTGTGTTTTTCCTTTACATTACAGAAGAAGGTGGAAAACCAAGTGCAGGAAAAGAAATAGTTCAGCAGTATAACTAGATGCTCCCAGCTTGGGAACTGTGAAGATATTTTCTTCCATGTAAGCTTCCACTCTGACCGTAATTTAGCAATTTTCACAAACAGAGAGTATGAAAAGTCTAGGTGTGTGTCTGGCTTCATGCCCCATTGCTGCTGTTTTGTATATTGCTGAAGGAGCAGGGAATCTGTGTATTCAGTGGAAACTTGACTCCAAGGTTTTTCTTGAGTCAAAAACGATCTGTGTTTTTAAAGTCAAGGTTTTAGGAGGCTCTGCACAGAAGTGGCAAGTGCTTAAGTGGCTCGTATTAACAGGAGTCATGCTCTAAGGCAACAAACAAGTAGCCCTTTTAGGGTAGCTGGACAGACTCTGGCTGTTTCTACCACTCTAAGAAGATGGCGCGGTGGACCTCTGCCAACTTACACAAAGCCAGTTCCCCTACCGGCCTGGAAAGAATGAAAGAATACCTATAGGAAACTGTAAAGACCTCAAACGTAGCCCGCAGCTACAGCTCGATGTGGGACAGCTCTCGCTGCATTTATTTATTTATTTGCTTTAAATCAAACGGACCACATTAAAATGAAGGATATAGCAGTTCCACATGGAACCCCAGAATGACATTTAATTCAAATAAACTCACTGGACACGGCTGCGCAGCCCAGAAAGGGCAATGTGAGGAAACGTTTGTGCTTGCTGAGGATAGAGATACTGTTACACTCCTGTTCCCTGCTACTAGCCTCACCTTTACACCCACCCCCGACAGTTCCCTCAGCCTGCTTTAATCTGACCTCTTCTTACCTTTCTCCACCACTTCACTAAAATTAAAGCTTTGAAAACAGCTTTGGCTAACTATAAAACCTTGCAGTGTATGGTTCTTTAAATAACAACTTTTGTAAGTGACATGTACGAGTGTGAAGAACATATGATAAGGAGCTTCCACGTCATGTAAAATTGCCATACTAATGAAAGGTTTTCCCTAAAAGACAAAACCCATGTAAGTCTATTTACCATCTTAAATGAAGAGTACTTTAGTAACCATTTGCTGCTTCTCTGGTTTGAAACTGCAGCTGTGAATCTAACATCGCTAACAAACACTAGAACTCAGCAGTCATACAAATAACCCACATCATTTCCATGAAAAACACATTACCAAAACTTCTGTCAGATCACTGCAAATGACAAATAGCTCATTATTAAAGTGGTGCAGACCATAGTTGTGGTATAGCATGACTTACTGCAAGCTCAGATGACAGTATGGCTGGTATTCACAAAGCAGTCCTAACTTAGTGGATGAAGTCTTGAACCACAGGTTGAGAGAGGTTTTGGTGGTGTACTTTTACAGAAATTAATTGCCCTGTTTGGGTGCCTCCTGGATTCTCATTTGGACCAAAACTTTTTTCAACAAAATGACCTGATAATAAAGAAAGTTCCAATTCAAATTGTCTTGTATATCTATGCAACGAGTGAGTGAACTGGTTCGTATGTAAACACCATGTCTTGTATGAAACTCTTGCATCTCTGAATGCTAACGTTATTTAAGAAGGGAAAAAAACGATTCCCAGTCATTTTGAATCATGGATTTGGCCCAAATTGGTGTTTTCAAATGGTGTAAAGCAACAAACATGAAAAAAATGAAAAGGTTTCAATATGACAGTGACAATTCAAACGCTAGTGGGTACCATTAATTGATGAGTTTCCCCACAGTAAATGAGCTTGAACAATAAGTTGCCCTTTTTCATGCTGATGTATGGCATACTCAATTTGAACATTACAACAAGAGAGAACACACAAACAGGTCTCAGAACAGTCCCAAAGAGTATTTCCACCAGCACTGACAGGCCATGAACTGATCATCGTAATCCTGCCGGCCTGTAAACAACACGAAGTGTAAACATGCTCCATATATGTTTTCACAAACAAAATATCAGAGATGTTATTCAAATCCATTTCAATTAAGCTCACAAGATTATTCCAGGGGAATAATCCTCATCATGCAAACAGCGAGAGACGACGTCTGACAGATGCGGGTGAGAGGATATAGACCAGAGATCATAGCTTATCCACACGGAGGGAGGTCAGTTGATGCCCCCCACCCACCCACCACTTCTCCCAAAGGTATTGTGTGCAAGGCTCGGGAAGACAATGAAATGATTCTTGCATCAATAAATGAATTCACTTCCCCACAAATCACATTTTCAGTAACGGATACTCTGAGTGGTCCTTCTCAGTGGAGCCAAGTGTTTACTTCAAGGTGTTCTTTAGCTCCTCTAAATAATGTCCATTATCATTGTATTAGTTGACAGTGGGACAGGACATAATTTGGCATAATTTTCATAATTAATTAATACATACATGTATTTCATATTAAGCATTCACTCCTAAATATAGTTTCTTGCTCTTTGGCCATTAATTGGTATAGAGCATTCATGGGTTTTGAGAAATTCTCGTAGGTTTAAATGGTTCTTCACAGTCACACTGAAACCTTTACTGTTTAAGAGTGTGGTATGAAACGGTATCTCCACTCTTAGCAAAAAGTTGCCCACAAGCCCGTTGCTTCACGTCTCCAGACTTCACAACATCCTGTGTTGATTTCCGACAACTTTGTATTACTATCAACAATATTTTTTATCATTAATTAAATGAGGTCAGAATTGCACCAGCTTCTTTCTTTTACTTTCCGCAAGCTATTGGATTTGCTATTTGTCACTGCGTATTTATTTCCATGAATATTCTCCTGTTAATAAGAGCTTTAAATGCTTGTTCCCTCCCGAAATGGCCAAATTTCCACCATCTTAAAGCTTCATTATGATGCGTCTCTGAGCTCAGCTGTCTAACTGAATAGTTTGTTATGCTAAATGTAAGCCTCGAATATTCAGTTGTTTAGGCAGCCTTGCCTATGTCGGCTACAGATCGAGATTTGTGTATTTGCCTTCACTGCCACGTTTACCGCTGAAAGCAAGTAGTGAAAGGAAATGGGGAGGAACTTCTATTGTTGTGCAATTGTGTATGTTTGCTGCGAGTCCCCGGCTATTCCAGGCTTGTGTTCCAGTATCCATAGTTACTCGTCAACACTTGCATCTTAATTCGCTGAGCGTTCACTTGGGACCACCCTCCTCCCAGTCCCCACCCCCACAGCACCCTTCTGGAGGGTTGACCCCAGTGCCCTCACCCCTCTGTGCTGGCCTTGCTCTCCCTGAGCACCCCTTGACCTTCAGCTCAGACATGGGGCTCGGCATGGGACGTCTCTTTTCCAGATCAATGCTTTCTGGCCCTGCCCACCCCAGAGTCTTCAAAACAAACCCATGAAAACAGAGTCCCTTCTCTCACACCCTGAAACCCCCAAACAAAAAAAGAACTTCAAAGCGCTCTGGAAAAAGAAAAACAACCGCCTTTAGGAAGCGTGCTTGCTCTACACTCCAGAAAGTGGAAAATGGTTTGAAACGGTCTAAAGACTTTGAGATGTCTCTAAGCAGTAATTACGCTGAAATCATCAGTGACATAGTTGTTTGTTTCCAGTAACACATTGGCCACCTTAGCAATACTTTTCTCTCCAAGAACTTCCAACTGTGAGGTACAAGAGTGTTTTTCATTCCTAGATTTGTTCATTATTTTGAACACTGGAAGGCTTCATTAACACTGCTGTTTGTTTACAGTCACACAGAGGTCATCTATAATGAATTTATCCCTACTTGGAACTGTGGGGAAGAATTTCTGCGTCAGTGTGCAGCATTTTCATTCTGCGAAGAGTGAAGGGCATTTTTCAGGAGGCTTTTGATATTTCTTTTTCCATCAACGCTAAGACGTTTGTGGTATTTTGGACACGCAGAGGCTCTCTGTTTTTACAAAAATCACAACGAGGCATGAAACGCAACATCAAACAGCACAAATAAAAGGATGGCCAGGAGACTGATGTCAAATCTGAGTTTATTTGAATCTTGAGCCTAGGAGCCTTGTGGACTTTGTGTTCTAGGAAGCAGTATTTCCTGTCCTCTGATGGCATCTGGAGAAAATTCAGAGTTTAGGTTAAAAAAAAAAAAAAAAAGATGGAGAGTGAGGTGAAAACAACGAAAGACATTCTAATCACCAGTCAAATGTGAATGAAATAGAGATATCTGTTCAAACACTCAAACGTCTGCAGAGGTATAACGAGAAGATTTGCAAGCAGAGGCTGAGACTCTGCCGACCCAGGCTTTTGATCGCCAGTTTGCAGGAAGCAATCTGAAGAGCAGTCTGAAGCACTGTCTCCATGGCTGACCGTCTACCACAACAATGTCCAGTCTGCTTGTGGAAATCCCAGCATCTACAACACCTACTGTACTGGAAATCCACATCTGGCTTAAGTCACGGAAGAAAATAAACACAGTGGTCCCCACTCTGTCCCCTGTGAGCATTAATTCATTTTACAATACCTAAATAACCAGATTCAGGCCTTCTTCGTCTGGCATGGGCTAGAGACGGGGGCCCCTTGATCAAATAAGATTCATTTCAAGGCATACATAGACTGTAGTCGTTTCTGGAAATGAGGGCTTCACCTCCACTAGCCTACAGAAGAAAAAAAAAAAATAAAAAAATCAAAAACGCAGTGCAGCTGAAAAGCAGCCTAGATCTGGCATATGGATGGCCTTAACTATAACAAACACATAAATCTGGTTCATAACTCACGTTGCCCCGAATGATCCAAACATTTTTAAGAAAACTCAGACCTAAGATCATGGCAACCTGCTGTTTCCTATTAGATCTTTTTCATCAGCCCTATTCAGGCTGCAGTAGAGCGTTCAAAGCCGCATGATTCGTCTAAGGCACCTCAGTGCACCATGATATCTGTTTGAGGACAGAGTTCAACCCCCATCCCACCAGTTGGGGCAGCATGTCCTGTCCCGGGTGGCCACCTTTGCGTATCAATTGTTCCGGGAGTGGAGTGCATGGGCAGGAAGCCGAGGGGGACTGGTGTAGAGCGATGTGGAGGAGACACCTGACTGGGGGAGATTTTAATGGCCTCTGGCAGGTTCCTGTGGCCATGTCAGTGTGCATAAAGTCAGCCTGCTGAGCCACGCCGCTTCCGCAAAAGAAGCTATGACTCCAGGTTCAGGTCCCAATGCTAGCTCCTTTGCTAGGCCCAACATTGCCTTCAGTTCTAACCCCCCTCACTGGGGGACATGCTTAAGCACCCCATATGGCTCCATGAACACTGTTATAGCCATCATGATCACTGGGATTTACGGCCATGTTGTGGTTTTATCATATCTTGAGTTATAGCGGGTCATAATTAGCGCAGGGTTGGCCTGCATTTTCTGGCTCTTGGGAATAATGACCCACAGTCTTGTACATATGCAGGATCATATATATTTATATATGACCAGAGATATGTGGGTCGTGGATAAATTGGAGTGTTATTAAACTGTAAATCCAGACTGAAAGCAGGGAAGGAAAAGTAGTCACTTTTGTCCGCTTTGTGATTACATCTTACAGACAGTCCATTTCGAGACATGCGTCTCCGCAATATGTGACTTAAAGTCTGAAATGACCAGATGTGTGTGTATCTTCAGCCACAGCTTACACAATGGACTTTATCTATGCATTAA
Organism: Bryconaethiops microstoma; assembly: GCA_037577275.1. NCBI lineage: Eukaryota > Metazoa > Chordata > Actinopteri > Characiformes > Alestidae > Bryconaethiops > Bryconaethiops microstoma. Next base: position 5,839,406 of record JBBJLS010000041.1, read on the forward strand.
ACCCTGCATAGCTCATGTCCTGTTGAGACCGAAAAAGAAAACTGCACGAGTGCCCCCTAGTGGCTTCCTTTTGTTACTACATTGAATTGATATGGATTGGGATGCTTTGTATATTCTCTCTACAACTGTATAGATATAATAAGATCTTTTTTCCCCCATTTTTGATCTTAAGATGTGATGTTGATGGTTATTTTCTTGTTGGTTAGTCTACATGAACCTTTGCAGAACGCATCCTCTTTTAAAGAAAGATCTTTTCATTGCTATACACAAGCACTGCACCTGACTCTAAGCGATGATGTCATCTCTATAGAGAACCCCTCCCCCTCTGTATGGAATATTCTGTGCAGACTTGTGGGCTGATGCATTGAGACACCTTAATTCTAACGATTACGACATCCTATCTTTCTCGGGTCTGTATGGATCTCTACTCTACTCTATAGACACGCTACACTACGCTCACATAAAACACTGAAAACAGCATGATTCCATAATTGTCACTAATAACTCATCTTGCTTATTAATGCACCCTTGTTGCAGACATTCTTCTTACTATATATATAGTATATAGTGTGCTTTCCCTACATATTTGGCAATCATTGATTTTCATTTGTCTACTGTTTGAATCGACTAGAGCAGAGATAAGAGACCTTTAAGAAGATTTTCTAAACTGCCCATGGGGGTACACTCAGCATTGTTCTTTGACATTTAGGATGACATTACAGGTGTGCTGAAATTCTTTCTCTCTCTCTATCTCTCTCTCTCTCTCTCTCTCTCTCTCTCTCTCTCTCTCTCTCTCTCTCTCTCTCTCTCTCTC
>JBBJLS010000041.1:5846222-5872957 GCA_037577275.1 Bryconaethiops microstoma
CTGGGACACAGTCATGCTGGAATAGAAAAGGTTCTTCCCCAAACTGTGTCCACAAAGTTGGAAGTATGGCGTTGTCCGAACATTTTTGGTATGCTGAAGCATTAAGATTGAACTTCACTGGAATTAAGGGCACTAGCACAAACCCTGAACAACAGGTGTTCCAATACGTTTGTCCATATAGTGTATGTACACAAAAAATATTGATCATCAGCAGTGCTCCACAGGTCTCATACTGGTGCATCCTTAATTGGATAATATTTTACCAAGATCATGAAAATGTAGGAGAAGACTTTTGAGCTCGCTGAGTGATTTTACTTGGTGTTAGGTGGGGACTGGTGGCGGGGGTATGTGAAACATATTATTAAGGAATGGGATTTCTCTTTGTCTGCTGGTGCACAGTGATATAAAAAGGTCATTTTGACACTCAAAGAACAAGAACCTTACCATTTAAATGTTATGGTTTGATGAATCATGCTTAATGTGACTAGGAAGGGACTAGCAAGGTAAAAAGAGAGGTCAGTTTTGATTTCAGGTTAACTTAAATGCCAAAAGTGTTGCACACTTAAGCCACCGTTTGGTGCACTCCAGTGCGTCTGTTTGTTTCTTCAGGCCTCTCGCTGAATATCTCCTGCCTGATAAGGGTGAGCTGCATCAGCCCAAATGGCTACAACATACTTGCAGCCAAATTATCATGTGCTTTTATCATGCCTTGAACTTTGAGACCAGACTTTTGCCATGCACTCGAGCTGGTAAACAGTTGCAGGACGGCTGTGAAGCATTAACGCCATCTGTGCATTAGCATGCCTTCCAAAGAACCCAGAAGTGAAACTTTAATTTCTTGATGTAAGGAAGTGAATACGACCCCCTCATCGTGTTTGTTGTTACTGTGTTAGTCCATGTGTATCTTCAGTCTCTAAAGTGCTCGTACACAAAAAGAGCTTCACCTTCGTGATTATCAAATATGCAGAAAGTTTGCTGCATTGCAGGTTTAGTGTTTGCAACCAAAATCATTTTTGCATTGCTGAATAATCTTCATTTATCCAAGAACTAGTAGCTAAAAGATCACCTTGCCAAACGCCTGGGCCTTGCATTTGCTAAAGACCTCGTGGATAAGTAGTATCACTTGATTTCTCCGTGGGCCAAATTGTTTAATGTGTAATCTTTTGCTACATAATATAACTGCGTAAAGTGACTTAATATCAGACTCGTCGTTAATCAGTGACCGAACTTCAAAAGCATGTTGGTTTTTGAATTCCTGAGTCATGCCACTGGACTGTTTGAAGGCAACAGTACTGAGTCTGAATTGGAAGACCTCACCGAATTAGCAAAACTAATTTTATCCTTTTCCCAGGACATTTAATAATATATCCCAATAAAAATGGTCTAAAATGACATAGAACAACATTTTGTTGCATTAAGGTACGTTAAAAGTTAAGAATGCCTGGCAAGCTTGCATTTCATACAATGCAAATTTCCCACCCATGGGACTAAGAAAGGGTCATCTCTTATCTTATCTTTCATCTTAATTCATCCTTCATGAGGTTTACTAACATCCCGCTATGTCAATGTTTGACCCACGGTAAATCAAAGTGCTGCATATTCAATTCAATTTATTTATGTAGTGCTTTTTACAACCAAGTTATCACAAAGCAGCTTTACAGAGTCCAGGTCTGAGCCCCTAGTGAGCCAAAGGTGACAGAGGTGAGGAAAAACTCGCTCAGCTGGAGGAAGAAACCTCGGGAGGAACCAAGATTCAAAAGGGGAACCCGTCCTCCTCAGGTCGACCCGTAGAGAAAGAAAAGAGAGTCTTTATGGGGATGAATAACAAGAGACGGCCTTAATGAACAAGCTTATTGACAGACAGGCCGTCTACAGCTAACACACAGTTAACACACATGAAGGGACAAGGTGTGAACAGGTAGTTACATGGTCACCTTAAGAAAAGTACTTCAATTAAAAGTAAATTACATTTTAAACATTTTTTCTTTTCAACACAAGTTTTGAAAAGAGGTTTCAGTGTAGGTATGAGGAATGAAAATGTGGTATTCTGCCACCTGTATTAGAGCCATAATGCGCTTTAGAGAGAAAATGTGTGTGTGTGTGTGTGTGTGTGTGTGTGTGTGTGTGTGTGTGTGACTGTGCGTGAGTGACAGACACAATACAAGTGCATAAGATAAGGCTTAAACCTATAGATGAACTGCATGTACTGCACGGGTGGGTGTGAAAGGTCGTGATCGGCACAGTGTCTGATCCCTAGCGAGATCAGGAAAAGGGCAGATTAAATTTATGTGGAAAAAGAGAAAGAGCCTGTCTCTGCATCTGTGTGCGTCTGAGAGGAAGAGGGTCGACCATGACCTTTTAAACCCCCATTTGTCTTTCTATCTCTTTATCCATTTATCATACAACCCCTTCAGTCCCTTTAATCAATCTACCGCACAATCATTTGGCTCTGAGGACTTTCCACATTATTACTAATGCTGCCCTCCCAGGTTATTATTTTCACTAGACCTTCCCCTTAATTAGACCAGTCTTTTTACTAGGCCTACATGCCCTGGTTAGTATTCTTACTGGAGCTGGCCCTTAATTAGACCAGCATTTTTCACTACTTCTGCCTTCCCTGTTTAGATCAGTATTCATACTAGAGTTACTCCCCCAGTTAGATCAATGCTGGATATGTATGATGTATTTCTACGATTGATATTGGCAATCCATCTTAACCTGACTTGAATAGCCCTGTTAAAAACGAATAAACATCGTTTCTTGGATGAACAGTACTCTTTCCATATTGTTTTCCCAACACTGTCATCCTTTTATTCAGTTTTATTCCTTTTATTTTCTGTTGTTTCGTTCATCGGTAACCCATTGTGAGGCTAAATTAAGCCATAAAAACTCACTCTCACCTTCATTCCCATACGGCATCAGATTTGCAATCAGATATGGCCATTAATGGCATAGATATGAACAACAGTGACTTAAGTGTGCGTGTATTTCTGACCCAGTGGTCCTAAAAGTGTGGAAAAACAGAACAAAACTCTAAGAAGGGCTATAAAAAGCACCAGTCAAGAGGCTGATGAAGCACGAGTTGTGAAAGAATAAGGGAAGCATCAAAGGTGAGTGTAGGAGCATTGCCACATGCAGAAGGAAAACGACAAAACATCCAACATTAAAGTAAAATAAAGCTATTGAGCTGGATGCAGAGGGGGCTCCACAGCCATCCACATGATCACACTGATAAAACCCATCAGAACATGACGGTCTGGTCAATGCACCAATGGATGCAGTGTTATGTGAGGAAGGGAACAGCTATCATGACCATAAAGCCAGAAATAACAACCACAACCATGGAAGAACTGTAAGTACAGGCTAAAAATCAAATTGACTCCAGAACCAAACCCAAGTGCCCAACATGTAGAGCAGCCATGAAACCCATGAAGACAAGGACAACATACAGCCAGCCAATGAGTTAAATTGGAATTCCACTCATTTTTCAAACTTTTTGCATAATTAAATGGTTACGGTTTAAAGAAAGTCATTCAGGGAGGTTTGATGTGAAATGCTCTGTTCTAGACAAACTGACTTACATTTGCACCATAGCAGTGGTGATGGGAACCAGACGTTTAAAACCTCTAGAAATTACATCTGTCAAGCTATGACAAAATAGGCTGCCTGATGTTGGAGTTGATTTTTTAAGACATTTAAAAAAGATAATTACTAAAATGGGGTATTTAATGAGGCAACAATGGGGCATTAAAAAAACCCAAACAAAACATTTACCACTATTTTAGCACTATCAGCATCACATTTAAAACTCAGAAGACATACTGTAGACATTTCCCTGATTCCTATACTGCAAGGAAACTGTAGGTACATTTCTCTACAATGAACCATTTAACACCAGACCACTCAAAACAACTTTGTTCTCAAAAAATGAATCAATTAAATTTTGAAAAATCACTGGAATCCCTCTTTAAATCTTACTGTCTACTGTGTTAAAAGACTAGTGTGGCAAAAAAAAAAAAAAAAAAAATCAAAAATCAAAATGTACATAATTTTCCTCTTCACCCCAAATAAAGACTGGACATGTTTGTGGCCTTCTTTAATTTCACACTCCAGTTATGGGGCTAAGGCAGATTAGTTTAGATTAGAGATTGTTAAACAATTCACTTTCTGTGAAGCAATCTCTAACCAAACATGTCAAATATATCAGGGATAAGCGGAAAATTGTGACAATTAGAATTTCTGTCAAATAATCCTTTTAAGTTCCATTCAATGGGTCAGCCATGCAGGTGTAGGGAGCCCTTCTGTTAAAGGCAGCAGTAGCTAAAAACAGTGACCCAGAATACCCTGCTCAGTGACGTCACAGAGGGCCTCGTTACCCTCCAGACTCCAGAAGGCGATGTCATCCCATGAGGCACTAGTGCCTGCAGAGGAGAGGAGAGGAGACAGAAGAATACAGGATAGAGAAGAAGTGGAAGGAAAAGAGGAAAAACAGGGACATGGAGAGGGGACAGTATGGCAGAATCTACATACACTATATGGACCAAAGTATTGGGACCCCTGACTGTTACACCAACAGGGACTTGAATGACACTGCATTCAAAAACATAGGCTTTAATATGGACCCCCTTGCAGCTATAACAGCTTTCACAAGATTTTTGAGTTTCTGTGAAAATTTGTGCCCATTCATTCTGTAGAGCAGGGGTGTCAAACTCCGGTCCTGGAGGGCCGGTGTCCAGCACAGTTGGATGGTGGTTCTCCGCAAACACATTCACTAAACCTGGCAGTCAAATGTCAAGGTGAACCAGGTGTGTCTGAGCAGGGAAATCACCAAAACGTGCTGGACCACGGCCCTCCAGGACTGGAGTTTGACACTCCTGCTGTAGAGCATTTATGAGGTCAGGCACTGCTGGCGGACGAGAAGGCCTGGCTCCAGATCATCCCAAAAGTGTTGGATGGGGTTGAGGTCTGTGTGGGCCAGTCAAGTTCTACAACTCCAAACTCATCCAACTATTTGTTTAAAGAGCTTGCTTTGTGCACTGGGACACAGTCATGCTGGAATAGAAAAGGTTCTTCCCCAAACTGTGTCCACAAAGCTGGAAGCATGGCGTTGTCTTGGTATGCAGAAGCATTAGGATTGCTTGTCAATGGAATTAAAGGGCCAGTCCAAACCCTGAAAACCAGGTGTGTCCCAATACTTTTGTCCATATAGTGCAAACTCTGGCTTGGTCAACCAAGATATGTACATAAATGTCCCCTTACTTCAAATATAGTCAGTCAGTCAAGACAAGTTTGGTCCTACTTTTGTGCTGCACTGGTGCTCCGAGGCAAATGTAGCTATGAAGCAACGGAAGCCTACGCACTGTATGACATACTGTTATCATTTTGTTATCATGCTATACTTCAGGTTCCAAAACAGTTATGTTGTATGTGATTATACATGATTTGAATGATAAACTGTACAACACATGATGCTATGGCTTCCGTCATTCATTAGCTTTGAACCTCCAGTGCAAAACTAAAGAAGCACATTCCAGACATGTCTTGATGATCAGCTATAACCATGTTGAAGTGAAAATTTTGTGCAAACCTTAGTCTGTAACACTTTATCACTAGAGTACAAACAAGAGTGTGTGAACAAAGGGAAAATGATTGATACAGAGAAGTGTAATGGATGATAAAGAACTGGAAGAGAATAAATGAACTTTAGTGAGGCTCTCTAGGTAATGTCCTTGTAGCAAAGGAAGATTAACTGGAGAAAGAGAGATTACAAAGTGTATATTAGGAATCAGCAGCCTAGCCACAAATGAGTGCCTCACATGCCCAATAAAGTCTGTATTTCTGCTCTATTCCTGTGTTGCAATTGGGGTTAGGACAAAAAAGTGGACTGTAGGGGCATTGAAGACTGGTTTGAGAACCACTGCTACACTCCCAGTAAAAAGGGTTATTTGAGGTCTTGCAATATTGGAACCCTGTTTAGTGCTATACAGAACTATTCTAAGGAATACAATTGTAGACTATGTGGACAAAAGTATTGGGACACACCTTTTTTTCAGGGTTTGAGCGAGACTCCTTACATACTGTGAAGGGCAATTTTAATGCTTAAGCGTACCAAGACATTTTCGACAACACTATGCTTTGTGGACACAGTTTGGGGAAGAACCTTTTCCATTCCAGCATGACTGTACCCCAGTGCACAAAGCAAGCTCCATAAAGACGTGGTTGGCTGAGTTCAGTGTGGAAGAACTTGACTGGGCCACACAGAGTCCTGACCTCAACCCCATCCAACACCTTTGGGATAAACTGAAACGGAGATTGTGAGCCAGGCCTTCATGTCCAACATCAGTGTCTGACCTCATAAATGCTTTACAGAGTGAATGGGCACAAATTCAAACAGAAACGCCAAAATCTTGTGAAAGAAGAGTGGAAGCTGTTATAGTGTCCCAATACTTTTGTCTCTATAGTGTACTTCTTCAGTCTAAAGAAGATAGTCATGCAGATCGTTTCCATAAAACATCTCTCAACCTGCAAAAACACAGCTCTCCAATTAAGTGGTATATGCTTGTGAATGAGGTCTAGAACACAGCATGACTTACTGTGAGCTATAAAACTTTACCAAACTTCACAGCTATAGACAGCCATTTCAGATAACACCAGGAATCACGATGATTTCTTTGCACACTGATTCCTCCACTTTTTCCTTGCTGTTAAAGTAGGTGGTTCATGGGAAGGTTGCACTGCAATCTACCAGACTATCCAGCAACAGAAATTATAGCCAAGCAACACCCTGTCCTGGGAAAGAATTAAATTTCTGAATGCAAAATGTCCCATAATAAAGTGTAAGTAGCAAGTATAAACTGCTTTTTCACCTCCATTCATTTAAACCATCTGTATAGAAAGAACAGATCTGATTCTTTCAGATTGTACACAATATAGGGCCGACTGTTGCAGCTGCACAGTTGGTGATATGTTCAGGCTCTAGACGGAACTGTGACAGAAGAACTAAGATTAGACTGACATCTGTCTACTTTAAACTGCATCTTGAGCCAACAGTCTGCAACTTGGCATAAAACCAAGTCACTGATTGAGTGGCCAGGATATTTTATAGAACTGAGATGGTGTAGTGTTTTACTACTTGACTAGGTATTAACAGTATGACTTTAAGCTGACTACTCCAGCTCATAACTAGTGTTTAGGTTATCGACTGGTTACCGGTGTCTCCTGACAGGCCGATGCCATTGGGAAGCTGAGTGAGGCTGTGGCTGAGCAGGGCGGGGGCAGACAGGTCGATCTTGGAGGCCTGCTGCCGAAACTTCTCCAGCTCCTGAGAGAGCAGCCCAAACTGCTCGCTCTGACTCCGGCACTTCTCTTCCAACTCCCGCACCTTTGACTACATGCACCACACACACACACACACACACACACGCACACGCACACAAGCAAGAACAGTTATACACTTAGTCAAAAAGTAGAGCAAGTATCACTCTTTAGTCCCTCTAACAGTTAAGATCCTATCATGCCACGGGAAATTTGCACCTAGGTCACCTGATGCTGTGTACTTTTAGCTAAGCTGAGTTTATGGGGTCATGCATCAGTAAACCACAGCAACTATGGTGAAACCCAAAGGTTTATTATGTACAATTGCATAATGAACACTACATACACTACCAGTCAAAAGTTTGGACACACCTTCTCATTTAATGTTTTTTAAATAAAAGCAAAAAGGTTTTTTGCTTTTATTATTTTGTACATTGTAGATTAATACTGAAAACAAACAAAATGATGAAGGAACACGTGGAATTATACAGTAAACAAACAAAAATAAAGTTAAACAAACCAGAATGTGTTAAAGTAATGATGATAAAGTAATGATGGACTGTTGTCTCTTTTTACTTAGTTAAGTGGTTCTTACCATAATGTGTAGTAGAACCATAGTCGAATAGGATCACTAACTGTGTACCAACCTGACCATCACAACTGATGGTCCCAAACACAATAAGAAGACAAGAAAATCCACTAATGAACTCTTGACGAAGAAACAGCTGTTAATTAAACAGCATTTCAGGTCGAGAACTCATTAATCTGACGGAAAAAATGCCAAGAGTGTGCAAAGCTGTCATCAGAGCAGTAGGTGATGTTTTCAATATTAATCTACAATGTAGTCAATAATAAAAACAAAGGAAATCGCTGAATGAGAAGGTGTGTCCAAACTTTTGACTGGTAGTGTATATTATAATTAAATGCTCATTATCTATATTGAATAACAACTGATAAATACAAACAGTGTTACATTCCACTAAGCCATTGTGTTGTATCCCATTGAAAGTCACTCAAGATAAGAGCGACTGCTATGTAAATGCTTACAAAAAGCATTCAATAATCAGATTCAGACATAAAATTGTTCAGTGATATGCACCTAGTTTTACAATGTTTTAAGCTCGCTGCATTTCAACTATGGATTACTGTGGGAACTTTTTTGAAAAGTTGGTAGGCACATATCTCACAACGTATTGTTATTAGTTATTGTTGTTGGACCAGATATTTCATATCAATGTATCCCTAATTCTTACATTCCTTGTTATCTGAAAATATTGGATTTCTGTCCAAAAGCAGTGTTTTGATACTGGTCGGTCACATCCGGTTTCACTTGTCGAAATCAGCAGTTCAAGATGTTACTCAGACCCACCCAGCTTGCAGGGGGCTTTCTTTCCCTGGGCAGTGGAAATAGGTGGTAGTGGTTTTCTGTCAGGCATGATGAAGGTGTCCCAGGCCACAGATTCCGGACCTCCAAGCTCTCTTGTTTTCTGCAGGCAATTCTCCAGGAAGCTCAAAGGATCCTCAGGTCGGTGGTACATCAAGCCAGTCAACATACTCTGGGAAAGAGCAGAAAAGCTAGAGCTTAGAGTACAGCATTAATGCTGAAATGCTGATAATCTATGGCATCATGTAAAGAACCCTCTCTGGCGTGTATACAAACATGGAAAAGAAAAAAAAAAAGAGATGGCATAACTTCTTTTTTCTTGTTATTGCTTCTGTAATTTGTGGCTGTGTGTCTGTGTAAAATGTGCATGTCACTTTTGTTTTATACACTACTGAGCACACTTGATTCAAAATTCCAAACAAAGAACGTGTTTGGAGGCAAATAAAAATAATAATTTATTATACCTTGGAAATGTTAAACTACGTGACACTCTTACATTATTTTACAACTACAACAATTAAAACAGCGATGTTAAGAGTAGAGTGTGTGACTCTGTTTCATCCCATCAGAAACTGAATCAGGAGTGAAGCTGCAGGAATACAGCACAGAGAAAAGCTGCTCTACAAACACTACTGCACTCACACACACACACACACACACACACACACACACTCTCACTCTCACTCTCACTCTCACTCTCACTCTCACTCTCACTCTCACTCTCACTCTCACTCTCACTCTCACTCTCTGCACTACTGCACTACTGCACTCACAACACATATGGAGGTGTTTCTTATTTTTTACACAGCTCACACTGCAATAGTTCAGAAAAGCAACCTGTACATTTCACACACACACACACGCACACGCACACGCAGACACACACACACACACACACACACTGCTGCAAACTGTACAAACAGAGAACAGAAAATGTATTGGCTGTATTTTTAAGTAGAAAACGAGAAACTTTTTTCTATGTGAGAAAGTTTTTATACCCTTATACACGCAGAATGTTCTTCACCTGTATCTCATTTGCAATAATGTTTTTTTAGGTAATGAAAATGGTTCTGTGGCACAGCTCAAAGAACCTCTGGGGGAAAGATGGAGCTCAGTAGTGCTTGGTTAGCTTCAGATGACATATTCAGTCCTAGCCACATTATCCAATACATGATGTTGATGTTTATTGCCTAAAGTGAAGCCCCAACACAATTATTTGTAACCTTATTTACTTCACGACTCAAAGCAAAATGTGTCAGTGAATAGATCTCGCCCACACACACACACACACACACACAAGCCCTTCCCCACTGGTGCATACAGATTCCTGGACCAGTCTAGATGGACAGGTGAGATGAAAAGAGAGAGAAATGAATAGCATGGCGGAGAAAATGATAATTGCAAATAGCCACTCTATTCAGCCCACACGGCCGTGCAGTGGACTGCCTGGTTTGTACAGGGAGGGGTGGACTAAACCGGTCCCTAATCAGTCATTTTCTTCTTATGATGCTAATATAGACACTGTGCATTTACATGTCAATCTCCACAATACGCAGCTCAGGAAATAATCAGTTACTAAATAAAGCCACTGTGTAGGCCAGTATTGCTGACTGTATCTTTAATATCAGCTCAGTGCCAGACAAACAGGTTCCCTATCATTTCACAACCAGGTCCACAAACAGGTTTCTTATCATATTTCTTACGATTTGAACAAGACATGAGGTGTCTGGATTAAACAAATGGAGGACAAAATTAAAACAGTCCAAGAAACATCTGTGAAGAACACAGTGAGGTTGATGCAAGGATTGGTCATTAATATTGCATTAATTGCACAAAATTTAGGGCTGTAACGATATGTGATATGAAACCGAAATCGCGACACTCAGATCCACGAACCTGCGTCGCGGTGTGAGAAGGCAGAATCGCGCTATGCCCCTTCCAACTCCCAGAGTTATCCTTCCCGTCCACATCCAATGCTACCACATCTGTTAGCTTTCTCCGCTAGGGGGCCGGCCCGTGGGCGGGACACCTCCTAATAAAACCTTTCTTACACCGTGATTGGTGTATTTTCACGTCCATTTCAGGCAGTAAACAATAGTAGAGGTTGTTACGATTCAAACCAGCCCTCCTGTGACTCTTTCTGACCTTCCTATGCGGAGTTATAGTCCAAAATCCACAAGGACCGCCTGGGGAGGCGCGCGTGTCCGAGCTGAATTTCTTCGAATGTAAGTAAAAGGAAATTATGACACTTCGCTTTATAAGTGTCTATAATTTATAAGTGGCTGGTTGTGATAAAACCGCTGGGGAGTTTGTTTTTAAGAGTTTTGTTGTGTTTTGAGCGAGTTTTTGTGCGATTTTGGCCAACTGGGCGGAGCGTGTTTTTAGTTTTGGACAATGGTCAACCAGTAGCTGAAGAATCGGTTCTGCGGCCGCCTATGGCGATTCCTTGGGGTCTTCTGTACAGATTGAATGTTTATTGATTCATAATTCTGTGCTAAACATGAGGATGACCCGAAACAAAACGGCGTCTTGAATGGTACTGGTGCTTGCACTGAGCAAAAAAAAAAAAAAGAATCGTGTGTCAAAAATCGTGATACAAACCGAATCGTGGGTTTGGTGTATCGTTACAGCCCTAACTAAATTACATTAATATTTCATTTTAAGTTTGAGGGAGCTAGATGTAAAGAGAATGATCTAACTCACTCATTTCATTAGAAAATAGAGGTCTGCTTCCATGTTAAACTTGCTGCTTCCTCCGAGAATTCAGCTTTAGAGATGTAAAGATGCAGGCTGCCTTATCTTTTCCCTAGTGGTGTCCTATTAACATCAGATAGCCTGAATGCACAGTTAGACTTAGAGGTGAAATAGACTATAAAATAAATATTTCATTTTAAAATGAATATTTCACTTCCATCTAAAAATAGAGGTACAATGAAATAGAATTGCTGAAATAATTGCCTAAAATACTGCAATAATCTCAAACAATTTGATCAGGTGTATATGTAGTAATTGTGACAGGCCTCATAAAACACATATTTCACATCAGTTTGGTAGTAGTTACTAAACAGTACTGAAGATAATTATGAAGGCTAGAGTCTACAGGCTTAACAATTCCTATTTGAATGAGAGTTCTCAATAACCTGTGGTGAATACCCAGGTACCACCCCCCCCGTTCTCTTTCCCTCTCACTTTTTTCAAGGTCCTCAGTGCCTGGTCTGTATGTATGATGAGTCAGTGAAATAATAGGGAGCTTGTTGCCTTGGCGACAGTTCGTGTGCGTTACATGTGCCGAAACTTAGTCTATCCCCTACCGCCGAAGGGGAAATTCTTGCATATTTACGTTCCACGCGAACCACTGACCTGTCTGGGCAGGTGCTTCTTACACATGATAGGGCAGAACTGCTGTCTGCTGCTCCTTTAAAAAAATACCATTCTGCTGGTAAGTTTTCCAATCACACACCTGAATGCATGCATGCTCCACATGTCAATATCTTGCTTACCCTACTTGGTCAGGCTGTGTATTCGGTGAAGATATTTTGTATGCAGCTGTACAACACCTCTTGTATCCTGAGCCCTCCTTGACGCTCTCTGAGGAGAAACTTGCCGCTTGCAGACAAACTTGAAACTCTGCGTCCTGCAATTATAGCATCCCACTTGAGGATCACCATAGAGACAGATACAAGGATCTAATTTCCTATGTAAATGTCCAAGCTAAAGAGCCTGTTCTTCATTGCCCGCTTGCTTTCCTCCCACAAAAAAATACTTTTCAGCCAAATGATACTTCAAAAGATAGATCAACAGTATATTATAAGAAGCTAATATTTTTTTTAGAGTGCTGTATAATACTCCTGGAAATAATCTACGCACACACAAACACACACAGAGATCAACCACGACATTAAAACCAATGACAGTGAAGAGTCAGCAAGTGAACACTCTGTTTTCGAAGTTGATGTGTTGCAGACAGGAAAAATGGCAGGCGTGCAGATTTTGACAAGGGCCAGATAGTGATGGGTAGATGACTGGGTCAGAGCATCTCCAAAACAGCAGGTTTTATAGGCTGTTCCATGTTTTTCATATCTAGTACCTACCAAAAGAGGTCCAAGGAAGGACAGCTAGCAAACTAATGACAGGTTATTGCTGGTTATGATAGAAAAGTGTCAGAACACAATAGCGCATTACAGGTTCCTGTGTATTGGACAGCGTAGCTGCAGACCCATCAGAGTGCCCATGCTGACCTTTTTCAGTGCCTGAAATGAGCCTGTGAGTATTAGGACTGCAATGGAAGCAACGGAAGAAGGTAACCTGTTCTGATGAATTTTTTGTGTACAGCCAGGTGTGTGTGTGTGTGTCCCTTAACTGGGGATGGCACCAGGATGCACTATGGGAAGAAGGCAACCAGTGTGAAGCTCTGGGCAATGTTCTGCTGGTAAATCTTGGGTCCTGACACTCATGTGGGTGTCATTTTGACACATACAACTTAGCTAAACATTGTTGCAGACCAAGTACAGCCCTTCTCTCATGTCCTGGACAAACTAGTCCTGTCCATGGAGACCCCACCTCCCAACCTAGAGGAGTGCCAGACACAACAGCATACCTAGACCTCTTGATACCTAGAGGTGCTAATGTTATGGCTAATCAGTATATACATATAAAACCACATAACATTCCTGTTGTACGATAGTATTCTATAGGACCCCTTTTCAGACTCTTGTAGAAAACCATGTAGCACTACTTTAGCTCTTTTTTATAACTGGTTCAGTAATTACTTTACCTCTCAAAATGCGCACTCTAACTATACATCTGTCTTTGTATACGAAAAAAAGCACAATAAAAAAATGTTCTCTCTCCGCATGTTTGTTCATAACCTGTGATGTTAGAAAAACAAAATTACCATATATTCCAAAAGCATATTCATACGTCAGACAGGACGATTAATAAAGCATTAGAACGGCAAAGAACGGAATTGTGGATGGAGAATGCACATAAACAAAAAAGTCACAAAAGCAAAATAAAGTCAGTGTCACCCCGCACCCACTAAAACCTACTAAAAGGAAACAAAACACGCACAGCCACTCTCAGGACACACATCTCCAATCCCAGCTCGACAGAAGCAAACAGACTGAAGTGTCTGGTGCTCCGTCCTCAGAGACTCTACAGAGCCTTTTCACACTCAGAAAACTTGTTGCTCAGCTCGACCTTCTGAACAGCCTGCTCCACTAAAGACTCTTTAAAACAAGACTTGGGTGAAGTTCTCCCTCATCAGCCATTACCTCAAAAAGGTGAGGGATCTGCCGCTTGGAGAGGTATTCCTTTGCGTCGTTGGTGTTCATTATATTTTCCTTCCTCTTCTTCAGTTCCACCTCGAAAACGAGCGTCCGGTGTGCTGTGATGCTGTGCTAGCTCTGCAGGGCTGAGCCTTTACAGCAGCTGACCGTGCGTGTGTGTGTGTGTGTGTGTGTGTGTGTGTGTGTGTGAGAGAGAGAGAGAGAGAGAGAGAGAGAGAGACAGAGAGCGCACATGTGTGGTATTTAGTACCGCATGGGGACCAGATGCTCCAAATGTTCCAGGATAGTAGGAAACAGGAATATTATTAAAATTATGGGTTGTTGTAATGTGCAAAACCTGTTCACTTTTTGGTTTAAGCAGATGCAAATCCCAGATTTGCATTTGCTTTCCAAGGTTATGGACAGTATAAGGTTATGGAAAACCACTACATTTATGAATGGTGTTATGTTTCAGAATAATAGGGAACATTGGAATCAAAAATATGTATTTGTGTATATATTTTGATTTGTATATATATTTGATACCGTGCTTTTGGTTTATGATTGGTCTTAATGGCAAAACAGCAATATTTAATAATGAAAGGCAATGGAAATACCCTAGAAAGACAGAAATACAAGTGTGTGTGTGTGTGTGTGTGTGTGAGTTGGCTCTGATAACCTCAAGGTGATGGCTATATTCAACGCTTACTGTTTTCTCTCCCGCTGATGAAAAAGAGTCATGAACCTCGGCTTGGTCTAGTCATGAGTAAGTGTGTGAAAACCAAACCATGCCAGCTGCTCAGGCCGAATGTGATTTAAAAAAAAGTCACTAAACATGAATGAGTTTATGCAATCTGCCTTTTACACAATACAGTGATGGAGATCGTAAACAGCCATACTAAAATGCTCATTTATTCAATGAAACTTTAAAAAAGGTTACATTGTGATTTAAAAGAATAACGTATTAACTTGTATTCTGAGCAATAATGTGTCCAAACCCTTCTTCCAGTTTTTTTAATCAGTCCAGAAGGGAATACCTTTCTTAGTCATAATTAGTATTATTTATTTACATATTTAAGGAATCAGCCTATTGAATCCAGACACTTGGATGTCCCATGTAGATACACAGCCAAATACATCCCATCTGCTAGGAATCACCAGCTTCATATTCAGTTCGATTTTTTTGATCCCCCCCCCCCCCCCCCGTGTGCGTTAAAATAAAACGTAGCTGCTTGTAAATTATGAGCGACAGCTGTTGCGACTCTATGTTGTTTTGTGTGACAGTGGTTAGTTCCAGTCCCCTTAAAAAGTCATCAATATGTTAATCATTTTCCATGGGAGTGATGGATCAGAACAAACACGTTCGCAGTGCAACTACTGGAGGAAGAACAGATGAGTTTTTTCTGTTCCCTCGGACATTATCGTCTAATTGTCTATATTCTGGCCCACCTCTATGCCCCTTGACCATAGTGTATGAGTCTAGGCCAGTGTTTCCCACTTGTGGTGCTGAGATCCCCCTACTCTTTTTATCTCAGTGTTTGACCTGTTATAGCTACCTGTAATAACCCCATGATGACAGCTCAGTGAGGTGGGGTTGGGTGATCTTAATTTTTCTGAAACAGGTCTTTTTAAACGCCCTGGTAGATCATTGTTCATGTTTGGAGAAAAAAAAAAACAGAATCTCATTTAAAAAAGAAGTGTAGTCTATAGGGATGTGTATGGATACTGAGTACTCGGTTAACCGTTCCAGATGCCAGTTGCTCAGTACTGAAATACTTTTTAGGTTCTCAGTGTTGGAGGTAACATAACGTAACTGTAATGCATTTACTCTTTCCTGAAACAAAGCACGGCAACACATTACAGTGTACACATTTTGTACAGGACATATTACATGTTGTAATCACACCGCATTTAACTTTGCAAGAAGCATTTTAAACATACTCTGTGTGTTATTAATATTTATACGTAGTTTGTGCGATTTCGATTGTGAATATCACACTCAGAAGTGGGGGATCTAATCTCCCCTTGGGCTCCATGCAGGTTTTTTCAGAGGGATTAGGCAGGTTGACTTCGGGTTGATCTTTAAATAAAGGGGTAATTTTGTCAAAGGGTTGGTGCTGGCGATAAAAATGTCCTGCACCAAAAAAGAGAGAGTCCTAACCTCACCTAAAAAAGGTCAGACTTGATTTTCATTCAGAAACAGCTCTGCAAACTGTACATTTTATTCGTGAAGGTTTTTATTTTATTACTGAATATAGTTTCTCAGTTTTCAAACACCACCAGCCATTCATCATTTGAATCAGCGTACGTTTGTTTAAAGTGAAGCCCAACAGGGACAGTGATTGATGTCTTTTAAATGATGTGATAATTCTTTATAAATATAGGACTATTGTGTTGTCTTCTGGACTTTTCAGTTAATAAAGATTTGGGGGTTTTTTTAGAATAAAAAGAGTAGTGAGTATTGTTTTGAGTACAGTAATCCCATTACAACTTCAGAGAAGTAATTAGTTATTTGTAATGGATTACTTTTTGGTTAAATAACCACCCCCCACTGTTTGTTACGCTGCTTTAGGGAAAGTGAGAAAATACACAATCCAGGGCTGTAACATTCTTTTCTCTTCTTTTTGATTAAATAATGTTACTTCATACTTCACTACCATGGGTGTGTTGCCAAGGATGTGTTGTTAAATTCAAACTGAAGTCAAAATAAGATTTTTTACCTTGTTAATTCACAACACTTGTTACATTAAACACTATGTCATATTATTTGCGAGACAACCTTTTTGTTTACTTCCATCAAAATGTAATGTCTTCTAATTGCTGTCCACAGCACTGTGCACTAGTGAGGGAGAAAATCTAATATTAACCAATATTATCATGTTGCACCTCCCCTTCCTATTACTCTCGTAAGGCAAATGTTTAGCCATCTCAGAGACCCTCTCTAATCCCACATTTGTTGACATGTGAGGAAAATGCTGTGAATTCCGATCCACATTGACTTTAATGGTGGTATTAAGAAGGCAGTAAGTAGGTGGAAAAGCTAATCTTGCTGGCATTAGCCAGAACCAGAAATGCTAAAAATGCATGTCTTTGCTCCATCATCTGTGTTAGTGTTAGCTTATCTGAAGCAGTCTCCATTCCTCAAGCCTCAGCTTACAGGAAAAAACTAAGCAATCGTAATCAAATAGGGATCAAGAGATATCTCTTAGTTAGTTCTGAATAGTAAAAATATTTTCAATTGCACACTTGCTAAATGTTCTTTTTCTAGCACACAAGCATCAGTGCACCAGTTGACCCTGTTGGTGGATTATGAGTAAGAACTACGATACAGTATTATGTGCCAAAACTCCTTTTTTCTTCTTTGTCCTCAGAGTTAGTCAAATATCTATTCATTGTCTCTTGCGGATACTTATTAATTATTCATCTGAATGCACATCCCTAGTAGTCTACAGTTCAATAGTGGCTAATTTTTAGTGGAGTCAAGCTATGGAGAACAGGAATCCTAGAGGACCAGAATTGGGAAAGAATGGCCTGGACTTTATGCCACAATTCTGGGCCACATCAAGAGGTCTAACGAGTCCAGAAATAACTGAGATCCCTTCAGGATGTTGTCAGTGCTGTTGGCGGAGTCGGTGCTTTATGAGAAGGGTGGAGTTCACGCTGAAGTGCAACGGCAGTCTCTAACTGGAGTCTCCTTCAGAGGGCTTGGACTTGGGCTCACAGTCTGTGTCATCCTTCTCGTCTGGATGGAAGGAGACTCGCTGTTCATCCATTCGTTTAGCCTGCACTCTTTGAATGAGACTGAAAAAGTCTTCATCTGGATCCGGAGCTGGAGGCAGAGAGCACCTCTGGTCATTGATCCTGGAGGACTGGTGGAAGAGACATTGTGTTGAGTAAGAGATTCAATTTTTCACTTCGTTTTTAGATAAGAGGCTTCTCAGTCAGTTGCCATTTTTCCTGCCACAGATGACCTTCTAAACTGTGCAACAAGGAAAATGTTGAGTGGGTCTGAAAGATATGGCAGCGTTGCAATTATACTGCTAACCACTGCAGTTATAACTGGACTAAACTGGATTAAAGACTGGACCACACTATTTTGATCAAATTAATGGACTTTTGCTGAATTACATGAAAAAGCTTGATTCATCTGAAAACACTCATGTATGATTATTAAAGGCCTAGATAATGGAAAACCAAATTTCCCTCGCTTTTGTGAAATATAAGGAGTGTTTCACACACTGCTTTCTGAATGAGACACACAGTACAGGCCATCCAGTAAGAACCGAGCTCATTTACATATATGAGTCTTAAAGGCACAGTAACAAAGACATACTGTTTCATTCTAAAGGACAAAATTGTATTACATTTGTATTAAAAGCAACACAAATAACAAACATGGACCAAACAATCATGACAGTTGTGAAAAAATATATAGGATATAAACCCTTTTAATGTGATTGCATTGATTGGTCAAGCTCTAAGATTAATATTATTGGTCAAGGTGTAAGAACAGACTTCAGTGAACTTAAATGTTCAGACAAGCTAAAAAGATTCCATTTGTACAGTGTGTCTGACATTACCTGATACTTTATGAGCATGTTAAAGAATTCGTCACTTGGCTCCTGTGTATTGCAGGCTTCACAGACATGGCCGACGTTGTTCTGTGCTATTGTCATCCCCAGCCGGTCTCCTATACTGGCCCGCTGATCGTCCAGCCTGCGGCTCTGTGAACTGGCTATCAGGTCGAAGAGCTCCTCAGTCTGGGTGAGGGAGATGAGTGAGGTGGCTCCAGAGAGCAGTGGAGACTGGTGCCCGGGCGACTGGGCTCCGGACGAGGCCTCTGGCGGCTGGCCGTTGGGCTGCGGAGAGTGCTGACCGCGCTGGTTCTCCATACAGCCGTTGGTAGACTTGCGGAGGACTGCGAGGGGGCAGTCCTCATTAGAGGAGCCCTGGCTTTAGACAAGAAGAATATGGTAAGTAAAGTGAGACAAGGACAATGGAGCTCGGTGAAAGTAATTAGTGTTCTACAGCAGCGGTACCCGACCTTTTTGCACCACGGACCAGTTTCACGTAAAACAATATTTTCATGGACCGGTATAGATATAACTAAAAGTGCATTTGTGGTTTTTTTACTCATTTTTGCTAGCTTGTGGGCAAAATGTTTTTGATGTACTGTATCACGTGACCGAGACGAGCTTTTTTTTTTTTTTAAAAAAGAAAGATCTTTCAGACTCTGATAATCGATAAAATATTTTTTATTCTATCTTTCTATCAAATGACTCACGGACTGCGGCCCAGTGGGTGAGGACCTCTGTTCTACAGTATAGGGAAAAACACCATGCACTGCAGCATTGGTCCTGTTTTCTATACCCAGAGTAAGCCAAAGCTTGCACAAAATCACATTTTAAATGATGAACCATCTTTGACACTGCAGTTTAGTCATAGATAAAGTTTATGAAGGAAACCAATCCATTGCCAAAAAGTGTGCAGTGTGCACCTGCTAAAGTTTCTGTTGGCCTAGTGAATCAGGTAGAACATCCTTTAACACTAGAACCAGTAACTAGTGTATTTTTTCTTAAACTGCCGCATTTCGTCTGGCTAACATTGTTATTATATAGGGATAAAATTCCTTTCTCATTCGATGAGCATCTATGCATGATCAATGTGGTTTGTATAATTAAGATAAGTATGAGCAATGTTTTTTTTTAATGGATCCACATCGCAGATCAGTGTATTTATAATATCGTCTTCTGCCTTGCTGATACTGGAATTTTTTTTTTTTTTTTTGGAATGTTCATTATCACTAATGCTATGCCAGTGGCAACTACACAGAGAGAAGCACCCGATGTCTATACCGGACCTCCATTCAGGATAATGTTACATTATCTCTCAATAGACCTAGGAGAGCTGGTAGAAAGATTCTCACATACACAATGAGCTTCTTCTAAGTTATGCAGTCAAAGGCCTGAAAAGTTGTTCACACCACTAACACCAAAACTAGGTCACAGAGAATAACCTAGTTAGAGCTGGCATGATGCACAAAATAGGGTCCAACAAAGTTTGAACAAGTGAAACAGTTACACATAAATAGTTTGCATTTACTCACAGAACAGCATATTAAACTATTCTCGTGTGAAAAGAGTAATGAATAAAGATGGTTATTTTAGAGGTAACACATGATAAGTACTTTTACACGAAGGTCAACATCTAAATGACAAGTCAAACAATGTTTGCACATACAGAACATGTGCAAACCCCCTGTGGATGAAGAAAGAAAAATGAACTTCAGAGGTTTGCAGAAACACCGGCTGCGTCGGGCTGCTTCAGCTCGGAATAGCCTCGGAAGCTGCAGCCCAATCATTGAACTGAATGAATTCCTAGGTAGACATTACACATGCACGCACGCATACACACACACACACACCTTTCTCGCCTGACACCCAAACGTGTTTTGTTATGGAGCAGAGGTCTCCAGCTTGCTAATCTTCTTCCACAACGCTGGAGAGGAAAAATGAATAAGTGCGCTTTATAATCCAGCAAAACGTGGTGCACTTCCCATTCTCACACACCCAGCCTTTCCTGTGAGTGGGCTTGTGTCTCTTTTAGAGGGGGAGAGAGGAAGAGAAAGGGAGAGAAAAGGGGGGAGGGGGAGAGGGGGAGGGAAGAGAGGGGGTGTGATGGGGCGCAGTTGCCCCTCTCAGCTTACATCACTGTTGCTATAGGAACTGGAAATCGGCTCCCAAATCTCGCTCCTGTGCACACACACACACACACACACACACAAACACATACCCACCCAACCAACCAGAGCACACATATATACACAGACAACCACATAAATAGTTACTGACACACACATTCAGGTTGGAATTCCTTTGTCGTTCCATGTGTTAATGCTTAGATGGGTGTTTCTGTTATTCTGGCCACTATGAGAACAATTGCAGTTTAGGCCCAATGGCCAATGTCTAGTTTGTTTTTTCCTTCTTCCACTGGTATGATCAGTGAAAACATCGTGTCTGGACATAAGCATTGCTGCAAGAAGGAGGCGGGGGTTGGTTTAGGGTGGGGGTTATATGGAGGGGGTGGCTCGCAATAACGATTGAATCCGGCGAAACCAAAGCAACACAGTGTAGCCTGGGGCCCTGCCTGGACTGAATGGATGAATGCCAGTGTGTTCAGAATGCCTGAGGGAGGAATAGAGCACTCTCTCACTTTCTCTCTCTCCCTCTCTCAGGACCCCCACCCCCCCCAATCCAGATCGCTGCATGCCAGCCAGCAGGCAGCTGCTAGTGCTAGACTCAGTTTGTGTGTTGGTCTCAGACCTGACACTATCCGGCCAGCTCCTACAGCTGTTTCTCACTGCTGCATCTCTGTAGCCATCCCACACCGCTGCACTGTGGACCAGCTGCACTTGTGTCCATGTGGCCACATTTAATGGCCGCTGCGCGACTGATGCATAGACACGCACCATTGTCTGCTTGATGGAGCAGTAGAGGACTTGCTCTCTTATCAAGATTGTTTTGTTCGCCATCTCTAAGAAAGCACTGCTTCGGATTGACTCTATTTTAATATGCACTGCAATCCCATGTCAGATATCAGTATTTTAAGCTCAGATATCAAAAGCCTGTAGATTTTGTAGGTTTAGGGCTATTTACATATGTACATGTTATTTGTATTTTACCTAAATTATTGAGGACAAACCATTTTAACTGACGCAACTTGTTTTTATTTGCTTGACTGTAAGTGAATTAAATGAAATCTTTAAAGTAACTGCAAAATATTTAACAAAATCATGTATTTGTATCATGCTTTGATTACTGAGTATAAGCTGTTTCACCTGATGCAATTTGACATTTTTATTCTTTCGAATGCAATTAAGTGAATAAAATGTAACCTTAAAGTAACTACAAAGTTACATAAGTGAATACTTAACTGAATCATTTGAGTGCCATTAAATGAGAAGATAAATGGCATAATTGGACAGAATGTAAACGTATAAGCATTTAAGCACATTGTAAACATTATCTTCGCTGCTCTTATGCAAACACTCAGTTGATGACAGCGACACATAAACAGTTACTGTATTGCTCCATAGGTCACTAACAACCAGCTATAAAATGATCGGAGTGATTTATTTCAGAGGATCCCCAGGTTTTGAGTAGTTTGAATCAGAAACTGCTCAGATGCCAGAATCATTTGTTTTCTTTGTTTTTTATAGTAGTTTATTTTGATATTATTATCAAATTATTTAGATATCATTATCAGTCTGGTGAACTTAAACACAAAACACTGTCATGCTTAAATATAAAAAAAAAATTGCGTGAAAATGCATCTAAACTATAATTAGACCTAAACAAAAATAGAGTTAATTAATAGAAACTAAGCCATGTCCTCCAGCTGTCTCTGTCTACTAATGTGATGTCAGACAGAAAACTCCCATCATTACAGTGTCAATCAATCATACTAACAGAGCTCTACTAACTCAAACATCATGAACTCACAAAGGAAGAAACTGTTTCTGAATACATTTTGAGGTTTTTAACTAGTTTGATGAATTTTACATTGGGGTTTACAGTGCAAAAGTTGGTTTCACTCGAATATAACATTATATGAACCTAATGATAGTTATGTCGACATAAATAACTGAATTGTGAATAATTGTGTTGACGGAATGTATTTATGCACGTGCAGCAGATCAAGACAAAGCACTGCACATTTTTTTACTCAGTGCTGCAATCTTCAATGGCTGTTCAATATGTCTGTCAGTATGTTGTATGATATACATACAGTACTATGCAAAAGTCTTAAAACACCTTCACAAATTGTTTAAAGCCATTTTTCTCAGCATGCGATAGAGTGTTGTGTGTAAAAAAAGTAGTTGATAATTTGTGAGCTGGTGAGGAGAACACAGGTTCGGTTCCAGATTTCTCCTCGACGCCTCCAGTCATTGTTTGGAGTTGTGAAATTCCCTCAGCAGCTCCTGATCTAAAGGAGGACTGATTGAGTCAAACCAGGTTTTTGATGGAACTTCAAGTAATACTGGACCTCAGTAAGGATCACACAGATATACTCTACATAAAATCACTGTTTACTCTGCAGTGTTATTTGTACTTATTCTTCTTATTTTTATTTAGCAATGTGAAATAACACTCAGTCCTCATCTAAACGGTTTTTGAAAATTGTTTTCGCAGACTTTTGCAAAGTGCTGTTTATAAAATATATAAACATCTAAATATACTCTGAGTTTGCTCATCTTTTATTTCCTAAATGTGTCTTGCCTGCATGATCTCCTGCAATGGAGCGCTGTTCTTAAAAAAGTGCCTGAATTTGCTTTCTCACTGATCTCCTTTGAACGTTCTGGTGCTTTCAGAGGGTTCATCAAAGTGAGCAACGTCTTCACTCTTACCATTTTATTTAACAACACACACACACACACACACACACACACACACACAACTGTCTGTTCAGCAACCCACTTAGCAATTTCTCTAACTTTAAAAGGGAAAATCGTCTGCCTTTGTTAACTTTATACGGCCACATTTTTATTCAGGTGTCACTCTCATTATACACTCTGAGGGATCTGGCCACATCAGCCACAGTGTCTTGCATTATAAGTGGGAGCATCTGTATAAAAGACAAAGAGAAAAGGGACCTAGACTTTGATATGCTTTTATCTACAAACTGAACAGAAGTACACTCTTTAAAAAGTTCACAAAAGAGTTTTTGAGTGATGACACAAAAGAACAAGTAATTTTATAGGTGTTAAAAAAAAAAACCCTTCACATACTGTAAAGGTCCTTTACCAAGTTAAGGGTCCTTCCAAGTAAACTTTGAAAAGGTTCTACACACTCAAACATCTCTTTTACAAAAATGCTTCTTTTAGGAACCATTCATTGCAATGGTTTTAAGGGCATTAGCACAATATTCAGATGTCCAGATATTTTCTATTACTTTACAGTGCACTTCATTTATTAAAATATTGGTTAAAACGGCAAGAATGCTTAAGGTGTCCATTTGTCATATGTGAACATATCACAGCACACAGTGTGAACTTCTTTCTCTGCATTTAACCCATTCACCATGTGATGTAGTCGGCATCCAGGGACACAGTGCCCGCGGAGCAGTGTGTGGGGATGGTACCTTACTCAAGGGTCCCGCAGTGGTGTCTTAGGATTCAAACCCACGATCTTCTGATTGCAGGGGCAACTCCCTAACCACTAGGCCAACAGATGCTCCCCTTACTAAGTCTTACTAAGTATTAACCCTCTGAGGTCTGAGGCCTTTCTGGCCCTTTAGGCACTACAAGCTACTGCAAAGATAAGAATGCTATAGGAATATTATACCACACAATTGCATTACACTATTGGTGCGGACTATATGTGTGTGTGTGTGTGTGTGTGTGTGTGTGTGTGTGTGTGTGTGTGTGTGTATAAATATATATATATATATATATACATTAACCCCGTGGATCAGGAGTCTCTGTATTCAGTCACACGCAGATTTTTTCTAAGAACCTAACTGATAGTTTTATGTGGAAATCTCCACAATAAGGCGTAACCTGAAAATATTCTCCTTTTTTTTTCTTTTTTTTTTGTTGCTTTTTTCATGGCAATATGTTTTTTTTAACGCATTTTTATACATATTGAATTTACACATTTTTTACGCATTTAATATTTTGTAACATAAATATTAAAGTCAATTAAGCTATATTTCCATTCAAATATAACTGTATAAATGTTTTTGTACTGTCCAGAGAAACACAGAGAAAGCTCGTCTTTCGTGTCATTAACAGGCTGCTTGCTGCCTGAGGCACAGAAAATCTCAAGAGTTCTTTTTATTCTTTTTCAAAGCGCCATCAATATATTTTAATTAAACACTAGAATATTCAAGGTTTCTAGTGGTGTTACTTAAATGTTTCCAGGACAAAAACTCGGCGGTTTAGATGACTGTTTTTGAACATTTGAAACTCAGGGCAGGGGTGGACTGAATAAGCCGCGCCACCCGGCAAAGAGTAAATTATTGAACTGTAAAAATTACTGGCGATTGCCCGTACATTTTACTGTATTTTTATTACAAAAAAAACTCAATTCAATTATTACTGTATTTACCCTGCTTATACACCCGTGCATGAATTAATTGTGGAAGACGGCAATTCATTGTACACTGTCCAGCACGTATACAGGATTAATAATAATAATAATAATAATAATAATAATAATAATAATAATAATAAGCTTTACCTTTATATTTTAAGGGTAATGTATTAAGCTGAGTTTAAAATAAAGTGTTATTTTTCCTTAGAACCGAACTAATAATTGCTGGCAAAAAAACCCAGAAAATTTGTGAAAACGCAGATATCTTCCACATTTTTTTTTGCTTTTTTTTGTGGCAATATATAATTCTTTAGTGCTAAATCATGTCAGTATTTACATTCTAGGACTGCAAGAGTTCAGTGTAAACTGTACAGGATGAATAGGGGATTTACCTTTACATTTTCGTTAAGGGTAATGTATTAACGAGTTTAAAATGACAGTGTTTTGGGACCATATTTGGGGGCATATTTAGGGTTTACACTATAAAAATAGACATTTAAAGAACTTTTTTTTTTTTTACCAAAACACACCACCATGGTTTTTCACTATACGCGGGTGCTCTTGGAACGTAACCCCGTGAGAAGCGGGGGGTTATGTATATACATTGACTTGCATCCGGTTGCGCCGTAGGATGGCTGCACCGACGAGAGCTCAGTCATCTCAGCAAAAACGCTATTTATTTTTTACTACTAGCGCTCTGTGCGTGTGGCTCAATCACACATTCAATATGACCGACAAACACTTTTGGAGCTACATTCGTCAGCCAGTTCGGACGTTACAGCAGGTTTTGATATCGCGGATGCTGTACTGCCTGGGGTCCTTTGTTTACTTGCACGACGCTGAAGGAAAACAAAAAGGGGGAAACGTGCTGGAGTTTTGTGCCGAACCCGACAGAGAAACAACAAACCTCCCCTGCCTAGCATCCTGCTCGCGAACGTTCAGTCTCTAGACAACAAGCTGGACGAGCTGCGTGCACGGATTAAACACCAAAAAGACATCAGGAACTGCTGTGTTTTGGCGTTCACAGAGACATGGTTGGAGCCCAGCGTGTTCGACTGCACCGTCACGCCGGACGGGTTCACTGTTCACCAGGGAAACAGAACGAAGCACTCGGGCAAGAGAAGGGGAGGAGGTGTGTGCTTTATGGTTAACTCTTTGTGGGCCACGGATGTGTGTACCTTAAAAACGCACTGCTCTCCGAATCTTGAGCTACTGGCCATTAAGGTTAGACCTTTTTATCTCCCAAGGGAGTTTAGTTCAGTTCTCCTTTCAGCTGTTTACATCCCCCCACATGCTGATAAAGCTTCGGCTATGGACGAACTGTATGACGTCATCAGTGGACTTGAGAACACTAATCCAGAAGCGGCCTTTATTGTGCTGGGAGACTTTAACAGAGCCAACATGAAGAAAGTTCTCCCTAAATACTACCAACACATCTCCTTCTCTACAAGAGGTGATCAAACACTGGATCACTGTTACACTCCATTCAAGAACTGCTACAAACCCCTCCCCCGACCAGCTTTTGGTAAGGCAGACCATTGTTCCATACTGCTGCTGCCTGCATACAGACAAAGACTTAAACAGGAAAAAAACAGTTTCTAGTGACTTCTACAAATGGGACAGTGAGGCTGAGGGAGTCTTACAGGACTGCTTTGAGACAACTGACTGGCAGATATT
>JBBJLS010000041.1:5883613-5895693 GCA_037577275.1 Bryconaethiops microstoma
ACTTTGTGGACACAGTTTGGGGAAGAACCTTTTCTATTCCAGCATGAATGTGCCCCAGTGCACAAAGCAAGGTCCATAAAGACATGGCTGGACGAGTTCGGTGTGGAAGAACTTGACTGGCCGCACAGAGCCCTGATCTCAACCCCATCCAACATCTTTGGGATGAACATCATAAATGCTCTATAGAATTAATAGGGCACAAAGAAACACTCCAAAATCTTGTGGAAAGATGAGTGGAAGCTGTTATTGCTGCGAAAGAGGGTCCCCTTATATTAAAATCTATTTAAATGCAATGTCAAAAGGTCCCTATTACTGTAATAGTCAAGCGTCCCAATGCTTTTGTCCACAATAGTGTATACCTCACCTCTGGTTGTTGATGTCAGCGCCAATCGAGCGCAGGCGAGAGGCGGGTCTGCATGCGCTTAATCGGCGCATTTATAATGTCCTCGAAGGCACTCCTGGTTGTTTCCACAAGAGTGGAGAGCAGAACAGCCTAATGGAGCTGGAGCTGCGTTCCTCAGGCTGTTTCTCCTTCAATATAAACCGAATGGCAGGCCTGTTTAGCTTGAAATGTCTCATTCTAACGGCTGCACTCACGTGTGGCCAGACTGCTCGTCTATATACCGAGGAAGACCCTGTGGTGATCCTTAACACTGACAGTCTGAAGCAGACCTTGTTCAACTCCTCCACAGCCTGGCTGGTCCAGTTCTACTCGTCCTGGTGTGGACACTGCGCCCAGTACTCACCCACATGGAAAGCCCTGGCAGGAGATGTGAAAGGTAGGAACGTATTTTTGTGTCGCGCTTGTGTTTTCCTCTCCATCTTTTAGCTCCTTAGCTAGCTGGCCATCGACAAATTTTCCCCTGCACGTAGCAGCAGCTGTGAAAACCGACGTTTTATTTTCCTTATATTCTTTATTTATTTTTATTTTTTAGTTAACTCGTTACCTAACTTGGCATTTGTGTTTGGACAGCAAAGAAAGAATTTCATTGCACAGAGAAAATGCCACTTTTCTGTACATATGACAATAAACGCTTTAAATCTCTTGAATCTCTTGAATTAGCCTCTTTATCCTCTTTAAATTCTTGTAAATGCACAATTTACGGTGGAAAGGAGAAATAAAATAAGCTCTCAGACTCTTAGGTATGTAAACTAACGAGTTAGCTACCTGGTTGTGTGTTTTGTGCCTTAATTCAACAGTTTTCCAGGTCTATTCTGTCTAATTGGCTTGTTTCTCAGCTGTTCCTGGCCACATAAGTAGGAAACACAAAAAGCAACATACACCCCTATTAGTAGTGCGTTTTTTACTGTGCTTATAGAGGTGAGTGCGTGTGAGGCTTTGTCTTGTCTATCATGTGGGGTTAAAAGTATTTTCTCTACAGTTGTCCTTCATAGTGGCCATATCACTGTTCAGCACCTGTAAGCAACTCCACCAGGCCTGGTCTGTTTGCACAGCTGTTGAGGTTTTTCCTCCCTCTGATAGGCCAAATTCCCATCCCCTGTCTTACAGTCTCAGATTTGCAAAGGCTTTATGCATATAAATGTGTGTGTGTGTATAATATACATTATATATATTTGCAGTTATGATTTACATTTTGGACTGCTTCTTTGGGAAAACGTTTTGTGCCCATTCATTCCATAGAGCATTTATGAGGTCAGGCACTGATGTTGGATGAGAAGGTCTGGCTCGCAATCTCCGTTCCAGTTCATCCCAAAGGTGCTGGATGTTGTTGAGGTCAGGGCTCTGTGTGGGCCAGTCAAGATCTTCCTCACCGAACTCATCCAGCCATGTCTTTGTGGAGCTTGCTTTGTGCACTGGGACACAGTCATGCTGGAATAGAAAAGGTTCTTCCCCAAACTGTCCACAAAGTTGGAAGTATGGTGTTGTCCAGAATGTCTTTGCATCCAGAATCATTAAAATTGATCTTCACTGGAAGTAAGGAGTTCTAGCCTAAACCCTGAAAAACAGGTGTGTCCCAATACTTTTGTCTGTGTTGTGTATTTGCATTTTTGGCACAAAAGTTGTGTAAACACTTCAAAAAGGTTTGAGTGAATATGAATGTCTATCAGTAAATGTCTCCTGTAAATTCAGGATTTCACTGAATCATCATCTAATTTGATGGGTTGAAGGAAGCTGAGGGGTACAAGTTGGAATATTAGCTATTAGTGCGATAATAACATTCATTAACACTGATTTGTATTTGGAATGTTGCTCACACTGAGCTAATAATCTAATCTGAGTTCAGACTGGTGTATGTAGTCCCCTTTGAGAAACAGCCTAATTATTGATCCAGATACTGGTGGCTGCTATGCTTCAGAATCCTGCCAGAGCTTCACAGGGGCCTAGTGTGAGGTTTGTGAATGTGACTTGCCCTCCAGGCAGGAATTTGTGGAAACCTCTGTGCTCCCTTTGTTTGCTAGTTTACCCAGTGATCACTGAGATGACTGCCTGGAGAAGAGTGGCTTCAGTAAGCAGCTTGGAGAAAGCAGGCAGAGGAGAAAGCCCACCTTTTGGACATGCTGAGGTCTGCTGAATGCCCTCCCTTGGATGAGTAATTGGATTAACAGCCTGACCCCCTCCGTGCTCATTAGACTGTCTTACAGGCCCGCGACTGTACTGATTAATGCGGAGCTGGACCGTGCCATGTGCCTCTGTAGTGCTGTGTGAACAGGCCAAGCTGATTTGTCCTTGAAAAGCATCTTGTGTTGGGTGCATCTGAGGGTAATGATGCTGAAAAGGTCTCTTATTTTAACACGCTTGGCATGAAAGTAGGATGAATTTATTAGCGACATGTCTCGGGGTTGCTAAAAGAAAGCTACGCACAGAATGTAAAATTTGTCTGGTTCTTTGCAGATATTTTCTCCCTCTTGGGAGATTATCTAAAAAAATAAAAAAAAAGGGAATGCTTGAAGGAAGTTGACTGATTAGAAACCAGAGTGCATTTGACTCACAAACACATGTCTGTGACTGAAGTTTTTAAGGAACTGTTTCTTCAATGAGATTCAGGGACATATTATACTGAAATGGGAAAACTTTATAAAGTATCAAAAACTTACCCAGAATAACCTAATCCTAAACTAGAAAGAATTTCCAGTGGCAGTACTGTATAAATACGTACATTTTGTCCAGGATTAGACCTAATCCATGTCCGGGGAAACTGGCACTTGAATAACGTGAAACTGAAATACTAATGCAAAACATCTGCTGGGTCACATTCATTCACACACATTCATTATTCACAGTTATTTTGGAGGCACTTTTGTCCCCATACTTGTGGTGTTTTTTTGCTTGTTTGTTTGGTGTTTTTTTTTGTGGATGCTTTGTGTTCTATTTTTAAAGAACTGGGAGTATTGGAATGTAGACCTTTTTAAGAACAGGAAAGAGTAGGAAGGGCTGGATTTGGTCTTGGATGCGAGTGGTGGAGGGCAGCCATGTGTGCTGTTGAATACATTAAAGTCGGTCTTTGTTGGCACAAGCTGTCAGCTGGGTGGCTCGCGAGGAGCCGCCTACCAGCTGTTACCCCCACAATAGGGGTTGCATGGCCCTATTGTCCCACCCGACCTCGGCATGCATTCCCCCACAAGACCAGAAACGCAGTGAAACCCTTCCAGCAGGTGAATTATAAACTCAAGGGATCAGGAGGGGGTGGGGGATCTTAGAGACTGTTGATGCCCTCTGGCTACACCACCCCCTTTTTCTTCTAAACCCAGGATTTCACACAAACCACCCACTGCCACTGTTCTTTCCCAAGGGTCCATTTCTCCACACCCCCTCCTGTTAACTTTTTTTATTGCATATTTTTCTGTGTGTTAAACCACATGTTGCCCCAGTGCTACTTTCTATGTTTAAAGATGACACAGAAGAAGCTGAACATATAGAAGGAACCTGCTATTATGACTGGGTTTGTGCACACCAGACGCACTATGATTAAACACTGTGATTAACTTCAGTTTCTGCTGGGGCCTGTTCTTAAAAGGTAGGGCAAGAAAAGCAGAATGTTTTATGATCTAACTCTGAATTCTGAATTCTCTCACTCTACAGACTGGTCCCAGGCCATCCGTATCGGAGTTCTGGACTGCGCTCACGAGAAGAACTTCGACATTTGTAAAGAGTTTAGCATTCACTTCTACCCAACATTTCGCGTATGTTTGGATGCATGTTTAATTAAACTTATTCAATAATTCACTGTGTCATATTAAAATTTCTGTGTTAAATTATGTGTCGTATTAGGAAAACTCAGGCCACAAAACTGGGGCATGCTTCCCAAAAGTCATGTAACCGAAAGCTTGGTGTGAAATGGAAGAATATTACTTACACTTCCAGTTTATAACACTGACTGATTTTCATATTTTTGTTAAAAATAATCTTACAGTACTTTTTGACAACTGGACATAAACTGGTTCTTGTCTTTTTACACAGTTTGATGGTGCAAGCTACCCGTTGTAATGTGGATGCAGTGACCGTGACGATATATTCCTTATATTAACTGTTCCTCATTCCTTCTTGTTCCCCAGTACTTCAAAGCACACGTCACAACAACTGATATCGGAAAGACGTACAGAGGTGCCGCTGAATTTTCCTATAAATTTTGCTTTCAAATATTGTTTCGGTCATAAAACTCGTAATTTGACGTTATTCTGTGTTGGTGGTTTTTAGGTGCTGATCGAGAACTTCAGACAGTAAGACAGCTGATGGTAAACTTCCTCCAAAACCACACCAGACAAGACTGGCCTGCTAGCTGCCCTCCCCTGGAACCTGCCAGGTTTGTTCACAAGCACATTGAGCAAAACATCAAAATACTAAAATATTAACGAACAACTCTGCCCGCTGCTTTGCTGACTTACGCTTGGATAGCCTGGGATCTTTGGGTCCCCTCCTCAGCCTCTCTTCTTACTGTAGTTTTAACATTCAGTGCATAACTTCAAACTTCAGCAACAAAAAGAGACTGTCATCCATTATTGTTCCTCTCTGGGCTTTTCACAGGACTGAGGACATTCTGTCCTTGATGGGCCAGAAATCAGAGCACTATACTGCAGTTATCATAGAGGATGGAGACTCCTACGTAGGAAGAGAAGTACGCACAATGATTCCTGGCTCTTTTTCACCACAGCAAAAGACAGAATACAATAGATTTTTTTTTTTTGCCTATTCTGAAAGGGGTAGATGATAAATGTAGTGCTTTGAAGTATTGTCAGTGCAGCACATTTTGTTGTGTTTTTGACGTTTCCATTCTCCATAGGTGATATTGGACCTCATGCCATATCAGGGTGTGGTAGTGAAGAGGGCCCTGAACTCAGAAAAGCTTCTCATGGCGAAGCTAAGCATCACCAAAGTCCCCGCAGCCTACCTCTTCCACCCCAATGGAACACATGCAGTCATGCATGTGTAAGTAATTTAGGTTCCTCCAGGCTGGCTATCCAGATTTATTCTGAGGGCCTGTGCTGCCTGTGTGCCGGCTGCATAAATGGTGCTCTGTTGCAGGGTTGTCCAGTACACAAGGGGCTGGTGTGGCTATGGGTTTTTACTACAGCAAAACAGGAACTCCCATGGTTAACTGTGTGACTGACTGCAAATGGTTAAACCAGTGGAATCTGTTGTGTCCATACATGCTTACAAGCATTCAGCCACACCAAACCCTTACTGAAAACATTGGAGACCTCTGCTCTTTTTCATTGTAGGGTTTTTTTTGTAATAAATTGCCATTGATGTCACTTTATAAAGTAACAGCATGCAAACACAGATTGTTTGGATTACACATGTTGGAGAATTGCTATGTTGATGTCTAAATGAAGCTAAAAAAAGCTAAAATGACACATTAAGTATGGAACTGTATCTTACTGTCTTGCAAACAGGTGTGTACGTAGAGGGCATGTATATAAATAGAGTTTATATGGTAATGTCAGATTTCTTCTGTTCTGCTTTCAGGCAGAAGAGGCTACGTTTTTTCTACTCCTCCTTCCTCAAACTGCTTCCTGGAGTGCATAGGAAGCAGTCTGCCGGCGTACAGCCGCCTGCGCATACGGCCAATAAAGGTCACGGCTCGAACGAGGTGTGGAAAGAGTTTGACAAGTAAGTGAAATCCTCTTGCTGTATTGTTTTTGGTAGATGTGGATGTGGTTACATGTTCTTTTTCACATATTAAAATAATTTTCGCTCCAAAGTCACACCAGCATGTAAACCAGTTCGTCATTGAATGTCACTCGAATACATCAACAATAGTGTTACAAACTCTTCACTTGAGAACTTTTGAGATGAAAAAGGATAAAACCTGGCTCAGGTACAGCAGATTATTTTAGCAGCCAATAAGGCAGATAACCAAGGGTTTAAAGCATGAAAGTGGACTTGTGAGGTCTCATTATTTAGTTTTAGTCATTAAAAAAACCAAAACAAAGCATTTATTCATTGAAGTAAAGAACATTTAGTCCAGGAGTGGTAACTCAAATCCGAGTCTAGCTGTCTAGCCCTCTGTTTAAATTGGTTCTGGAAATTCAATTAAAATCAGTTAAAATCACTGATATACTGTGAGCTGGATTGTAAATTCCATCTTACCTCATTTGAAAAAAAATTCAAACATTTCCTAACCCTAACCCTTTTTCTTAGATCTAAAGTGTACATGGTGGACCTGGAGTCTGGCTTGCATTACCTATTGAGAGTGGAGCTGGCAACTCACAAGACTTTGGAGGGAGAGGAGCTGAAAGCCTTCAAAGACTTTGTCACAGTAGTGGCTAAGGTAACACCTATAAATGCCCGGATCTTAGGTTGTTGTCTATTTTGA
Source organism: Bryconaethiops microstoma (assembly GCA_037577275.1). NCBI lineage: Eukaryota > Metazoa > Chordata > Actinopteri > Characiformes > Alestidae > Bryconaethiops > Bryconaethiops microstoma. Next base: position 5,890,390 of record JBBJLS010000041.1, read on the forward strand.
GATTTGCTAACACATTTCCTCATTGGTCCATGTTCTTTTAATTCGCAGCTGTTTCCTGGGCGCCAGTCTGTGGTTAAACTTTTGGAGACTCTGCTGGAGTGGCTGGTCAGTTTACCGCTGGAGAAGATCCCTTACAATGCTATCCTAGACCTGACCAATAATAATATGCGGGTAAGATATGACATGAACCTTAAAAATGTACACTGCTCATCCACAGTTTGTTTAAAAAAGGAAGACAAACAAATGCTGTTACTTTTCAGTAAGAAAGAGAATAAAATACCTGAAAAGCTTAACGTAACATGAAACGGCTCTTTACAAATAAATGAGATATAATGTGCACAAAATTAGATGTTCAACAAAGTGCCTTGGTATTAAGAGTAGGATTTGCTTAAATAAACCCAGGGTTTCTTTTTTCTTCCTTCAGTCTGTTGTTAAAGGCAGATTTTGGAACTTTTGTCACAAAAAGGTTTCAATGAGTCAATGAGTGTTGACATCAAAACAAGGGAATGTAGTCTCTCACAAATATTTACACTTGTGATATAAATTGGTCATAACAAGGTTTTACAAAGTGTTTATTATTATGGGGTTGGTCGACTTTTTCAAATAAACAACAAAACTAGGTCATTTTTATTAAACATGTTTTGAAAAGTTAAGCTTCCCTTAAATTTTGAGGGGGTCTTGTTGGTTGAAGCTGTTAGAAATTGCTGCATCGACTTTTACTAGGAATGGTTTTATATTCACACTATGTAAATAAAAGTATTGGGTGGCCCCTGACTTCCAGAGAAGGTCAATCTTAATGCTTCAGGATACCAAGAAATTTTGGACAACGCCATGCTTCCAAATTTGTGGACACTGTTTGGGGAAGAACCATGACTGTGTCCCAGTGCACAAAGCAAGCTCCACAAAGACATGGCTGGATGAGTTCGGTGTGGAAGAACTTGACTGGCCCATGCAGAACCGTGACCTCAGCCCCATCCAACACCTGATGAACTGGAATGGAGATTGTGAGCCAGACCTTCTCGTCCAACATCAGTGCCTGACCTCATAAATGCTCGACAGAATGAATGGGCACAAATTCCCACAAAAACTCCAAAATCTTGTGGAAAGCCGTTATAGTGGAAGCTGTTATAGCTGCAAAGGGAGGACCAATTCCATATTAAGTCTATGTATTTGTATGCAATGTCAAAGTCCCTGTTGGTGTAATGAGACGTCCCAATACTTTTGTCTATATACTACATTTGAGGGCCAATATTTGCTATCTTCCAATTAACCAATGTATACATTACCCAGTATGGTTTAGTTTAAGGAGTTAGCTGCACCAGTAACTCAGTCAGTGATGGTTCTGGGAGTATTTGGAAATAGATTTGTAACTGCTGTACTGTGCTATTTTGTGTCAGATCTCTGGGTTGTACCTGAGTGAGCGTGTGCAGTGGGTGGGCTGCCAGGGCAGCATCGTGACGCTGAGAGGATATCCTTGCTCCCTCTGGACCCTGTTCCACGTGCTAACCGTGCAAGCTGCCAGCCGGCCAGACGCTCTCGCCAACACCGGTACCAGCAGCCAAATGCTTTCAGCTTTTTCTCCAACAAGTGGCTTAAAAGCCTGTATTTTTTATGTTATGCAGTCATATTCCTCTGAATTGCACTGGGCGAAGCAGCTGGTTTATAAATGCTTGGGGAAGAATATTTTGTTTCTTGTTATAGCATTGAAATCCCATGATCGCAAAATCCAGCCCTCTTTATGACTTCAGGAAATACTCGTCTGCTTCTCTCTCATTCATTGTAACTCAGTAGTTTGTGTAGAACGGTCCACATTGAAAGGGGAACTTTAGGGATGTTGTTCTGATTCTATTAAGCCGAAATTCAAATTTCTGATGAATTTTCTTTTTTTCTCTCAGCACTGGAGGATGATCCCTTAGCGGTGCTTCAAACAATGCGCCGCTACATTGGAAATTTCTTTGGCTGCCGCGAGTGTGGCAAGCACTTTGAGGAGATGGCACAGGAGTCCATGAGCCAGGTGAAGTCTCTGGATGAGGCCGTGCTCTGGTTGTGGACGAGACATAACCAGGTTAATGCAAGACTAGCAGGTAAGATGCAGGAATATAAAATAGTTTGTTAAAACAATTGTTTGCAACACTAAACCTCTTTTAATTTTAATAAGGATTAACAGTACAGTCAGCATAAATGTTTTTTATTTGAAGTTTATACTTGGGATGGTGCAGTGATCGTTGTTTATTTTGCATAGGGTCAATGAGTGAAGACCCCATGTTTCCTAAAACACAGTGGCCTACTCCTGACCTCTGTCCTACGTGCCATGAAGAGCAGGATGGACTTCATGTGTGGAATGAGGACATGGTGCTTACTTTTCTCAAACAGCATTATGGTGCTGCCAACATTTCCCCTAAATACACCAGCAATAGCCTTCCAGATCCAGGCCCTCCTGCTCCTAACAAAGCCATAATCGCAACACCATCCAACATCCATATAAAAGGAGTGAAGCCATCTGCTGAAAGTTCTCCTAAACATCTGAAGCGAACTGACCTCAATGGGGCTGGTGACAGGGACACTGGTGTCCAAAAGGAGCCCAGGCCCAGTGTGTCATTCCTGGGCCTGGGCTTCTCCAGCGTGGACATGAGCCTGTGCGTGCTGCTCTACGCATTCTCCTGCATGTTCCTCATGCTCATGTTCTTCTTTTTCCGCGTCCGCTCTAGAAGGTGGAAGATCAGAAGCAACCGGCCCTTCGTATAGCAGAACAACGCTGCTTTCAGAAACTCTTTTCTGAGCCCTGATTGTAATATAAAAGACTCCTGCCAGAGTTTGAAGGAAACTTTAATTTATTTGTTTATTGTATGTGATGTTTTGTGATTTTATTTTTTTTTGCTGTGACGAGGCGATCTCTCAATGCCGAACTTGATAAATGACACAGTGAAACTCTTATGTTTTGGGCCTAGTTGTAAGGTCAAAAGCTCATAGGTGGAGGTTTTTGACTCCTCCTACAAGTAGAGGGGATGCTTGAAAGGTGAAACATATTTTATTAATCAGAATGACACAAAACTGTCTCCAAAGGTCAAAGAAGTCTATTTTTATGGAAAATAATATGTAGAACATGGCTATTTATAGAGATTTTTAATGAACCAGACAGTGCCCCTGATTTGTTGGAGGACTAACACCTTCAAAAGAACACTGACACCATATTTGTATAACATTTCTAAACACAACTGTACCCTATGACTTAAGTGTGCCAGCTTAGCTGTTAACCCTTCAATCACTGCCTTTCAGTGCCGTGCAATTACACTTGAATAAAAATGGTGGTTTTGTTTATGACTTATCTCCTAGGCGGTTCTGATGGGTAGCCTAACCCACTCGGACCACTGGCCTGTTTGTTAATGTCCTTCACTGAGTCTCATCTTTATGTTAATTCAGTTCATGTAGTGATCTATGATGTGACCTTATTCTCAAGTCTGTGCCAAAGCACTGGACCATGGAGTAGACAGAGTATAAATGAGTGCTTTTTTTTGTTTGTTTTTTTTTGTTGTTTTTTTAAACAGTATCACGGCCTGTGTGGTTTAGTCACATTGTGTCCTTGCATCCGTTGTTTCCTCAGGCACTCATGGTTTAAGTGTTTTGTTTTTTTTTTTTAATAGCGACACAGTTCGCTATGATTGATTTTGGTTTCTTTGCCCTGATGTTTCCAACCAGGGCATTTAGAGACATGGCGTGTGGCTCTGTCACAGCTACTGTGCAGCTCCAAGTACAGAGATAAGCTTGTAAAATACTGATATATGAAAAGATATAGTATTTCACTGACAGCACACTTAAATTATTGATATGGAAATGGATTGTCTTTTGGTGTGTCTTATAAGGATTGAGGAGTGAGAATTGTTTTATTTTTTATTTTTTCCAATCTCAATTTGAGTTTGTTTAAATCATTTAGTACTGACGCATTAATGTGCATCCAGGATGGGTCCAGGATTCCAAGCCATCTTACTTGATACCTGAAATTCATAACGTCCATGTGCACTACAAAGAGTAGTTTTTTGATGGAAGTTTGTAGATACCGGAAGACTTTCCCACCGTTTTTACATGTCCTGGCGCATTTATCTGCATTAAATGTGAAATGGTTTGGTTGATCTTTTTTTTTTTGTTGGTTGGATGGTTTGTTTTTCCCCCTCAAGTTCCTGTGAAAATTCTGTGATGGAAAATATTAATTCTAATGAATAAGCCTTATAAATTCCTGTTTCTGTGGCCAGAGGGTACGTTGTTTGGAGGGGGGTGGGGTGTTGATAATGGCACAGAAAAGTGGCCTTTTCAGCTGCTCCAAAAGGACATCTTTAATTTTCACTGGTTTAGGGATAGAATATTTTTATGTGAAGAGTATTTTCTGGGCTTGTTGTGTACAAATGTAGTTGGTCTCATCCTCAGAGAAACTGTGGCTTTTGTATGACCAATAATGTAACTGGGCTTTGAAAATAAAAACGTGTACATTGGCATTAAGTCTCAAATGAGTTTGTAGTGATGGCTGTAGTTGTCTCTCGCCCCCCCCCCCATGAATTTCTCGAAACATTTAAATGAATGTGATCTTTTCCTGCGAAGAAGCAGCACAATAATTTCACTTCAGTGTTCTCAGGACGTTTCACTGCGGCAAGGCTGTGTCTGTCCTCTAGTGGGCAGTGTGGAGCCTCCTCCTCTCCTCCACAGCCCAGACTGCAGTCTCTCCTCTCTAGGGATGTCATACATGTGACCATGCATTCTCTCCATATTCTGCCTGCATCTCAGCTGTGAACCTAGCAGATGTTGATTCCAGTATTCTCTTTTCAAGGGTAAAACAATGCACTCGCGGCTCTGTCTTAAAGCTAGGGTAGGAGAGATTTTTCTCTCAAAGCAAAAAAAAAAATTTGGATTCTGGATCCTGGTGGGGTGAGAAAAGTTTTTGAGCACTCAGGAATGATCTAAAGTGAACATCAGACTGAACTGCAGTGAAAAGTTTCTAGCATTTGTTGAAGAACAACTTTGCCTTATTCTTTTTTTCTTTTTTTTCCTTAGCTGACACAGTTTCACAGCTTTTCAAAAGACCAGACAGTCGAGTGATCTCAGCTCCTGCAGTATTTACAAGGGCGTATGTCTGACATACATTATTTATATATTATCACATTTTTTTTCCCTCTAATATCGGACGCATGGGCAGAATATTACTGACATTTTTATGTTTCTTCTTAAATAGTGCTGACTCATGCTCTATCGGCGTCTTAGCCTTAAAAGGCAATGAGTCAAAGGCAGAGCCCCAGTGCATTTCTCTCTACAAAAAAG
>JBBJLS010000041.1:5905807-5922519 GCA_037577275.1 Bryconaethiops microstoma
TATATATATATGTTGCTCTGCAGCCACACCAACGCTATTTATCCAGCTGTATTTTTTTTCAGTGCCACTAACATACAAGTGACAGCAACAGTGCAGAATATTTTTCTCTACAATCATCTAGACTGCGCAGTGTTTGCCCACTCTTTCTTACAGAACTGTTCTAGCTCAGTCAAACTAGATGATGACTGTTGGTGGACTGCAATCTTCATTTCACAAAGTCATTCCACAGATTTTTAATAAGATTTAAGTCTGGGCTCTAACTAGGCCATGCAAGGACATTCACCTTTTTCTCCTTCAGCCACTGTGTGGTCAGTTTTGCTGTTTGCTTTGGGTCATTGTCATATTGGAAGGTTAATCGTCTTCCCATTGACAACTTTCTGGCTGATGGCAGCTGGTTTTCCCTCAAAATTTGATGGTATTTTGCCCTATTTTTCCTTCTATCCTGACAAGTTCCCTAGTCCCTGCTGCTGTGATACAACCCCACAACAGGATGCTATCACCTCCATGCAGGTATGGTGTTCTTTGGAAGGTGAGCTATATTGGCTTTCCGCCAGGTTTACCATTTGGTGTTGAGGCCACATAGTTTGAGTTTGACCGTGACACCTTTTTCCACTTGGCCCCAGAAACTTCAAGATGTGTTTTAGCAAAGCTCAATCAAGACTTGGCTTATTTGAAGAGTGCCTTTTTTCTTGCAACCTTCCTATTCAAGCTACATTCGTGGAGCGCTTGTGATATTGTTATCACACAATGACCATTCTTCACCATAATTCCTGTTACTGCTTCAAAGCTGCCATAAATCTATTGGTTGCCTCTTTGACTAGTTTCCTCCTCGCTCTTCCATCCTATTTGGAGGGACGACCTGATCTGGAGAGGGTCCTAGTAATACCAACCACTTTCTACTTCTTAATTATAGACTTTACTGTGCTCCTAGGGATTACTGAAGATTATACATTTGTTTGTACCCACCTCCTGTCCACAGCTTCATCCCTGAGGTATTTTGACAGTGAATTGCCATCCATATTACATATATTACATACATTTGTCTGTGTGTATTTTGAATAGAAGATTCCAAGTACAATTTACCTCTCTTGAGTACACTAGTTCCTCTTTTAGGAGGCCATTCCCCTGCAGCAGTCCCCAGTCCATCCTTAGGTCCCAGCTGACAGTCGCTAACACACTCATACAGGTAGCCACGGCCCACAGGTACAGATACACACTCACCTCCATGGCAGCCCTCTCTAAACACACACAGATTAAACTCATACCATTTAGGTTTCATTTAATTATAATATTGTGGTAACGGTTCTTCCTTCTCATTAATACTTAACTCACATACTACAATCATAGTAATTAAAAATGATTGGTAGCAGTTACTAAATAGTATAGGTTAAGATGAATAATGTAATAACGGAATGAGTACTAAAGAGCTTAAGGTATTAAGCCTGCGTATTATGTAGAGAAGCGAGAAACACAACCTGTCAGGTAAAACAAAGCGCAAATTAGTTTATGTAGTTAAACAGGCTAACCTGTTTTTTTCCCACAGCATCATGACCTACCACTTTTTACTGCAACTGGAGGGCTCTTGGGTACAAATCTTTATCAGTGTTTGGGTTTTGTGTACATAGCTGACAGTTATTTCTTAATTACTATATCCTATTGGTGGCTGTAGCATTGTCCTGAAGCATATGACCAACTTGCAACAAATGCTAGCCTAGCTCAGATGGAGGCTAACTGCTCATACAAATTCAAAATAGTCATTTTTGATTCACATCATTGCCAGAAACATACTACAAATGTCATGTGAAGAAAACAGGTTTCAGTTTGATCATGCTGTAATGTTCTGTTCTACTTTGTGGTCACAAAATATTGCCTGGTGCAGCCTCTTCACACTAATGATACTCCAAAAGTATGTGGACACCTGACCATCACACCTACTGTATATAAGCTTGCTGGACATCCCATTCGAAGATCACAGGCAGGAACATGGGCCTGCCGCCCTGCACTCACAATTGACACTCCAGCTGATACTCCAATTCATCCCAAAGTTGTGCAGTGAGTTCTGTGCAGGCCACTGGAGTTCCCACACACTAAACTTGTCAAACCAGGGCCTTCATTTGTGAAGAGTGGCACATTCATGCTGGAACAGATGAAGACTTTCCCCGAGCTATTGCTACAAAGTTGAACGTATATACTTGTCTTAAATGTCTTTGTATGCCTTGTATTAACATTACCCTTCACTGAACCATGGGGGGGGGTGGGTGCTGACTGCGTCGGCCCAAAATTACCATCGGCCCACTGGGCAAATGCCCGGTATGCACAATGGCCAGTCCACCAGAGCTCGGACAGCGATCTAAACTGTCCAGCATGGCTCCCCAAAGTTCTGCTCGCTTGTTTAAACTATCTATTGAAAATGGTCGTTTTAAATACTTTTGATGGTTCTGAAAAACAGCCACATGGTGTGTGGTGGGGTCTGTGTCCACACTGAGCACGAGGAGGAGGGGCGGGGGGGGGGGACAGCACACGCGCTCAGAGAGAGTGAGAGAGATAGAGAGAGAGAGTAGAGTCGCTACAGAGAAAACACGTTTCACTGCAAATAGTTAAAAGTGTATAAATATTATACATACAATTAGAGATTTGATCTTTTTGTCAAATTTAGATGGATATTTGTCTGGTTCTGAATGTTGAACTAACATGTCATTTGTATGTATGTACGTTGTATGTAAGTTATTTGTTTAGATTTAACATGAATGTATTTTGAGTCATTCATTATTTTATTTAGCTGCTCATTGCTGCATGTTCTCTTGCCTCTTAAAGAAAGACAAAATAAAGAATGGATTTGTAGCGTTTTGAAAAAAGAACGGATGGATTTACAGCACTTTGAAAATACAATAAACTTTGGATTTATAATCTATACCGTTGTTAGATTTGATAATTGTTGTTGAACATGTTCAGACTAAGCCAACAAACTATTTCAACATGACATTAAATATGAGTAAAATGTGTGAGTCAGGGTAATTGTCATTTTTCTAAAAACTATTCAAATGGATTTATAGCGTTTTGGAAAAGACCTCTTCATATGTAGCAGTGATGCTTGCTTGTAGGCTACTTGCATAAAAGATATTTGTACCCAGGTCTCATGGAATAGCAAAGGTTCTGTATAGCATAGCAGGTGAGATCACATTACCTCTTGCAGTGTTGTAGAGGCCTGCAAAAGTGACCATAAGAAAAACAGTGGAGTATTTGCCAGCATTTAAGAGGTGCAGTGTGTGACCACTATCCCAGAAGTGCCTTAGACACTGAGTGAATCTCAGCCATGGAGGGAAGCACTGAATCAGACAGGTGGTTACTTTACTCTGCTTCTCCCAGCTCGGGCTCTCTAGAGGAAACACAAAGACAAAAACACAGATAAAACACGCAAGATTTAAAATCACTCTTTATTCTTTTATGACCATGTTCCAGCCTCTCTTAGGCCCTTAGAATTAATCATTTGCTTCTAAGAGCGATAAAGACCTCTGTTCTGATGGCTGCACTGCATTGTGCCTCATTCAAAAAGCAGTCCGGGCTGAAGTATGCAGAACATTTTTCAACATCATCTTTAGCCAATGGATTAGTGCATGAATGAGTTGGTTCTGCGAGCTGTTTTTTTTTTTTTTTTAGGTAAATGTCGGGAGCCGGCTAGCATTGAAAACCCGTTTTTTGTAAGTTAAAATAAAGCTAAAGCAAATCACGAAAACCCCTCATACATCACTTGGAACATTGTGCCCACTGTTATACCCAGAAATATTGCTTATATTTGTTTTCATGTCATTTTAGCCAAGTTTACATTATCTGCTGTAATATCTGCTTCACACAGTATTCAGACGCAACACTACTTCAGTATAAATAGGTCGCCATATCATCTTGTGACATCACAATCATGGTAGGCTGTTTTGCAGCATAGTTTTTGTACATTGACTGAAAAGGTACAGCAAAAAATAAATAAATAAAATACATATATATATATATATATATAATTTTTTTTATTATTATTAATTTTTTTTTTCCCATGATGTAAATGCCAAGTTATTATCTGGTGAATCATCGCAATTTATAAGGTGTACAGAACAGAAGAGATAGGATGGAGTGGTCGGGAGATTCTCACACCTCTATAAGAAAAGCTACCACTCTGCAGCTCTTGCCAGTTCATCTGGGAGGTGTAGAAGAACAGCATATCCCACAGGCTCAGAATGAGGGGGCTCAGACTATTGAGCTGGTCAGCTAGCCAGCAGTCGGTAAACCTCACAGGCCGGAAAGGCGCTGTCAGGACTTTCCACTGTGGATGAACAAGAAAAAGAAGTCAAGCGTGAGAACCAGCCCCAGTCTCTTCTTGACGTTTTTATATAATGCTGAATTTAACACTGAAAGTGTAATGGGAAAAGGGTGGTTACGTGTAGATTTGCAGTGTATTCTGTAGCCTTGATTTTTGCTATGATCTCAAAGCCCTAGCGTGAGATCTGGAATGTCATATCTCACCATCGCAGCCAGGAGCCAGCGACAAGAATGAGAGTGACAAGTTGGGGTGGGGTTTAACAGCAGGAGCAGGAGCAGACTGTGGAAGAAAAGAGGGTGGAGCTGCTGTGGGACTGGCAGGAGCGAAGGCTGCAGACATGCCAGCATGCTAACACACCAACATACAGCCAGACATCCTGCAACCTACAGCGAACACACAGAAACACAGGAAAATGGATCGACATGTCCAGGTTGCTTTCACAACAAGGATGATGGTGATTGTGGTAATATTGATGACTTCTTGTGATTCTGAGCTCATTACCTCTAAAACGTTTTGATGCGATAAGTGATGTCTGGGATTCAGCTCAAAGATGAGGACGTGATTGATTCCAGATTTCCTCCAGCAATACATGCTCAGTCCCATGAGGAACAAGGACTCAATCAGCAGAAAGCTCCCTCTGTAGAACTGAAGGAATGGCTTCAGATGCTCTAGGTGCGATTCATTCTTCACTTGTACACACAGATAAGCATGAGCCAGCCATTGAAGAGTGAAAAAGAAAATGAAAGAAATATCAGCCCTTCAAGTGTGGTCTCAATTATATATATCAGTATGGAGTTATCTGGGGTCAGAGCGGAATTAACCTGATCCTACTAACCTTTAAAAGCAATTAAAGATATCAAAGCTATCACAAGGCCACAGGTGACACCGATCCGAAAGGTTATCCACTGTCCAGATGTCTTTGTGGGAATAGAAACACAAGCTTTTCATTTAACAGTTTATAGTTTTAGGGGATTTTTTCACCTATCTGATTTGACGAGCAGGTATGCTCCCAAAAGCTCCCAAAAACAAGGTTATCATAAATTCCATTGTTTTAAATTAAGGTTATCATAGTCATGATGGTGTTGGGAGAACAGTGCAGTGTTTCTCAACCTTCTGAGTCGCAATCCTTCAGAGATATGGGTTGTGGTTCACAATCTTAGCTTTATACACCGATGCCAGCTTAACATTGCAAATACTGGATTCAAATCCACGTCCACTCATCTCACTTCCCTCAGACCTGATCCAGCCCCTCCCATATCATCTATTTTTCTTTATTATAGAGCTGTTGCTATTGATGAGACACTTTTACAGATACTCGTTGTTTTCTGATTTAAACCAAGTTCTTGAAATTGATGCGTTGGAAGCAGGAAAAATGTGCAAGCTTAAGGATCCAAGAAACTTTGACAATTCCCAAATCATGATGGTTAGACGACTGGGTCAGATCAACTCCAAAACAGCAGGTTTTGTCGTGGATGGCCAAGGCTCACAGATGCCTATGGGAAGGGACGGCTAGCGCAGAGAACCCATGCTGACCCCTGATGCCACCAAATGCATACAGTGGGCATTTAAGCTTCATATCTGGAACATGGAACAATGAAAGAAGGTGGCCTGGCATGTGGGCAGACTGGTGCCATTATGGATAGCCTTCCTGGGGAAGAGATGACACCAGGATGCAAGCCAGTGGAGGCAGTGTGATGCTCTGGGCAATGTTCTGCAGGGAAACCCTGGAGTCTGGCATTCGTGTGGATGTTACTTTGACACATCACCTACTTAAACATTGCTGCAGACCAAGTAAACAACAGAATTCCGAAATTGCAGTGGCCTCTTTCAGCAAGATTGTGCACCCTGCCACACTGCAAGAATTGATCAGAAATGGTTCGAGGAACCTGAAAAAGAGATCCCTCAAATTCCCAAATCTCAATCCAATCGAGCACCTGTGGGCTGTGCTGGACAAACTAGATCAAACCACGGAGGCTCCACTTTCCAACTTACAGGACATAAAGGATCTACTGCTAACATATCGCGCCCAGATACCACACCTTCAGAGATCTTGTGGCATCCATGCCTCAACAGGTCAGAGCTGCAGAGGGAGGCCTACACAATTTTAGTTTTAATATTATGGCTGATCAGTGCATTAAGAGTCATCTTCAGTCAGAATCACAAACAGTAGTATATTTACGCCTCTAGTTCTTTACAAATGCTGACATGAAGACCATTAAATACATTTAGCAAGCACTCATATTCAGACTGACTTATGAAGGGAGCTGAATGAAGTTGCGACTCCTGGGTTGAGAAGCACTGGAACAGAGCCCTCATACTATCAGGTCAAAGGATCTTCTACTTCATACCTGCTCTATTCCCCTAGTTGGGACTTCAAGTCTTCTCATAGCTTTGTGTTTATTGCCACCCTCAAGCTGAAGCATGAAGGTCTATGAAGTCAAATTAATAGGAACAATGGGATATTACATTTTTAATAAAACAACAATTTAAGGAAAAGCCACTGAATAGTGTTCTCACCTCCAGCCTAAACATCATTTGTCCACAGCGGCTACTTTCTGTGTATAAGAGAGAAGTGTCCAGTTTCTCAGTCCTCCACAGTAGGCCGTGCTCACATGCAAATTTTGCATCGTACTTTTTGGTGATCTTATAGAACCCTTTGTAGTTCAATTCCTGCAGTCAAATAAATGATGGTTATTGGTAACAACTGTTGTAAAACATTAAACTACATTAACATTACTACATTAAATTCTGACCAGACTCCAGTGAGATGTCCACCTGGTAGCTCTGGAGAAAAAACAGACTCAGATAGAGTTCCCCTACAGCCATTTTGAGTTTATGCAGCTCAGTTTTCTTCCAACGTAAATGCCTGTAGGCCTCTGAGTGAACTGTGACACATCCATCTCCTCCCAGTCCTTGTCCAGAACCGTCTAGAGCAATGACGCCAAACTTGACTAGCCATCTGTGTGCTTCTGTTAACTTTTCTGGGGGGAAAAAACACATGTGGAGTATAAATAGTCTAAAATGTAATCTAGAAAAAACTATATGAACATGTGCTATTTCAGTGTTTTCAAACCCTGGTGACACACTGTCCTGCACATTTGAGTATTTTCACTGCTCCCAACAAACCTGATCCAATTAATCAGCTGACAAACCTGATCCAATTAATAACCCCTTCCTGGGTGTGTTAGAGTACGCGGAGAACTAATCATCAGGGCAGTTTGTATCCAGGACCAGGGTTGGGAAACACTGTGCTATGCATTGCTTCTAACTGCATAAAACATCACTCATCTAATGTGAATGGGTCGTTGTCAAAGTAACACAAAAAATGTACTTTAAACTCTCTATGTCTGATATGTAACAAATGCTGTCTACTCAGGCACCTGTCTACAAGGGAGTCATGTCTGAATCCAATTGTCTAAAACTCAATTTGGATACGGGTACCCACATCCCAACTCTACTTTCTGAAGCCCTGCCTAATTAGACATCAAGGCATTGAGACAGCTGCCTTCAGTTATGGACGCAGACACAGTAATTGTGAGGGAAAAAAACCCCTCCTCTGAACCAATCAGATTGTGCCCTCGAAACTGTTAAATAACAATTACAGACAAACCACCTGAGCTGTTGTTCCCCATGTGGTGATACATTTGAGAATGCTCAAACTTTCTTCACTTTCCCAACTTTACCGCCTTCTTTCTTGTTTTGAAAACATTATTTATAGCAGTCATACATAAATCATACAGTCTCATGGCATATTAGTGGGTGTGGTTATATCACCACTGGCCATTCCCCCAACTAAACTGAAACACTGCAGATCTATGGGATCTGTTGGAATCAAGCTATATTCCAGAATAAAGTTCAATAGCTCTAAAACTACACCGAAAATGGTCCTGAAGACGTATGTAGAGGGCTGGGAAATATCTCAAATGGATTTGACAGTAAGACTCACCCTCTTTAAGAATAGCTGAGCAGCCTACCTGAATAGAAGTTGTTCACCTTCATCAGCTCTTTGTCACATCTCTTGAAGAACTCCTCCCACACTGGCCTTACTTGCTTTCGAGTGCAGTCTGCAAGTAATTCCGCGGCATTAATGTAAGAGAAATGATAATCCTGTAAATAATTAACATTAGCCACAGCGTATTAGCAATTCCACTCTCTTCCCTAATAGGGATTATATTTGTAAGCTCATTAATCATTCATTTGTCCTGTATTACCTTTGGTATTGTGAGAATATGCCATGAAGTAATAAGTTCTGGGAGGCATACGGTTACACTGAGAATAATTTATGAGGTTTTGCATTGTCTTATTAAAGAACCACAAATTGCACTTTGACAGCTTTGGTAACTTATAAAGAGAGAACACAGTACAGCCTGTACAGCCTCGAACTGCAATCAATGTGCACAGAGCTTAAAGAATGCACTGCATAACACATTAGTACACTGCACATTATCATATGCATGTGAATATTGATTATGCTTTTTTGTAAGCATTTGCTGCATAGTAAGTACAGCAAGTGCTTATATAAGTGCACTATATTACATGTAGTACAGTTCTACTGGTTTGTCAAATGCATTCATTAATATTACTTACCACGGTACCAGAGGTTCTGTGTCTCTTCCTTACTAAGTATGGAATTGAGAGCCTGAAATATAAGGGTTATTTATCTTGTTTACAGGAAGAAAGCACATGCTGAAGCAAGGAAAAGAGCCTTTTTGAATCCAGACCCAATTTCAGATATATGTCAAAAGATGCAACCAAATGACAGCTTACCTCATAGGAAACATATTGCTTCTTCCACTCTGGAATCATCTGTGCAGTCAAATATTCTGAAAAGCTTCCATGAGTTACTGACATTTTGGCAGTCAGCTTCGCTAAGTTTCAGAAGAATGTTTCAGAATAACAGAACGCAGTGCAACTACAGAGAGTAGTGAGAGAGAGAGAGAGAGAGAGAGAGAGAGAGAGAGACAGTGAGAAAGGAGGAAAGAGAGAGAGAGAGAGAGAGAGAGAAGGAAAGAGAGAGAGAAGGAAAGAGAGAGAGAGACAGAGAGAGAAGGAGAGAGAGAGAGAGCGAGCAGGGGAGAGAGAGAGAGAGAGAGAGAGAGAAGGAAAGAGAGAGTGAGAGAGAGACAGAGAGAGAGAAGGAAAGAGAGAGAGAGACAGAGAGAGAGAAGGAGAGAGAGAGAGCGAGCAGGGGAGAGAGAGAGAGAGACAGACAGACAGAGAGAGAGAAGGAAAGAAAGAGAGAGAGAGAGACAGAGAGAGAGAAGGAAAGAGAGAGAGAGAGAGAGAGAGAGAGAAAGAGAGAGAGAAGGAAAGAAGAGCGAGAGAGAGAGAGAAGGAAAGAAGAGAGAGAGAGAGAGAGAGAGAGAGGGAGAAGGAGGTGTGCACAAAGGCTGTTACAGTTCAAGAGCACAAAGAATTACTACTCTCATCTATAATTCAGCGAGTCATCTCAGCATTTAGACAACTTCGGTCAACTAACTGTTGCGCACTCTATTACTACACTCTTAAAATAAAGGTTCCTGAAAGGTTTTTGGCTTTGACTTAAAGTTCTCGGAAAAACTTCCTTTAGTATATAGAACATTTACACTGTGTCTGTGTTTGTGTGGGAGGGGGGTCTTTAATTTCAAAAAGGTCCTTCATACTCATGGGTCTCACTACAAAAGTGGAGTAAAGCATATGTTTCCAACCCTGGTTCTGGAGCCCCACTGACTCGCACGTTTTAGTGTTTTTCTGCTTTTCAGTCCAGTAAAAATGATTAATTTACCAATTCATTTGATCAGGTGTGTTGGGAGCAGGGAAAACACTCAAAACACTGAGAACCGTTGGTTAAAAGAACCATCCTTTGAAAATTGCACAAAGTGGTTCTACTATGGCAATATTCCAAAGAGGGCTTTTGGCACCTTTAATTTTAAGAAGCGTATGTATAAATGTCAAACCGCAGCTTTTTATGCTCTTTATAATGTTTCTTTTCTCTCTTTTGTGATAAAAAGTGAAATTTGTATTGTAGCAGTAAGTGGCAAGCTCATTATGAACTCAGCCTCTTTAAACTGAATGTATTGTTCTCATAATTACTCATATCAAGCCAAAAGATGTAATGCATAACTTCGATGACAGATCAAAACCTCATTTTCTTCTTCTTTTTCTTCTTTTTACATCATTTGAAAACATCAGATGCACTTTTTATGAAGAGTCTGAACAGTAATTTACATCAAAAATGATCATTCTGAGGGTAGGTTTTGTATTGACGGGCTTCTCTAGATCTCTTCCAAAACATTACACAGGTCTTAAATGTAAGTGTTAGGGTTAACCGTTGTTTGTAAAGCACTTCGTTTTAAGGTCATATGGACACCTTTTCAAAGGTCAAATGATCACAGCAACAAATTATTTAAATGAACTCTAACATGGAATGATTTCAATATGCTTCACAATGGCTGATATTATTGCCCTGCATATCAGGGAACAATAGGAAAAAGATCAAAGGCCAAACAACCACTGCATTCTAACACCACAGACTCAGACTGATTGAAAAGAATTCTTGAGAGTTAAAAATTGGGGCAGCTGAGAGTATTTTGGAATCAGGTCACTCAGTCCCCGTTGAGATGATGCTCTTACCCTGCGACCATCACCACAAGTACAGATTCGCATGCGTAGGAATATCCGTGATCTTCCACAGGAAGCAGGCAATGACGAATCTCTGAGGTTTGCAGTCAAACGCATTCAAAAGTTGAGAGCCGCTCAGTCAACTTCCCAGACAGGAATTAAGCCCAGTCCTGGACTACATTTTTATTTCAGTAGAGAATCTCCATTAAGAAGGCTGTGAAAGCTTAACCCCTGTCCTGAAAACCGATCCTTACAAGTAGTGAAGTGCACTCCTAAAAATAAAGCTGCCAAAAAGGGCTCTTTAGTGTCATCCCATAAAAGCAAACTATATTTTGGGTTCCCTATATAGGTTTTTAAGGCATAGTTCTTTACAAAAGAACCTCTAGAACCATATATCCAAGCCAAGAACCATTTAGCAGCCTTTGTTTTTAAAGGTTATAATAAAAACATACTATCTGATTGTCCTTGTATAAGTTTAGGTCATCCTTACTTTTTGATGTTGATTTTTTTTTAAACTTTGGAATAACAAACATATTGCAACATTGTTCAATTCCAATATGGACAAATAAACAGAAATATAAGAACATATGAAGGGAAGAAATAAGGAAAGATATTTTTTTTAAAAATCAAATACTTGTTTATTGGTGTCATGACTATGCCAATGAAAAGATGGTGAAGTACCTGAAATGTGTGTAGTCGCAAATCTGCAATGAACCCAAAAATAACATTCAGTAGAAACTTGGATCGTACTTTGCGAGATGTGAACAGATGACCGTATACATATAAATAAAAGACACAAGGCACATTCTCAGCTTTAAAAACTAAACCACTCTCAGTTCCAACTACTAACATATCACAAATATTTTTTTAACCACTCCAGTGTAAACTGAGCAAAAAGTTGAAAATATGACTACTGGGAGTGCAATGGTACATGCTCAGAACTACATGCACTCAAAAAAATCTTCATTATTCAACATAAGTCAAAATACCAGTCCACAATGAGGTATATCTAAGGCCACAATATGTGTTTTGCTGCACGTTATTGTTAAAGAATAAATAAACCAAAATACTGCTCAATGTATTACCTTTTACACTTTAAATCCAAATGTTTATTGCTGAAACATTTCTATGTCACTTTGAACAGGTCACAGTGTCCAGACAAACTGTTCCACTATTTGAGAATAAATAAACATTGAAAAATCATGTACTTTCAAAGATAATCCCAATCACGGATGTCATTTTGGTTTAAAAAACTAATATTTATTTGCAGATACTGTCAAGCTTTCCTTAGCTTTTTCTCAAACACTGTGACATGTTTAACCAAAGCTACAGAAACGTTCTTAAAACCCAAACGTTTTTAAACAGAGTGCAAATTGATGGCTTCTTTTTTCCATTTGAACACACTCAAGCACTATTTCATTGAGTCCACAGTCTTCTTTGTTCATTTCTATGGCCATTTGGATCAGTACTTGGGTGGGATAACCACAACAGGCTCCCCTTTTCTAGGCCTCCAAATTAGCACCTGAGCATCATTGGCATTGGGCTTCACCAAGGCATTGGGTGGGATGAGCTCATTCTTGGCCAGGATCTCTGGCTGTTCTTGAGTGACAGGCTCCTTCAGATGTGCCCTCTGACCAAGAGGTTTCTCTGGATCCACTTCAATGGCAAGTCGCATCCTCCAGCGGATGGTCCTGAGCAGAACCATCTCGTCCGTGCCTTCGTTCGTGGCTACCAGCCAGGTGGTGAAGCGCTGATCCCTCTGGATGGAGCGGAGGAGTGGGGGGCTGCTGGTAGTTCCTGTGGGGACGCTCCATGTCACACTGGGGCTGAAGTTGTCATTCATGCTGACGGTGAGGGTGACGCTTTTCTTAGTAGGCCCCACAATGGTGTACATCTCAGTGGTGCAGCCATACCATGGGTAGTTCACGCCGTCTGAGTCACTGATGGCCTGGACGTATCCGTCTCTCAGATCAGGGAGCTCCCAGCTTGATCTATAGAAGCAAAGGTCTTTTAGATAAGCGGAACCTCAAAAGAAGGAAACCATTTGAAACCATCATCTTCAAGCTGCTCTTGTCCTTCATTTCAATTTCTTTTTCCCCCCTTTTCCTGTGAAATATCCGGAGTCTCTAATGCTCAGACTTTATTAATCAAATCCAAACATATAAATACAAACAATGAACTTCTTGGACAAAGGTCATCTATTGTGAAAGGCAATCTGATAATCAAGGAAAAGATGAATGAACGCATTTTGGCCGAAACAAAAACAGGGATATTTCCTTCAGCATTGATACCAGAAAAGACATACTTTTTGTCCTACTTGGGGTGTGCTCCACTTCACTGCCATTAAGGAAACAATCCCAGGAAATTGGAGCATAAACATCACTAACATCCTGAGCAGCCAGTCTCGTGAATGTCCCTACAGAAGCTATATGCCATAAGAAAACCTAACGGAGAGAGCATTGTCTACCAGATGTCACTTACTTCACAGAATGTTTTTAAAACAAACACTTTCAACAACTAGTTTGGTCCATTATTGTTTGCTATTAATGTCTAACGAGGGATACATTGTGATGATTTTCTTTTGTTTGCTCTTTAACTTTGATCTTTATCCTTATTTATGTACACATACGCACGAGGCTAAGCTGTGTATATTGTCATTCTATGTACAGGTATCTTTTCAGCATCAAAATACTATACATATTATATTCTATTTAACAAGAAATGAAACAGAATAATATACTATTTTATGTTTCAGTTTTTAGTATGTCTCTCCTCTGGCTTTATTATAGCTTCTTTCAGTTTTTTGCAGAAAACTGCAGGGATATTTTTCCATGCTTCTCGTTAACACCTCCAAAGTTCAGTCTTATAAATTGGCTGCATTTTCTGCTTTTCACAATCCAAGTTAATCCCATTTGCAAATTTACACATCACTTCATAAAACCCTTCCTCCACATCTCAGACGCCTGATTTTGATGTTCTAGTGCAGATGTTCATTTTTGTCTACTTCCTTTTCTCAGTAACAGCTTTTCTAACAGCTTCTCTACACCTCCCATCAGTCCTGTTGAGTCATCTTCGCACAGTGGAAATATGGACAGAAACATCTGTGCATATTTTTTTTTTTAGGTCTGAAGCAAGAGTGGAACTTCATTTTCTCTCAAAGAGGAAGTTTTAAGTTATTTATCTGATGCGCACAGGATGGCGGTCTGCCAGGTCTTACAATTAGATTTATTCACACTCAATCTTTTGAACTCCAATTTTTGAGAGTTTTTCACTAATTCTCCTTTGACATCGATTGTCTAATCTCCTCTGAAATTTCGCTTTTAGACATTTTAGGTGCAAATGTGAAAGAAACTGAGGTTTGTTTGGGAAGCTGCTTGTGTGAATGAGTCTCTTTTGGAATGTCAATGAGAACTTTGGTACCGGCTGTAAGAGTTGACTGTTTAAATACTGACATAAAATAACTCTAAAGCTACTTAATAACTATTTAGGTTTAAATAAACAAAAGGGTCTGTGACTTTTACATTACTGGGTTAGATATAATTTTGTTTGCTATTGTGTCTTTTGGTCAAAACAAAGACAAATTCTTGTATATGCATACAAAAATAAGACGATATAATCTAAACCGAACTGACACCAGAACATTACTAAAAGGTATATTATTATTAAACCAGTGTCACTTTCCATACTCACATTCCTTCCTCGCCATAGCAATTGAAGAAATCCATCTGGTTGCAAGCCTGGATCCAGCCCACAGTCCAGATCTCCTTGCGGACCACTGGTGGCACCTGCACCTGTGCGGTGGCCCTAAAGTAGGGTGTGCGGTACCGCAGTACCACACTGGACGACTCATCGATGACAGTTGGCTTCGAGTCAATAGAGGCGTTCAGTCCGAGGACTGTGATATTTTCTGAAAAATTCCGCTTAGGCCGCACACTCTGTATGCACCCCATGGTGGCAAAGGTCAAAAGTATTAGCACCCATCTGTCTTAAAATCAGGCAGCATTTATACTATTACAAATATACTCGCTGGTAAATACTCTCTGCCATGCGATTAACCAACTGTGGCAGGTGTTTATACAACATGTGCACAAGAATAGATCAGCAGCTTTTAAGGTGTGCAACAATTCACTTATGTGTCAAGAAAGTCAACTGCAAGGACTGCAGTTTTAGCTATTCCATGGTTAATGTACCTATGCACGATTGCAATATTAGTTTATTTGCCATAAAAAAAATTTTTTTAAAAACGTCCACATTCTAGTGCGCGACTAAAGCCATAAAAGAAAAAGAAAATAACAGGATCAAGATCAGGACAGTCAGGGTCAGCTCATGTGTGCAGCTATTAAAAAAGAAATGACGTGCATGGCGACCAAGTAACACCTGTTACTCAGGTTCCTGTAATAAGGCATAACGACCAATTACACTAATACCTGCAGCCTAAGCATTATGCCCTAGTCAAGGCACTGCAGTCCGCTGGTGTCCAGCTTAAAGTCCGGTGAGGATAAACCCGGTCTCACTCCGCAAGACGCGCCTCCGTTCACTTTTTATTCCCAGCTCGACCTCTCCACTTTATCTTCTCCCATCTGAGAAAGTGGCAGTTTCTGGCATGACACTGACCACTTTTTCTCTTCATGTCTCCCCATGTCTGGGAGATTTCAAAATCCGAGACCAGCCGTTCTACTTTGGCTCGCCCTAGTCCTATTATAGGCGTGTAACGCAATACTTCAGCTGCTTGGTTTTATTTTTTTCTCTCCAAGCGGCTTAGAATTAGACTTCCCCTCCTGAGGCCGTGGCGCATCATGGGTAGTGTAGTTTCGAGGCCAATAGTACACTTAAACTTCTACTGGAGCGAAATTAACACAGCTTTTAAAAGGCCATATAGTGTTTTCAACAAGTGTTTAGGGGACATGTACAACGATATATACATATACAGTCATATAGAACCGCAAAGTTCCTGTTCAACTTTTCCAAAGTGGATCACTTGGCAGGTGTAGTCTAATTGTAGGCCGTGTTGGGTGAAACTCTTTTCCATTGGCTCCTGGCATCATGCATTTGCATATTGTTTAATTCACCATTTCCGTACTCTCTTCTCTATTGCCCTGATTTTGGGAGCTTGTTCGTTGTGACAATATTTTGACTGTAAGATATTGGATTTCTGCGTGCAAAATAGTTTCATCGAAAAAACTAAGGTTAACAATAGGTTATGTGTCTTTGAATTGCATAAATGACGCACAATTTCGCGCAGGGAGGATGCGGCAGGGAGTAAATCTAATCTATACATACAGTATATATATATATATATATATATATATAAATATAATGACAATTATGAAGGACCTTCTTTCTGTTTCAGTTGGAAAAACATCCAAATACTGTAAAGGTTTTATATCACTTAAAGGTCATGACCATTTTTACATGACCATTTTTCACTCTCTCTGTGGGCTTTAATGTAAAAGTAAACTAAAGTGCCCCCTTAGAGTTACCCGTGAACACACCACAGCACAGTGTGAACAATGTGAAATTCTTTCTCTGTGTTTAACCCATTCACCAACGGGGGGCGCCCAGGGAGCAGTGTTCAAGTGTACCTCAGTGGTGCTACTAGCAGTACCTTTAAGACTGATATATGCAAATGATCACTGTTGTGACTGGCTTCCCTTTATTGTGCTAAATTAAAAATTCAGTTTAAAACATCACTCATTCTAACTAAATTACAGGAGGCTAAATAAGCTGAGACGTTTGTGAATATGTATATAGTGTGTTCACGTATGGCAAATGTTTGTATACAACTTTGTATAGTCCTATATAT
>JBBJLS010000041.1:5934392-5959355 GCA_037577275.1 Bryconaethiops microstoma
AAACAACTTAATTTCATTTTAAACTCAGCTTAATACATTACCCCTAAATTTTTTTTTAAATGTGAACATGTATACGTACTGTAAAGTGTACACTGAACTGCAGTGCTAGAATGTAAAATACTCATGTTACCCCTATATCCTGTAATTCATGCAAGCAGATTTTCTTTGGTATGCGCTGTCGTTTCCTTTGGTATAAGCAGAGTAAATAGAGTGAAAAATTAATTTAATTTACAGTAATAAAAATACAGGGCTTTAAAAAGAACAAAACGAAAAACACAAGAACATTCAGCAAAACGCTCATAGGAAACCGTTCTAAAGTGGAAATACCGGACTGCATCTGCCAGAGATGCGTCACAGGGAGTAAAAACAAAAAAATATACAGTTATATTATATGTTGAAGTGTAGCTTAATTTACGTTAATATTTATGTTGCAAAATTTGTAAATAATTTTTTTCTTGATAATTTAGCACTAAAATGCATGAAAAATTATATATTACCACGAAAAATCACCTAAAATAATTGTGGCGGATATCTGTGGTTTCCACGAACAATTATTAGTTTGGTTCTAATAAAAAATATGCCAGTGACTGAAGCGAATTCTGAACCGTGAATTCGTGGGGGTTTACTGTATATGGGTACCTCAGCGGTGCCACTAGTAGTCTTGGGATTCAATCCCCAGCTTTCTGATCGCAGGCAAAGTCATATATGTATATATTTCACCTTGTTCACACTGTGTGCTGTGGTGTGACTATAAGGGGCCACTTTACGTTTATATAATAGTGTGTGTTCTTTACAGGGGCTGCTGGGCAGAATAAGCAGCATGTTGTAACCAAGAACACAGCCAAACTAGACCGGGAGACAGAGGAGCTACACCATGAGAGAGTCACTCTGGAAGTGGGCAAAGTCATTCAGAAGGGTCGGCAGGACAAGGGCTTAACTCAGAAGGACCTGGCCACTGTGAGTATTCATATCAGGGTAGATCAGATGTACGGCGAGGTTCATGATAAATGATCTCTATTTTTGTGTGTTCTGAATTAGTCACTGGACAAGCAATGAGATCATGGTTGTGATGGGCGATGTGGATAAAATATCACAATATTTTCTAGGTATATCATGCCGTCGTATGATATTTATGTCCGCCATAATAAAGTTAACAAACACATGCTTTCTGAGTACTGCTGCTCAGCTGTAAAACTATAAAAATGTCCTAGCTTGTTCTGTCCTGCAGGGAACACAGTGTTGTAAATGTTAACCGGACACAATTCACATCTCCACGGAAGGAATAGCACTATTTTTAGTAATTTTAAACCGTTCTTTCAACACAGCTTCCAGCTACTGACATGCACTGCAATTAAGAGTCAGGTCAGGTCAAGTGCAGAAAGTGGAATTAAAAAAAAAAAAAAAGGATGGCAACGTGAACAGTTATGTAATGCATTGTATAGTGCATATAATGCTGCAATAGAACAGAAACGGGTGAATAGGAGAGCGTAGTTATACGTGCTGCAGCTGAGCCCCAGACAGTGTTTACTTAATGATAACCAAGTACCAGATGCATTTCTTGGTGTCGGTGAATAACTGTAGAAATAAGATTCTTTAAATTGTTTTTAAATCAGTTCACTCAATTAGTACACCAGTTTAATGCTTAGTGGGCATATAAATGTGTTTCCTTCAGAAAATTAACGAGAAGCCACAGATAATCGCAGATTATGAGTGTGGGAAGGCCATCCCCAACAACCAAGTAATGGGAAAGATTGAGAGAGCGATCGGTGAGATTTCATTCCTTTTTTTTTTTTTGTTTTTTTTTTTTGTTTTTTTGTTGCAGACTTATTGTTTGTAACTACTCAATATTGCAGAAGCAGCTTCCAGTTGGTGTGAATCATAAATTCAGTGATTTGATTGTCTAATGTTTTCTGGCGAATTGCAGGACTTAAACTGCGTGGAAAGGACATTGGGCTGCCCCTCGATCCAGGGCCGCCCAAGAAGAAATGAACAAAAAATCCTCGAAATCCACCACTTAGCCTACTGAATCCCCTCACTATTCAGGCCTTTTAGTCAGTCTTCACATGCTGCTGTCTATTTCATTCCCTTTCTCCTAACAGTAATACAACTGCTTTTTTTCAGTGGTGGACCAAATGTCATGTAATTGACGATATAAGAATGAAAGCATAAAGTCTTCGAAAAAGTTTTCCGGAGTTCTGCATCACTTGAGAACACTGCTTTTTTTAGTTTTTGAAGACTGAACTGAACTGTCATGTGTTCTTTACATTTTCATTATGTATAATAAAATAAAAAAGAATTTTTGCATTTGACCTGATTGCAATTTTTTTTGCATTTTCATGACACAGTTTTGCTAACTAAATGTCTTGCTAATTTTAAGAACATGCTGCATTAACTTCAAACAAGCTGCACCATTTGTGGTATATAAACAGTTGCGTTTGAGAAATGAGTGCAGGTATTCTCAGGAAATACATTTTTCATATCACAGTAATCTATAGTTTAACACGGTTTTGTTTTTGTTTTAATGAATTTTCCCAATACATATCAACATAATCAATTCTGCATTGACTATGGAAATCTGTTTCACTTATCTCTATCAGAAATTGACTAAGTAAAACATCACTAAAAGTACAAGTGAAAATCAAATTTTGCCATATTGTGATTGTTGATATTGAAGGTTTTTGTCCACTTTCTGCTGTGACAAAGCAAATTTCCCATTTGTGGGACTAATAAAGGTTTATCTTAACTGAAAACTGATTACAAATTCAGTTTCTATTACTGTAAGAATAGAAAACATTACATGTGGCAGCTGAAGTTTTACAAGTAAAGAATTGAATCAAACAGTTAAAATACTTCTTCCATTAAATGTTACGACTGATCTACACTACCAGTCAAACGTTTTTGCACACTATAGTTTTGTACCACTTATCCATTTCATGAACTGCAGATTTTTATTCTTGTTAAGCATTGGAAAGTGAACAACTATAAATGGAAAATATGTAAAATATAACAAGTTTCCTTTATTAAATGAAATAATCTGTAACGGTGCCAGTCTAACATCGTGTTAACTGGTTATGTGGGGATGCAGAGTCAAATTCTAGACAGTCTTTTAACTTAAAATCTATCTGTTTTGTCTCATTGACTGTCAATAGCTTGTTAAATATCGAACAGTGACAACTGAATAAAAATGACATTTTCTGTGTAATACAGGTATCCAGCTGGTGAACATCCTGAGAACTTGTTTGTTAGCAAAAATACTGTATATTTTTAGAAAATAGTGAATAACATGCAAGTGTAGAAAATCTGTGTAAAAACCCTTGACTGGTAGTGTATATTAATATACACACTATATGGACAAAAGTACTGGGACACCTGTTTTTCAGGACTTGGTCTAGGCCCCTTGCTTCCAGTGAAGGTCATTTTTAATGCTTCAGCATACGAAGACATTTTAGACTACGCCATGCTTCCAACTTTGTGGAACCCTTTCTATTCCAGCATGACTGTCCCTGTGGATACAGCAAGGTCCATAAAGATATGGTTAGATGAGTTGGTGTGGAAGAACTTAACCCCATCCAACACCTTTAGGATGAACTGGAACAGATATTGTGAGCTAGGCCTTCTCGTTCAAAATCAGTGTCTGACCTCATAAATGCTCTAGAGAATGAATGGGCACACATTATCAACAGAAACTACAAAGCCTTGTGAAAAGCCTTCCAAAAAGAGTGGAAGCCGATATCGCTGCAAAGGGG
Source organism: Bryconaethiops microstoma (assembly GCA_037577275.1). Classification (NCBI taxonomy): domain Eukaryota; kingdom Metazoa; phylum Chordata; class Actinopteri; order Characiformes; family Alestidae; genus Bryconaethiops; species Bryconaethiops microstoma. The sequence goes on from JBBJLS010000041.1 coordinate 5,938,139, forward strand.
AAAGCAACTCCATATTAAAGTCTGTGTTTGAATGCAATGTCATTAAAGTCCCTGTTGGTGTAATGGTCAGGCATCCCAATACTTTTGTCCATATGTACATTGAAAGTTTTTACTTTTACTAAGGAATGTTTGAACACGGAACGACGAACCACCTCCACATTTCACACGGACGCATTCTAAGCCGGGCCCTGTTGCTACAGGCAGCGCGTTGTTTTTAGCTGTGTAGCTCTTGGTGGGGAAGCTGCAGTTCTGAAATGCAGAAGCGTTACAATTTTAAAAACCATTTTCAGAAGGTTACCTCTTCAGAAGCTATGCATCGGAAACATTTTCTCTTTTATACAACTGTGGAATTGATTGAGTAACGTTACATATCTGAAGAAAGTCTTGAGTAGCAACAGTTAGCTCACGAATATGGTTGGAATCTCTTCCTAACAGTTCTCTCCGTGTGTTTGGACGACTAAATCGGATGATATTTGTCAGGAGAAGAGTACAAAATCGTCTCAGCGACTGTCTTCGTTAGAGGATCAATATTATAACGAGGTGTCACACTCCTTTTCCTTTTCTTGTGATGGACTGGAGCTGTTGAAGAAAGGAAACAAAACTGTCTTAAAGACAGTAAACCAGGCCAAGCTGGATTAGAGTCTCATGTGAAGAGATGATGTGAAGAACTGTCACAAAATGACGGTCCATGCCTCTGGTACATGATAACAGAGATCTCTATTAATTCACTGGATACAAGAAAATAACATGGTATTGGGCTTAGAAAGGAAAACAAGACAAATCTACTATATAAAGCCCAAGTCTTCACGTTTCTGGTTGTGCTCTGGTTGAGAATGGCATGATCGAGCCAGCGAGGATTTTCTGACAGGGATTGTGAAGAACTAGCACAAAACGACAGTTCATGCCTCTCCGTTCTGGGACATGATGACAAAGAGATGTCCTTTAATCCACTGGATATGACCAAATAACATTGAATTGGGCTCAGAAAGGAAAACAAGACAAATCTACTATATATAATGCCAAAGTCTGCACATGTAGCTGTTGATCAACACATTGTGCATAAAGAGAATGGCGTGATTGAGCCAGAGAGGACTTTCTGACATGGTTTGTAAAGAACTGGCACAAAAAGTTAGCCCATCCCTCTCCACTGTGGGACACGATGACGCAGAGATGTCCTTTAGCCGAGAAGGCATTGTCGGAGGGCTATGCCAGGCTCAGGTACAGAGACACCTCACTGCTGATCTGGCAGCAGCAGCAGCAGGAGCTTGAGAAGGCACCGCCTGCCAACTACCTGAGCCGGAGCCAGAGCACCTGGTACAGCCGCAACGGCAACCAGGCTGTCGTGGTCCGGGACAGAAACACACTAAGAGATCCAGAAAGTGGGTCCCGAGTCTGTTCTGTTATGTAACAGCATGACGGATAATTTTATTATAATAATCCTCTTCTGGAGATGGTGATCCATGCTTACAGGCTAGAAGACTCTTGAAGTGGGTGGACCACACTCACCTGCCGTTGTAATTCATATATCCCACAGGAGTGATTTTTAGATATTTCATTGCTGAGGTTAAAGTTTGATTTAAAAATATTTATTATAATTTTCATCTGGAGATGGTGATCCATGCTTATGAGGTTGCTAGAAGACTCTTGGGAGAGGGTGGGCCTCCGTCACCTGGATTTGTAATTCATATATGCCCAAAGTTGAAACAATTTTCAGGTTTTTCACTGCTGAGGTGAACATTTGGTGCAACTTGTAAAAAATTTTTAATTATTTGATTCTGTAAAATGAGAATGTAAAATTTGATTCTTAAGTGTTAAGAAGGAATTCCACCAGCTTAAGAAAATGCGGGTGGGAAGGGAAGTGTAAAAGAACAGCAAGGTTTAATTCATAGTGGTGGTGATAGGAACCAGGGGTTGTGAAGTCTACAACACAAATATAGCCATTGCATTTACTATGTACTAGTGAACTTACCCATGACTTCTGAGTTTTTATATGTTGATCATAGAGGCAAATCCAAGAAAATGTTTTTTGTTCCTAATTTGCTGTAAATGTAACTCTCCGCCATGAATGGCTTTTAAAAGTGGTTTTAGTTCAAAAACATAAACAAAACCACATCAAAATAATCGCAAGGCAGCACCAGGTAGCATGTTCATAACTTACCGAGAGGGAGTCTTTAGAGACCGTAACTATTCAGACTGGTTTCTGTCACCACTACAGAAGAATTCCGACAGGGTGGGTTTCTCTCTAGTATTCCACATCAAACCTCTATGAATTACTTTGCTTACTCATTAACCATTTAATCATATAGAAATAGCAAAAAAAAAGATGGAATTCCCCTTTAAAGCCAAGTTTGACACTTTGAGAAGTTTAGTACACTTACTGTAGTGCTGCAGGATCCAAGGTTGAGAGCTGGCTTTCGTAGCCCAAGTAATGAATTGAACTTGGAAATTTAGGCTGAAATGAATGGGATATTTAAACGGTACTTTCTCGCAGCTTTGCTTCATGACTTGACTGCAGTATTTTAAACATTTGTTACTCAACTATACACCCTCAATGTATGAAATAAGGTCAAGGCAAATAAAAGTATCTAGTGAGTGAACAGACACCATGGTGGATTTTTGTGATTTATTTACGAAAAAAAAAAACCAAAAACAAAAAAAAAAACAAGGGGGCTCAGAGTCCAAATTCCGAATTAGCTTATACATCAGTTATCTGTACGCCTAAGTCTGTCTGAAAACCCAGCTACAAACCTCCATTAACTCGCTGCACTTATATGGAGCTCTACTAAGATTGACGTTTTACTTCAAAGAATGACATTTACATGTTATAAACAGCTCAAAAAGGTTTAAGAAAGATACTGTAAATTAGCATGCAATACACAAAGGTTTTCGCTCTCATAAAAAAGAAGTAAAATATTTAGACCCAAGACGTGTTAACGAATAAGTAATGAATATACATTTATATCTGTAATTATATAGCCTATATATTTATATTTCAGTCTTTTTAACTTTGCTGACATCACGCAAGAAAACCCTTTTTTTTTTCTTTTCGTGTATCGAGGAGTTGTTAAAAAAAAGAAATAAAAAAAAAAAAACAAAAGGAAAAAAGTGTATCTTAAAGACATTATCTGTCTGATGAACTGTTTGCTAGGCCAAGTTGAATTACAGTCCCACACAAAGAGATAATGACTTGACATTTAACAATCCAGTGGAAATATTGGGAGAAAAGCAACACACATTCTACTATTGAGAGGAAAACATACGAAAACTCACTTTACAAGTCTTGACATTTGTGTTTCAATGTTATCCGAGCTACAAAAAAGGAAAACAAAAAGGAAAACGAGCTTGACTTACAGGTCAAATCTACAATTATTCCAAGCAGACCCAGCTATTTTAGTGTGCCAACTAAACTTAAGGCAACAAGTACACATCCACTGTATTTGGGACACAAGAGAGGGTTCAAAGCGGTGAAGAAAATGAAAATGTATGTAATGCAATCCACACCAATGCCAGTGCTAATGCCAGGGTGGCATCCTTACTGCAAAAAGGAAATGACCTCTACTACATTCATGTGTTATACAGTTGATCAGGCGGTTAACCAATTGACAAGAGGGACAAGAAAATATTCCAGCACGTTCTGTGAAGCATTGAAGTACCACTCAAAGCATTTAATACAGTATTCCAAAAGAGATGAAGTCATTAAAAAACGTTATTCATAAAATAGAGAAAATACATTAGCTGTAATACTTTGGAAATCACTAAACATAAGCTTCCGGTTTTTTTTGTTTCTCATTAACGCCTAGTACTGCCGTTCGAAGCGTTTACAGGAGAAGACTGACTTTGTGACCGGATGACTAGGAGACCAGAGTATTCTAGTTCATCAGAGCCGGAAGAGAGCCGATTACGGCCCTGTTATAAATAACATTTAGTTACCAGTCTTTGATTGTCCACTGATCGGACAGGAGAGAGAAAAAGAGATGAAGGATTCTAGAACAAGGCAGGTAAAGGTAACTCTGGGTATATTGTGTATGAACTATATCATTAGTGAGATTTAAAAAAAAAAAAAAAGGTTGAGTACTCGTAGACAAATCAAATATAAAAACAAACAAACCCATTTGAATGTATAATATAGTTTAAAAACAATATGTGACCAAAAAAAAAATAAAAAAAAAATTATACATCAAATACTGACAATGAGAGACAAGGAGCAGGAGTTGGGGCAGGGGGAAGAGAATTACAGCGCTGAAGTAACCGAAACTACTGTGGATCACACATACGCCTCTCAAAGTACAGGTTTCAACACTATACTGACACTTAGGGAGGACAGACGCAGCCCAGGTCACGGCATCATCCGTTAAGTCCACTTAGTCATGATGCGCCAAATTTAGACAGAATTCATTTGACTTTCTTGATACATCTGTAATAACCAAGTCCAAAACAAAGGGGGGGGGGGGGCCTCAAGAGCTGCGTCTCACTAGATGAAAAATAAATAAGTCTTCTTTAAAAACGGTAACAAGTATCATTACCTGTAAAATAAATCTGGAATGAGCTGAAACGTCATGCTGACATGACCATCACACCAGAAAGAGAAAGTTAGTTGCTTGTTCCTTCAGACTTTGAGACTTGATGAAGCTACTCACTGATACAGAGCCAAGCGCTTGCCAGTTTGTCCATTATTATGCGTTTTTTTTCTTTTTTCCATTTGGCTCTAATGAGCAACCACCTGGGGAAACAAACCAAACTCCTATACACAGCTGTTTTGATCTCCACAACTGACATGTTCCAAAACAAAAAAATATATATCATCTTTTTTTTCTCCTTTTTTTTTGTGTTTTTTTTGTATTTTTTATTATTTTTTTAACTGGTGATACCAGGTGTTTCCCTTTAAGGGCCAGCAAAATAAACCTCGACACTGTTCCACCGTCAGCTACCTTTTTTCCGTGCTTTTCGTTGTCCAAGGGCTTTCTACAACAGATTCGTTTTAAAATATCCTCTGTCTTTAGCGATGCTTCTAACTCTTTTATGTAACAGGTCTTCGAGCGAGACACTATCATGACAGCACACTACTCGTTAGAAAATTGAGGAGGCTGAATTGAGGGGACAGGCTGACTGAGAACTCAGTCTGAGTCGCTGCTCTCGGAGCTCGAGCCACTGGAGCTACTGCTGCCCGAGTCCGAAGAACTGCTGCTGCCGCTCAGCCGAGACGGCCCGCCCCCTGGCGCTGACCCCGCCTTCTCTGCTGGACACAAGAGGCGGAGATTAGTGCGGCGAAGACTGCCGAGGAATCGACTCGTATACAAATTTCAGATTTTATGTCCACATTTATTTGATGTCCACTGACAAAATGAGGGGAAGAGAGTGACTTTACGTCCCTTAGGAAGCACCATTAAGCCCTGTTCCCTTGCCCACCCATGTGATCGTATGTTAAGACAGAATAGACATGCACACAGAGCAAAGCATTAATGCATTAATTGTGACAGAACAGAACAAACAGTAAGGCGCACCCTCTAAGCAGCCAGAGACACCGAGTCAGTACGAGTTGCATCAAGACACATTCAGGCCACACTCATCCAGGCTGATGGCTGCTCTCGACTTCTCTGTCTAATCTTACTGTCTCTTTAGAAACTGGCAAGTCAGTTATGTTTGGAATCGGGTTCAAATCAAGGGGTCTACTATGGCCTGCAAATTAAGACAACAAACCCAATTATATTTAAATGCAAAAAGGAATGTTGCTATATAAATATATTTATCTATATATATATATATATATATATATACATATTTATGTGTGTATATATATATACACCCCTGTCGTCTATCCTCCTGCCCGTTTCCTGACCAGCACTTGCCCACTTCTATCCGCACACTGCCACACAGGTACCTTTTTTGGGCGGTTTCTTGTTGTTGTTCAGTTGTCCGCTCACGTCCTGCAGCCTCTTTTCTAACTCTTTCTTCTTTTCCTGAACCAGTTCCTCTTTAGTCTTGGCACTCTTTTTCCCAGTGCCCGCTGCAGGAGACACACAGCGGCGACCAGTGAGTCCCGGGTCAGCCTCGCACCCGCCGCCGTGGCAACAAGCAGCAAAAAGCACTCTGCTACTCTATAACTGTGTTATTCGTCTACTGAATTGCATCTAATCTCTAGGTTATCATGGACCTAATGCACACTACGACTTTAACTATGGTGTACTCATTCTATAACAGGCCGCTACTAAGAACAATACTGATCATTGGCAGCCAAATAAAAGGTCACGAAATCTTGTCTTTGAGGTTAGTTGAAATGTTTTCACGAAAACATTTACTAAACACTTATGCTTTTAAACCTTTGGGGGTTTGTATAGGGGGGATGGGGGAGGAGAAGGGTGTTAATCTAAATAAAGAGTGGACAGATATTCCACCAAAAAGTCATGCAACACAGCGGGGAGGGGGGGCAGTACTCGCAGCACAGGAGTGGGAATACTGTGGGCCAAATTAGCTTTCAGAGCACTGTCAGCAGCCAGACAGCAGAGGTTGGTCTGCAGCAGAAAACTGAGCTCAGGTGAGAGAGATAGAGAGAGACAACACACTTCAGCGAGACCCGTGGCGGAACTTACGTAAAGGTTTGCGCTGCTTCTTCTGTAAACAGGACTTGACGTAGCGCTCCAGCTCGCGCAGCGTGGAAGGCTTGAGCGTCTCGAAGTCGATCTCGATCTCGTCCGGGTTGGAGTCGCGCAGCGACGGTTCGCGAGACTGGATGATGTGCACCACGCGACCCAGCTTTTCGCCAGGGAGCCGGTTGATGTCCAGGCTGAGCTGCCTTTTCTCATCGTACGACATGGGAAGAGCCTCCTCCTCATCCGACTCATAGTTAGCTGCGCCAGGTTTGCCACCCTTTTTCGGCTGCCTGCGGAATCAAGTGTTTCACACTTAAGCTTCGGCACTCCCCTGGAATCTACTGTTCCAACGAATCTGCATTATTTTCCATAAGCATTGGTCATATAATTTACCATCTGGTGCATGTTCAGTCCAATGGGTTTTTTTTTAAATATTTTTTTTAGGCCCTTAATCTCTAGCAGTATTATTCAGTTATTTACTGAATGCAAAATATCCCTTAGTTGGAGTTTCCATGTATTTGGGTCGAGAGCAGAGATTTCATATGACAGGACGTTTCAAGAAGCTTTGTTTCATGATCATATGTTGTGTAGAACCAGAGATCTACTACTTTTAAAGACCATTAAATGTATAGTTTTGGGGAGTTTAAAAACGGCGTAACTGAATAAATTTTTTATTTTTGAATGGCAAAAAGCATGTACTGTGAGAGGCCCATCATTGTGGCTAGGTTGTGCTGGAAATAAAAAGGATATGAGATATGAGACTTGCCCATTACACATTGTTTAAGGCTGTAAATATTAGAAAAGAACAAGTAATGCAGAAATAGGAAAAATACCCACAGGGTTCTAAGGCTCAAGGCTTATTATCTAGTAACTACTATAAACAACTAATATGTAACTAATTTGTATGGTATGTAGTTGGGCATGAGGAACTGAAGTACAAGTTTAAGGGGGTTAAAAGTACACAAAATAAGTGCACAGTATAAAATGAAGCCCAGCTTTTAAATCTGCTCAGCTTTGGTGATTACCTGGTAGTGGATGTGCTGTTGGGTTTTCTGGCCGAACTCTTTTTCTGCTGAGTTTGCTTGTTCTGCTGTGACGACTTGGTCTTCTTCTCCTCCTCCACCTTGGCCTTGCCTTTGTCTTTGTCCTTTTCTTTGTCTTTCTTCTTCTTTTCCTTTTCTTTCTTCTCTTTCTTCTTCTTTGGCTTGCTGACAGGGCCCTGCGACAGAGCAGCCAGCTGTTCATGAACTGCCTTCAGCTGTGGAGAAAAAGCGAAAGGGTCTGGTTAGCAGGAGGAAAGGAGCTGATTACACTGTTGCTACAAGCTGGAAGGAGGATTTTAGCTGTGCAGGGACTGATGGCAAGACCAAGTGATGTGGAAAATACACATTTAAAAGATAATGAATGGCTTTACTAGTTCATAACATTTTCATTTTTTTTTTGGTATAGTATTAATGCCACAAGCATTATGGATGACATATGAAGTCTGCATAAATTTATGCAGCAATTAAAGAGATACTCCAATGTATTTCAGCCAATAAAAAAACAAAAAAACTTCAATTGATTCATCGATTTTGGTGATTTCATTGAAAAATGTGCACTTCTAAAGCAATATCTGATGATAACCTCCCACAGGGCAATATTTATACATTAATTTCTTATTACAAGAAACTAATATACAAGGTTGTGTTAAAGCACAAAAGTTCCCTTTTAAGGAATTGGGACATTGTCAATTATACACCAATAATGACGGCAACAGTTGCCCCATTCGTCTCAGTTGCCCCATGACACTACTGTTATGGTCACTACTGCTATGCCCTATGGAAGCCTACTTTGCACCAGGTCTTACTTTAGAGGACTGCTTAAAAATAGTGGAAAAAAATACCAAAAGAAAAATATACTTATTGGAAGAAACACATTAGACTATTACTTTAAGTGGCAACACTCATTTTTTTTTCTCTCACTCAAATATTAATTGCCTGTCCATCCTTTACCCAAATACCACTTCCAAATAAAAAAAAAAAAGAAAAAAAGCTTTTATTTGTGAATTGTGACACCCTTCAGAGGTGGGAAAAACAAAAACAAAAAACAAACCACCCCAGCACACATGCCAATCAATGTCATTCAGATCGTAGAGCAGAGCAGGAAGCAGAACGAAAAGGCAAGCTGAGTGGCAAAGCAGGCTCACTGAGGGAGATGACTGCCCAGCTCAATTATAGGTACGATCTTAACCCTCTACCGCTCACTTCACCAGGTGCTAACAAAAAAAATGGAGGGGTTAGTGGGGGGAGGTGGGGACGGGGAAGTAAAAACATAAATCACCTGAAAACGTTTGGCACACCCGTTTTTTTCCCCCGCCCTGTTACCCTTCGGGAGTTCCTTAGTGATTTGCTGGTAAAAAAGCCAAAGTGGGATAAAAGTCACTCAAAAATATGTATAAATGTTTTAAAACGTCAGAATACTGTAACAACAAAATTTGTAAAGACCAGGAAAAAAAAAAAAGCATACAACTATGTGTGACACATACAGTTACTGATTCGGAAATATCAGTTTGATATTGTACGGCATGCAACCCAATGTACCAAGATGCCAACACATAATGCAGAGGCGGTAGAGGGTTAAACTTTCAATCCTGGGTCAAAATGGGCAGTTTAAGAAATAAACCAAGGATTATAAAACAACAAAAAAAAAACACTGACCAATGTGTGGTGAGGTAGGGGGTAAGGTTGGGTGGGTGGGACTTTAGCCTGTCCCTCCACCCCTGCTTTGGATCTTGGTCATGAGTGGTGGCACCCACCTGGGGGACACTCACCTGCTCTTGCAGTTCAGCGAGACGGGTGGCGCGCTCCTCCTCTGAGTCGGAGCTGGAGCTGGAAGAGTCGGCACTGCTCTCGCTGCTGCCTGTGCTCTTGCTCACGACTGCCGTGGCCGAGCCAGCACCGGGGGAAGAGGGCTCCACGGGCTCGTCCGGCATCTTTGCAAAGCGCATCTCAAATACATCCTGCCGGGACAAGAATTGAATGGTTAGAAGGATAATGCATGACCCCATGGAGCAGAACTGAAATAGTGTTCTTACGACAGCTGGCCATTAGAAAATACAGATCACAGAACGGGTGTCAAGCTCCGGTCCTGGAGAGCCGGTGTCCAGCACAGTTTGATGGTTCTGCTCCTCAAACACATTCACTAAACCTGACAATTACCTGGCAAGGTGAACCAGATGTTTCTGAGCAGAGAAATCACCAAAACGCCCTCCAGGACTGGAGTTCGACACCCCTGTCATAGAATATCGCTTGTGGGTGCATCTAAGCAGAGGCGCATAGTAAGGTAGAGCTCGCTGCCAGATATAGCTTATAAATGCCATGTTCCATTAAAAGATCTCTTGATTAAAAACAAAATTATTTTAAAATGCATTGATTCAGTTTGTAATCTTCATCATTTATAAACAAAACACACCACGGATATTGGTAAAACCAGCAATTTCAGCAATGTTAGCATGGAAGAAGAATTCACCCAACTGTGATGGGCAGTGCTATGGACAAACCAATGAGCAGCAAACTAACAAAAGCAACAGCCACAGTTGTCACTGAGAGCGTCCACTGTAACAAAAATCTATTAGTTATTCAGGAGCAAGAGCTACGGACGTGGAGATGCTGAAACGCGCAGACACTGTTGCTATGACTAAACTTGATGAAAATCGTTTGATTTTCCAGTTCAGGATCATGTGAACCACATATTCACATTGTGAAAATAATATTCTCGAACTACTAAAAGTAACAAATATTGTATTGCATTGTCTGTGTTATTTTTATGATTTGTTTTGAACTTTTCTTGCTGACTGGGAGTTTTTCCATCACTGAACCAGCCAAATCACGGGGACAGTGGAGTCTGACTGGGTTGTGGGCCGCGAGACTTCTTTTTGCAGTGATGTAGTCTGACTGGGATGCAGGCCTGGAGACTTTTCACAGTGGCTGTGAGGTCTGACTGGACTGTGGGTTGGGTGACTAGGTCGCAGGCAGCGGAACTTCTCTTATTGTGGTGTCCAGGTCTGACTGTGCAGCAGGCAGGGAGATTTTGCATCATTGTGGTGGTGGAGTCTGATTGGGCTACCAGCCAAAAACTTTCATTGTGGTTTTCCCACCAGCTGGGGAACTAATGTGTATGTGTGTGTGTGCTTAGTTTGCCACTGATTTGCAGTTCTGTTGTAATTGCAAAGCTTCAGTGAGTTTGAGGATTTAAATTAAACAAACTGTTCATTATTAACTACACTGAATAATGTGAATCATCATGATTAGCTATTTTAATCCTTTAACAGCCCTAGTAAAAGACCTCAGATTTGTACAGCATAAGCTATGTGACACTGCTAGTATTTCAATCACACATGCCTCTGGCACAGCCCTCTCTGACACAAGCCGCACATAATACATGTTACCTCTTCATCCTTTATAACTACATACATTATTACCAGCATATTAGTATAAAATGTAAGTACAATGCAGACATTTGAAAAGAACAAATGATTAAAATCCTCTTTGCCATTTCTCACCTGAAGTTTCCTGGCCATGGCAACAACCTCGTGGTCAGGCGGATTGTATTTGTAGCAATTTGAGAACATTAACCGGACATCCGCTGCAAAGCTCTGGGCATCTGGGTACTCCCTGCTGTCCATCTTTTTCTGAAAGAGTGCACGGCATGTAAGGCTACTCACAAAATATCTGCAATTAGTTATTCAAACTGTTGCTAAAACAGAATCAAATAATGATTATAATATAGACACAACTGTTTCAATATCTTAGGCACCTGTGAATATAATATTTATTATATAACCTAATAATAAAAATATCATAAAAATATGTTTTTTTCTCTCATATCAATATTACTAAATATACTAAATATTTTATGTGCAGTACGTCAATGAACTTCACAAATCCAAGCAATGCCTGGAGGCATCCAGGAGAAATCTGGAACCAAATCTGTGTTCTCCTTACCAACTCACAAAATATCTACTTTTTTTTTTTTTTTACAAAGAAAACAAATCTTGATACACTTTGCTGCTTTCCTGTTTGTTTGCATTTATTCTAATTTTAACTTTGCAAGCAGAAAGACCTTAGCGCACACTGAGAAAATGGTTTGATCTGATTAGGTGCCTAAGACTTTTGCAGAGTACTGTACACTTTAATTCACGCTATTAGATGAAGAAAGTTTGGTGGCTGTACTTTGACAGTGCTGAGATCCATGGGTTGCTTGATGATTTCATGGTAGTCATGCAGCTCCAGAGCCTCTGCATCCACGGGCTTGTAGAAGGGCCAGGCGTAGGCCGCATGTTTCTTCGACAACATCTCCTTCAGAATGGTGTCGCAGTATTTCAGATGGTCGCTTAGCTTGCTCTTCTTATTGCCCTGCTGAAGTAGCTCGTTGTCCTCCAGGTCCTTCTTGGGGGGCTTGATGGGCCGGCCAGTGCTCTCGCGCCTAGATATAACCTTACTGTGTTTGGACTCCAGCATGCCGGTGGGAGATTCTCCTCTGCTGGCAGTGATGGCGCAGGTAGTGGGTGTGGTGGTGTCTGCTTTCCGCTTCACCCCCTTCTTCTAGAATCAAACAAAACGACACCCAAGACATCTCACACTCTGTCATCACTCTCAATGTCATCACTCTCTGCATCAGAAATGAATGAGGGCTCAGGGTATGAAACAACCTGAAATTCAAATGTGAAAACCTCCTGGATGACTTATAAAATTCATTTTGTGTTGTTTCATTTTACGCTGTCTGTACACAGACGCTATATGCAATATGGTTTTAGCGCCTGTGTGGGAGTTCCAATCTAAATATGAATGAATCCCATAAACATCTGTTGTTCAGATAGTGATTAGTGGTTTTTTTTATTAATATTTTCCCATAGCATCATGTTCCATTGAGCACTGAGATCCTATACTTGGTATTTGTATTGAAATCAAAATGATAAGCCTAGTGCAGACACTATTATCGCTTGTGCCTGACACATTAAGCCATGTGACTAATTCAGCACAAATTCAGCAACGATAGATGAATTCTGTGAGCAGAACATGGAGCACGTTTCTCATTTCTGACTAATTTCTCAATGGTCCAAACTGCTTCTGAAAATCCAATCCTGGGTACAAAAGTTACCCTTAGGGTAAAAATTCCCAGAAATAGTTTGGCAGTGGTTTGTAGCCCAGTCAAGAGAGAAGAAAAGCTTCCAGTTATAATACAAAAACGTTCCCATTTCCACATCAGACGAAGGCCTTACTTTGACGACGGGCTGAGCACTCGGGAGCATGGAGGCAGCAGGAGGCACAGCTTGGACATTGGAAGTGATGGTTGGCACAGGTGTGGCTGCTATTACAGGAGTCTGGGGCAGCTGAGGAGGGGAGCTTGGACATGAAGAGGACGGGGAGGCGGAGGACATCGCCAAAGCTTGCTGATTTTCTGTGAATGAGAAAGTGTTATAGAATCTACCAGAACTATCCTGAGTATTATACACCAATATCAGCAGTAAATGCTGATCAGATACTGAGGGGAGAGAAGAATGAATCTTGTTACTTAGTAATAACAACAGTAATAACAACAGTAATAACGGCAGCAGTTTTAATCAGTGCTAGAATCAAAAACAGGTCACTTTAACTTTCTTTCTTATAAATATATGGCTGAGATTTTTGGAACTTCTAACCTGTGGAACAGCATTCCAGAGAATATTAGGAATGCAAGCTAGCTTGATCAGTTGTTTATGCACAGCATACCTTTAGTGTTTCTCTCTAACTTATATAATATCGCTATAACCTGACATTAGGTTTCACTTTTTTATGTGTTTGCAGCACTTTATGACTTGTAAGTGAAATGAAAAGTGCTGTTTAAAGGTCCACTATTATTACTGGGCAATCTAATCCAACCACGTTTTTTGAACGCTAAACGTAAGAATCCGCTACACCCACACCAGCATGTTCAATACGGCAAACCCACAACACTTTAAGACTTGTGTTGTACAGAAGTCTGTTATCATTATTATTGTGCTACCTAATCCAGCTGCATTTTTTAAACGGTAATAGCATCCGCTACACCCACACCAGCATGTTTAGTGTTATACGCCAAACCGCTCTAATCGGTCACTTCGAATCTCATTCAGTCATCTTTCGTCATTCAAATTTTGCACAAAATATTCTAAGAAGGTCAACTCGTGAACCCAGTATTGTGATTTCATTTAGAAACTGAGAGGATCATTACACCTCTATTAACTGGCCCTGTTTCTGTCTCCAGGAAAGGGTTTACCTGAGCTCGGAGGAGGTCCAGGCTTGCGTGCTTTGCCTTTTGGAGGTGGTGGCAGCAGTTCCACCTCCTCCTGGGGCATCTGTGCTACCTTCTGGAGGAAAATTTTTTCCAAGGCTTGAGCCATGAGGACAATATCATCCGTAGGCTGAAACACGAAAGTACAGACACGTTAATAGCACGGCAATTAACACTTCTGAGTGTTGCATGTTGTTCTGAGCACAAATCGATGCACATAGGAAGCATTGGGTACAAATGAGACAATTTGTAAATGGTCTAGTTCCCGTTACCTTGTTATAGATATAACAGTTTGTGAACATAGTGTTGAAATCCTGCATGCATTCACCAGCTGTCCAGTAGTAATTATTCTCAAGTCTCTTCTTGATCGTTCCCATGTCCATTGGGTTCTTGATGACTTTATGGTAGTCCTTCATAACAACAAGGCACGTTTTAGCTCACACTTGCAAAGGCAGCAGTATTAATGGTGATATGAAAGACCTGAACTGAACAAAATTACACGATGGTGCACTGGTTTTACTTACTGGAAGATTCAGTTTGATGGCATCCACAGGTGTGTAAAAGGGCCAGGCGAACTGATGCCTCCATAAAGTCTTGACCACCACATTCTGCATGTACTGTAGCTGGTTGGTTTTTCGACCAGGCTTACTGGGATTCATAACTTCTGGCGGCGGGGGATTGACGATAGGGGGAGGAGCCTGGCTGGGAGATGTGACCGCCGACATTCTGAGCAGCGGAGCAGAAAAAGTCGCTTGATTGAAGTCTGGAGATCTACGAGTTTATTGATTGTGTCCCTCTTTCTTCTCCTTACTCCCTCCTCGATACGAACATCCCATCGCAGGACCTGAGCTTCAGCACGCTGCTGAAAAACATCAAGAACCTTCCGTTACTCAACCTTACGGACAATAAAGCGACACCTAGTGCTGGTACAGTATATCATTTAAAGTCCAAATATATCAGGCTATCAGAAGACATTTAAGTTTGTATGAATAATTATTGAACTCATGCTTAATAAGTACACTTTTTTTTTTTTAACTGCACGTTTAACTACTGTAAATATTGAGCAGACAGAAAACAGACTTCCAGAAAAGCAATACATTATTTATTTAATTTTTAAATGCATTTTGAAAGCACTCTGCAAATAACAGTAAATTGTTATGTATGTTATCTATCATATCTATAATCCATATCTGTAATCTGTCAAAATCACTAAAAATAATACAAATGATACATGTCCAGCAATACAATAAATAATAAGAAAAGATCCAAGTGCCACACTAGCCTTAACAGCTTCACCAAGATGCTGATCAACTATAAATCTATCACTCAGAGCCAGATAAAGGAGATCCTGGCCTTGCATTGTGAATATAATAATATTTTTATAAATGTAACTAACTTTTAATAGTATATTTAGCTCTTGGTCTGAGAAACCAGCAATCACACATCCACACAACAGCAGGGAGACGTAGACTTTATAAAAAAAAAAAAAAAGACTGCACACAGTTTTGTGCCATAATAAACACAGAATAATTAAACCAGTTGTTTTTGCGCAGTTAGGTAAAGATTCTCGGCTCATCATCATAAAATATAGTTCAAAACTGCATTTAGGTTCAAAACTGCGTTTCAGTAGCAGGAGGGGGACAAATAACAACTGAATCAAGTTATTAAGATGTTATAACTGTGTTTAAAACTTTACGTCAGCTTTTTTTGTGCAATTAGGCAAAGATCAGCACAGATTCTTGGTTCATCACAATAACGTACAGTTCAAAACTGCATTTCAGTTGCAGGAGGGGAAAAATATCGACTGAATACAGTTGTGTAGATGTTATAACTGTGTTTAAAAATACGTTACGCCAGTTTTTTTGTGCAGTTTAGGCAAAGATCAGCACAGACTCTCGGCTCCTGATAATACAGTTCAACCATCACAAGGTATAGTTCCATAATTATAAGATATAGTTCAATCATAATATGATATAGTTCAAAAGCACATTTATTTTGCAAGAGGGGGAGAAAATAACGACTAAATCCAGGTGTCTGGATGTTATAACCGTGTTTTAAAACATTACGCCAATCGTTTTGTGCAATTCTCAACTCATCATAACAAGATATAGCTCAAAACTGCATTTAGGTTGCAGGAGGGGGGAAATATAACTGAATAAAGTTGTTCAGGTGTTATAACTGCGTTTTAAAACGTTACACGAGTTTTTTGTGCAAGTAGGCAAATATTTGCACAGATTCACCACTCACAATCAAATCTAGCTCAAAACTGCATTTAGGTTGAAGGAGGGGGGGAAATATGCCTAAATAAAGTTGTACATATGTTATAAACACGTTTCTCGGCTCATCATAAAAAAAAGGTACAGTTCAATCATAATAAGATATAGTTCGAAACTACATTTAGGTTGCAAGAGGGGGACAAAATACGACCGAATAAAGTTTAGATGTTTTAACTGCGTTTACAAACGTTACCCCAGTTGTTGTGCAAACAGGCAAAGATCAGCACAAATTCTCCACTCATCATAATAATATACAGTTCAATCATTATAAGATATAGCGCAAAACTGCATTTGGGTTGAAGGAGCGGACAAAATAACGACTGAATAAAGTTATTTAGACGTTAATAGCACAACTACGACCCGTCTACTAAACGAAACAAACGCCCAAAACGACCACGTGAATTTTGATTGGAATAAAATGAGATAGCAGGCAGCAGGCGGGCTTATTTACCCCCCCCTCCCCTCCCCCCAACCCCAAAAAAACATCGACGCGTTCAAATCCTCTCGACTAGAAGCAGCCGAGGAGGTCGTCTTCAAGATGAACTTCTTTAAAAAGATGGCGGGCCGGGGTAAAGATGTGCATGGAGCGTGGAAAATGCCGTGGATCCCTCTCGGAGCTGGCCTCTCCGTGGCCTCCATATCTTTTTCTCCCAGCACAACCATGGCCATTGTGTGTGCATGCCGTGCCCTGCTGCAAGCCCCTGCTAGCTCGTTAGCGGGCCAATTTGAAAAATCTACCGAGCCTCAATCTCTCTCTCCCCGCCTCGACCGTGCACCGAACCCCCCCAGACTGGAACCGAACCCCCGCCCGGTCCGATCCGAATTACAGACAAGAGAGGCGAGGAAAAATAAAGCCCCTCTTTTGTTGCATTGTAAGGAGAGGCGCGCTGCATCCAGCTCCCACTTCTTTGGTGTGTATGTTAAGGTAAAAGCATTCAGTTTGGGCCTATTCCCCGTACGAAAATAAACTCCAAATCGAAAAAAGAAATAGCTACACTTTTATTACTTTGACTCCAAGCAGCTCCGGCCAGCGTTTTCCTCGCAGGTTTTCGGGCGAACGAGCATAATAAGACAGCTGGGCTCGACACTAGTTGGTTTAGTGTTTTTGCCCATGCGCACTGTCGCACGGTATTGTGGTCCTGACTGGGAGCAGTGTGGCGGGTGTGAGCACAGGGGGCGCTCTAAACTCCTACAATATAGAGACAAAAGTATTGGGACACACTCGTGTTTTTCAGGCTTTAAGCTAGGCCCATGACTTTCAGTCAAGCTCAATCGTAATGCTACAGCATACCAAGACAGTACCCAAAGGTATTAATCGACGGCATTGTGGTCCTGACTGGTAGCAGTGTGGTGGATCTGAGCACAGGGGGCGCTCTAAAACACTCAACAACACTATTTGGACACTTCACTAGGCCACCAGCTTTCCCCACCTAGACACCTACCACACTATAGAGGCAAAAGTATTGGAACACTCCACTAGGCCAAGAGCTGCCACCACCTATACACCTACTACACTATAGAGACAAAAGTATTGGGACACTCATTGTTTGTTTTTTTAAGGTTTAGGCCGGGGTGGTGGATCTGAGCATAGGGGGCACTCTCATACACCCATTATCACCATGTGGACAAAGGTTTTGGGACATTCCTTGTTTTTCAGGGATATTCTAAGCCCCTGACTTTCAGAAAATGGCAATCTTTATCTGGTAGCTGAGTGGTTGATCTGAGCCTATGGGGCGCTCTAAAACATACACCTACGCTATATGGACAAATGTATTAGGACGATCTTGTTTTTCAAGGTTTAGACCAGGCCCCTGAATTTCAGTGAAGCTCAATCTTTAATGCTTCAGCAAACCAAGACAATACTCAAAGGTATTAATCGACAGTTTGTGCCCTATTTGCTAGAGTAGCACTCTGTACTTTTCAAGGAAAACTTTACGCAAGATGCTGGACTGTTGTTACGAGAATCTGATTGCATCCAGCCACTAGAGGTCAGGTACTGATGTTCGTTAATTGCACTTCATATCAGGTACACTATATCAGAGGTCCCCAACCACTGGGCCGCGGACCAGCGTCGGTCCGTAAGTCATTTGGTACCAGGTCACACAGAAAGACAGAATAAAATATATTTTATTGATTATCAGAGTCTGAAAGATCGTCTTGGTCACGTGATACGGTACATCAAAAATTTAGCCCACAAGCTAGCAAAAATGAGTAAAAAACAAATACACTTTGTTTTTCGTTGTATCTATACCGGTCCGTGAAAATATTGTTTTACATGAAACTGGTCCATGACGCAAAAAAGGTTGGGGACTGCTGGTTTACATGATACATCTCCAATATGCATATTACTGGTACACTATATGCAAAGTGTACTTATTGCTGACACACCAGTGAACTGTGCACACAGACAGCATGCATAATCTCCATAAAAAGGCACTGCCAGTAGAATACATTTGATTTGGAGCAGCTGTACATGAGCCTAAGGTCAACATGCAAGCCAAGTATTGGCTACAGGGCTTTCAAGTCCCCCAGCACTGGCCTGTGGAACAGTGGTCCTGCATTCTCTGGAATGATGGAGCTCTTTCTATCGTTAAGATGGGTTGGAATGGGGAATGGGGATCCAGAACTGACAATCCACCATCAGCAATGGACCTCACTAATGCACTTGTGGCTTAAAACAGTGTTTCAAAAAAGAGTAGAGGCTGTTACTGCAGCAAACGGGGACAAACAGTCAAATAATTCACTTGATTTTGGAAGAAACGTCGGATGAACAGGTGTCTACAAACATTTGCAAAGAAGGGATAACCCTAAACCCTAAGTGTGTCGATCAGGCTAGACATCTTCAAAGTCTTAGGTCTGTTCGGGGTGTGAACTAACCGGCTCTTACCAAGCCATTTAAGGCCCAAAAATGGTTGGGGACCGCTGCACCATATGGACAAAAGTGTTGGGACACACCTGTTTTTCAGGGTTTGGGCTAGGCATTTCACATTTGGAATAACCCCATGCTTTCCAATGTTGTGGACACATTTTGGGAGAAGGTCCATTTCTGTTCCAGTGTGACTGTGCCCCAGTGCACAAAGCAGGTCTATAAATGTAAAGTGTCCATTTCTCATACGTGAACACACCACAGTACACAACACAGAATTTCATGAATAGCACAAAATAGTTCTCTGCATTTAACCCATTCACCGAGGTGAAGCAGCAGGCAGCCAGGAATGCAGCACCTGGGGAGCAGTGTGTGGGGACGGTACTTTGCTTGAGCGTACCTCAGTGGTGCCACTAGCAGTCCTGAGATTTGAACCCAGGACCTTCGGATAGCATGGGGCAACCCTGACCTGAAACCCATCCAACACATTTGAGATGAACTGGAATGGAGACTGCGAGCCAGGCCTTCTCATCCAACATCAGTGACTGACCTCAGAAATCCTCTTTAGAATGAATGGGAAGAAATTTCCACAGAAACACTCCAGGAAAAGTGTAAGATGTTACAGCTGCAAAGAGGGGACCAACTCCATATTAAACTGTTACACTGTTGGTGTAATCATCAGACATACCAATAGTTTTGTCCTTGTATGAACGGTTCAGTTTAGTGGCCTTGCTAATGGTTGCTAATTTTTTTAAATAATCTTTTTATGATCGTCCTTCTTTTAGTTTCAAAGAAATGTTTTCATCCCTTTCATAAACTCTGCTCATGACCCCAAGGTCAGCATGCCAAGGCTTGTGTCGGCTAGTAGCTTCAGCCAACACTAAAGCACTTATTTTACATTGTGTGTACAGCCAGCAAAATATCCCTAATATGTACAAACAACAACAACTAAAAATTTAAGTGCTTGAAGCAGTCAAATTTTCATCGAAGTCAAGTGTATTGACAAATATAATGTGCCTAAAACTAATAACACAAGGAAATCTTTATCTTTCATGTCTTTATTGACAACAACCATAACAAACTCGTAGTGCCAGTGGAAAAAGTATGTGAACTCTCGAGTTAAGGACCTCAAAAAAGCTAATTGGAATAAGAAAATGAGTTTGGAGGTGTGGACTAGAGCTTCTCTGGCTCATAAAAAAACATTCTAAATTTGGAGTTTGGTGCTCAAGACGAGCCAAAAAAGAGCTTTCAGAAGATGTTTGATCAAGAATTGTTAAGTTACATAAAACCTGAAAGGGTTACATAGAGCTTTCAAAGACTTTAGAAGTTCACCAGTTTACAGTTCGGCAAACAATCCACAAATGGAGACACTTTGGGACTGTGACTACTCTACTGAGGCAAAATGACCCTAAGAGCACAAAAAAGACTCATCAATGAGGTAAAGAAACAACACAGCCAAAGACTTGAAAGCGTCTTTCGAACTGGCCAACATCTGTGTTCATGAGTCCACAGTTCGTAAAACATCAAACAAGCAGGGTGTCTATGGCAAGACGCCATGAAGGAAGCTGCTGCTTACTAATAAGAACACTGCACGCCTGAAGTTTGCGAGAGCCCACTGACACTCCACTGCGGTATAGACAATGTTTTGTGGACTGATGAAACTTTAAGATTGAAATATTTGGAAAGAAAACTGCATATCATTATGAAAACATCATCCCAATCGTAAAGCATGGTGGAAGAAACTTCATAAAGAGAAGACGAATTCTCAAGTGTATCAAGACATTTTTCAGGATAATGTGAGAATGTCTGTACATCAGCTGAAACTCTGTTGAAGGTGATGCAACAGGACAATGACCCAAAACACCGGAGCAAGTCCACAACAGAATGGCTTAAAAAAACAAAATTCAGCTTTTGCAGTGGCCAAGTCAGAGCCCAAAGGGACCTCAACCAGTTATTAATCCCAAGGGTTCACATACTTTTTCCACTGGAACTACGAGTTTTTATGTTTGTCCTCAATAAAGACATTAAAAAAAAAATTATTATTTTAGGCACATTATATTTGTCAATACCCTTGACTTGAAGATCAGGTCACATTTTATGACAAAATAATGCAGAAAACCATGAAATTCCAAAAGGTTCACATACTTTTTCTTGCCAATATGTGTGTGTGTGTATGTGTATGTGTGTGTGTATAT
>JBBJLS010000041.1:5966178-5985109 GCA_037577275.1 Bryconaethiops microstoma
CAATAAATTGTTTGAGATGAGGAAATCACCACTGCATGCTTCTACTTAAATGCCCTACTTTCATGATATAATATCACTGTAGTGTAAATTTTTTTTTACATTTTCCATAAAATTAGTATTCCATAAAGAAACTTTTTGTGAGTTGTGTGTGTGTGTGTGTGTGTGTGTAAAAAATACCAGTAAAAATACAAACTCTTTGTCTGCAGAAAGGAAACAATTATCTGACTCAAATTACTCATGACTGTATTTATGTTCCCCATCACCTGTGTTTGCAGTGTCTGAAGACTTACACTGGACATAAGAATGAGAAGTACTGTGTTTTTGCCAATTTCTCTGTGACCGGAGGCAAGGTATGTAGCTTTTGTTTCGTTTCTTGTAGCTTTTGGACACAAGTTAGCTCCACTTGAAGTAATGTTATCCTTCTTACTTCCATTCAGTGGATTGTCTCAGGCTCTGAAGACCACATGGTGTACATCTGGAATCTACAAACCAAAGAAATAGTGCAGAAATTACAAGGGCATGCAGGTAGGATATCCAATACCAGTCATATAATGTGTATTACCAGCAGGACGTTCTGCACTCCAGAAAAAGTTCATGCCATAGAAGAACATGAGACTATTTTGTAAAGTTTGGAGTCTGTATCCGTTGGGGTGGGTGATCTGGCAAAAAATAACATCCCATTTGCTGAATTAAAAATAAAAAAAATATTTCAGAAATGTATATCAGATATTCAAATGTCAGTATTTTGGCCAAATCTGCATGTATAATTTGGTGCTTGTATTGTCTCATTGGTACTTTGGTCAGAAAAAACAACTTTGAAGTGGATGTTTGCATGAAATATTCAAGAGGAAAAAGATTTCTGTAGCTCAACTGCTGTGTACTCTCTCGTTGCTAGATGTTGTGATTGCGACGGCATGTCATCCTACAGAGAACATCATCGCATCTGCAGCTCTGGAGAACGACAAGACCATCAAACTGTGGAGGAGCGACTGCTAAGGCAGAGGAGTGCTTAATAGACTTTTGCCAGAGATTTCTGGCTCCTGCGGAGTTGCGAGGAATGCACTGCGTACTGTTTTTATGCTGGTTCGGATACTTGAATAGTCCAGGGTTAACTGAGAGATGGGCTGGCCCAGTGTGCTCAGAAAATCGACAATCTTCCCCGCTGCATTGTTCCTCCTTTCTACTGTTTTTCTATTGTAAATCTTCTTTACAGACTTTACTTTTATGCATTCTTTGAGGATAAACTATTGGTATCTGTTGAAATACCAAATCAGGGCCCAGAAGCATCCTACTGCTTAGATCACTGTCCTATGAACGAGCTCTAGTGCCGTCTGTGTGGCAGTGTGAACAGAAATAAAAGTGGATGATTTGAACATTTTTTTTTTTCCAAGGGTTGCAAGTTTGTTGGGAGGGTTTAATTTATCCTCCCCTTTCTTTCTAGCAACAATTAACTGTGTAATTAATTAACTTCTGTTAATAGGCTGTTCTACGGTTGTCTATGCCCTATGGCTTTGCACTTGTAAGCCTTATGCACTTAAAAAAAAAACAATGTATAAACTAACAGCATCTTTTCGTTTATTCATTTGCTGATCGTAGATTCTGAACGTTGCAATAAGACCATATTCCGTTTTAATGCATTGCAGGGATAGTTACTCAAGTTTTTAACTAGTACTGTGTCCATTGTACACTGTCCTCTTGCATTTAAGTAGCCTATTTGAGTATTCTACCTAGAGTGTCTAGCTTGGGTGAGAAGCCCTAAAATAGATGTCTGAATTGTAGTGTATTTTATTTTTTGTCTTTATAGAGTAAGGGATAAATCACATGCAAGTCTAATAAAGATAAAACGCTGTTCAGAACTGGGAATTTAATAGTCCTTTGAACAATAAACATTGTATGATAGAACAACACACAATCAACTCTTGTTTTACTAGTATGTAAAAAAAAACAAAACAAGGACCTTCTGTCCTTTTTAGTGAAGCCCAATGAAACAAAAGTAGCAAAATAAACAGGGTAAAGGATTTAGCGGCGGCCTCTCGTAGAACTGTTCTGAGGGCTTCCCTCCTTTTTCGAAAATTAACATTTACACCAGTAATGTATGCAACATTCGACGGAATTAAGGAAACAACTGCAGTGGAACAACAGGTTAAACTTACAATTGTACAAAAATAGATATTTCTTCTTTAAATCCATCTCTTCCCGAATGATTTGCTAACACAACGACTTGGGTTCTCACGGGAAAAGCCCACCGAATGCAGAGTAGCTGCAGCAGGGTTCTATTGTATGTCACTGCTGGTCTAGTAAACCCTGCTTGACTCGTCCTGCCAGGTGAGTTTCCAGCACCCAAGACAACTCTACATTTATACCTTTAGATTAATGGGTTTTTGCCTCAATTCCAGAGAGAAGAGGTACTGCGTTTTTACCTATTTGCTGGTGTGGGGTAGTTTTAAAATGTATTTGATACTGAGGGGATCTATCCAAGACTGTAGGCTAAAATACGTGTGAAAACAATGTACATTATAGCATTTGTTTATAAGCCTGAGTGATAGAATCTGCTGATCACTGAGTCGAGATCTGTGAGTGATCAGAGCACTGTCCAGTAATGAACATTTGGAAGAGTGATTCCAAATTCGACATCACCACTTTCTGTCATAAAAACACTGTTTTAGTTCGGCTTGGCTCAGCCTGCAATTTTAGAGCTTCTCTACAGAGTGGCTTTTGGCAAGCGTCACCACGATTTGTTCCTTATCGTAACACGCAAAAGGCATTGCACAAGCAGGACTAATATTACTACATAGACAATTCAACTTTAGCATGTGTTCTACTATTGCATCAGCCTGAGGTCTGAAAATGGTTTCTGACAGGAGGTTCTTCAAAGTTGCTGATTCAAAATGACTCAATGTTGATCCGTCAAATTGCTACCGGCACCTCTCAAACACTAGGGGGCAGGCTAAGCACTTCCTCAAACTTTACATATCCCTGAGGCCAGACCTTCATCTGGATTCTCTTAACTAATTGCATATTTTCATAGCAAAAACACTGCCTTGCTGGGAATCATCGGATGATATATAAACGCCATTGAAAATCTTTGGAAATGCTCGGTATATAATTGAGATGAATTACAGAGGCAAAACAATTGAGAAATCGAACATCTTCAAACTATTTTACGGAACTCTAACAATGAATCATTGTTGTTTTTTTTTTTCTATAATAGAACTCTAGTCAGGCCAAGAGCACACCTGCTTCTTATTCTTGCTAGACCATTCTGTCATTCATATAACCTCTTCCAAAAAGAAAAGTACTTTCTACTACAGCCAAACAACACTGCAGTTTCCTCCTTGTGGGGACCGACTTCTGGCAGCTGCGAAAATGTCAACACTTTTTGACATAAAAAAAAACACACACACACACACACACACACACAAAAAAAAAAAAAAAAAAGTAAGTGCTGGAAATACGACCAGTAATTTGTTTTGTATCTTTCCCACATCGATGAATTCCAGATACCGATTTGCAAATTACATACGATTAACACTGAATATTACGTACATGAAGTACAGTCCGTTACTGAAAGGCAGTGATGAGGTGTCGGAAAAAGGAGCCATGTGGTACCGAGAGGCGTATCAGAGGTAATGCACAGTTTTGCAGCCTTTCATCAAATCTACACACTCGCACAGACATGAATGTGCACAGAGATGCAACTGTTTGACCATGAAAAGAATGGAATGCAGAGGTAGGCCTCCATGAGGCAGAATAAATGAGAAATCGCTAGACCTTAGTAGTTCCTATCTTCTTAAATCCATAGAACCTACTTCGTGTAACCTCCCATGCATGAACTCATGCATACCAGCAATGACTCTCTTAATCCGTCTTCCCTATAAATTATTCCAGAGTGAAAGGTCTTTATGCAATTACTTTTGACTTAGAAATTCTGAAGGTGAAGCACCGAAGCAGAACTGCTTGTAGTTCACATGTTTCTTGGACTGTTAGGTTAGATGTTCATCAGACTAGATAAAGCAGGCTTCACTGCGATGCATCCTTTCATGGCCTCCCGAGATGGTCTGTGCAAAGGACTGTACATGCATCGTCGTTCTTCTTTAGGGAGATGCTGTGAAACACTGTCGATATCTGCGACACTCTTCCATTATGTCATTTGGTGTGGCGCCTCTAGCATTTCCATTAGGAAAGTGTCGATGGGCGTGTCTCCAATCAGTTTGAAGAAAAACAGGTGCTCCAGACACTTCAGACCGATGGACCGCAGAGCAGGCAGCCGTAGTAACAGTTTGGCAAATCTGCTCAAAGTATGAGAAAAATCAGTTATTATAAACACACGATTTGAGACTTCATTATAAACTTCTCGGCATGCTGGTTAAGACTGTCATCACGAAACAGTGAGGCAATGGCCTTTTTTAAACATCAGAATTACAAGCAGTTCTATATATGTGTGTCCCATGGATCAATAACCATTACATGAATTATATTTATTAAGTGTACCATACAGAACTGGACACTGCTGAACCAGTTTGTACACTTTAAGTCTACACTCACTGTCATGCAGAGAAACAGATCGACCACAATCTGCAATTGTCATATACAAAGAGCACCTATATGGTAAGTGGAGCTGCTGAAATAGACCCAAGTGTAGATACACAATAGATATGCCTTATTAAATGGCTCTTTTGTGTATACTCAATCCATTTCAGCCTTTTTTTTTTTTTTATTGCACAAGAATCTGACTGTACTTTCAAGTGCGATGTGACTTGGCATAAAATTTGCATAACGTGTATATACCTCCCAGGCTGGTCTGGATATTTCTGTTTACAGTAGGACTCCAGCGAAGCGTAGACTCTCTCTCTAAGTGCCTCCACCTCCGCTGGGTTGGACAGACCTTTGGAGTCTAAAAGTGAGAGGTGAACAAACTTTAGAAACTATTATGACATTTCAGTAGCCATTAAATCTAGACTACCGTTAAAGGGCTGAACTTGTTAGAGTTGATGCAAGGTTTTACGTAATGTGATGACAAGAACTTGAATTTCTCCACGTGGCATTAGATTTCATTGTACATTCGAGGACTATGAAACTCCATCTTGTGTTATGTTCGGCAATGCTGGCCCAGATGAAAACGCTGGAGGCTACATGAAAAGCTAATTCAGAACAGCACATTCCTTTTTCAAAGCCTTCAGCCTCTTCCAGGAATATTCATCACGTAACATCCAAATGGGTCCATAACTGGCCAGCTTAAGAAATACCTTCATTTTCCAGGGTGTGGCAGATTAAAAGATCACCCTCCGCCTTACTATATTTACTTTTCTCAGATGGCCTTTGTTGTTTTGTGCTGTTGCTCTGCATGTCCTGTGCCAATTTCACGACTGAGATTACGGCTGAGACACTTAAATGCATTAAGTCAGTGTTTTTCACTCCAAACAGGTCACTTCCAGCGGTTGTGTAAACGTATGTGTGTGTGGCGTGTGTGTGTGCTTCTGTACCTGGATTGAAAAGAACAATTGCTCGAAGGCATCCAAGCTCAGACTTGTCCATCTGCATGTCTCGCATCTTAGATACCAACTCCGTCAGCACTCTGTTACAATAAAAAGCCACCGCTTGTAACCTCACATTAGTAACCTTTCCAGTTTCAATGGTATGAAATTCATGTTTTGTTTTGTTTTTTTTGCTGAACATCTTCAGTACAGGAAAATGTCCCATGCTGAGTAACATCTTGCTGCACAGTCAAGATCACTTCTTAATCACATTTAGTTTTTATATTGACTAGGGACTCAAAACCATTAAGGCATATAAGGCTGTAGTCTGACTGAACACCCTGTATTTTATTAATGAGGACACTGACAGATTTTATACTCCAAGTGAAACATTATCGCACAGCTACATAAAACTTCCACATGGCTTAATGTAAAAGCGCAATTAATAATGTAAAAGCGAGTGAGACAGAGGACGTTTTCACACTGAAACGTCTTTAGAGGGTCATTTTCAAAAACTCATGATCTATGGCATTAGTTGCCCTGATTTTCTAGAAGATCAGCAAAAGTCCTCTGTGACCAGAAATGACTCTTACTTCTAACATTTTAACTTAAACCCTGAAATAAAGTGTAAAACATTTGTCAGAGTTGGGTGAATGTCATTCTCCTCGGATTTTGATCTGCATTTACACCAGCTTTATCTTTTTCTTCCTATTGCTTTTATTATTAAAGGCAGTGAAGTTGTTAGCAGTTATTAGTACTGATATTCAAATCCTATCAATACCAATTTCTACTGATAATCACATAATATTTGTTTAAGAATCCAGGCATTCAAACGAAAGATAAAATGCTCATTTGTACTGCTGCTTGTACTGGCATTACAAATGAGTCTATTCTCCGTCTTTTTCTTTTCTTGTGTTGCTCTTTCTTGCTTGCTGGAGGCAACGGTGGCAAACACACCGCAAAAACAATATCTGACGGTCAGCCACTGAGGGCGTCTGAGGACCGACTGCTGGCTTAGTGTGTCCTGGGCCTGAGGTTCAAGGTTCTGGCACGTCTGGAAAGTGTTACACACTCCGAGACTGCAGATACATACCTGTCAAAAATGGCACCTACTCCAGCACTGTGTGCACTGTTTCTATGGACATGCAGGCCTGTTGCGAGCAATATGCCATCTTTCACGCTTATAGAGCGGTGAGAGAAAGAAGCAATGAGGAGCTCATTCCACCCTGTGAGAGAAACAGAGAGGCTGTATTCAGCGGAGGCATGGAAGAATAAACAAAAACAACAAGAAAGTCAGTAAAAAAGGAGCCTATGAGAATGCACTGAGGTGACCAGGTGAGGTAACCAGATGAGGTAAACAAGATGGATTTTGTGAGAAGACAGTAAACAAAGGAGCTTCAGTCAAACGAGAACCACTGTTTTCAATGTGTCAAATAGGGATAAGGACTGGAATAACTCCAACATGGCCAATAACATTATTTTTGTTTTTATTATGGAATAACATGGAGATGAGTACAGCAGTGCTCGGTGTCCTCAGGCAACATTAGGCCTGTGGAATACACACAGCATGTGAGTGCAAATAAACCTCTTATTCTCTGTCTGAACTCAATGCAACCTCCTCAACAGAAGAAGTCATTATGAGATACAGAACAAGATGGAAATCTCATACACATCATACATAATGCTGCAGAAAACACATTAACACACAGTGAAAGAATGCAGCGGTACAGATTAGAAAGCATGCTTATTTAGTTATCTGGTATTGCTTCCTTAGAGCTCAGAGCTTAAAGACTAGTCATATGAAACCTGTCAGAACAAAGCCTTACATCTCCATAAAGGTAACTTTACAGGAGGAAAATCCATTTTTATGTACTCTTTAATGGCATTTTAGACATAGTGTTATCCATCCCAATAAGTTACAATATATGGACGAAAG
Organism: Bryconaethiops microstoma; assembly: GCA_037577275.1. Classification (NCBI taxonomy): domain Eukaryota; kingdom Metazoa; phylum Chordata; class Actinopteri; order Characiformes; family Alestidae; genus Bryconaethiops; species Bryconaethiops microstoma. Next base: position 5,973,589 of record JBBJLS010000041.1, read on the forward strand.
TATTGTTTTTCAGGCTTTGTGCTAGGCCCCTTACTTCCAGTGAAGGATAATCTTAATATTTCAGCATACCAAGACATTTTAGACAGCGCCATGCTTCCAACTTTGTGGACATAGTTTGGGGAAGAACCTTTTCTATTCCAGCATGACTGTGATCCAGTGCACAAAGCAAGCTCCATAAAGACATGGTTGGATGAGTTTGGTGTGAAAAAACTTTACTGGCCCGAACAGATCCCTGACCTCAACCCCATCCAACACCTTTGGGATGAACTGGAACGGAGAGTGCTAGCCAGGCCTTTTAATCCAGCATCAATACCTGACTTCATAAATGCTCTACAGAATGAATGGGCACAAATTTCCCACAGTAACTCCCGAAAATCTTGTGGAAAGCCTTCCACATAGAGTGGAAGCTGTTATAGCTGCAAAGGAAGGACCAACTCCATTTTAAAGTCTGTGTATTTGATTGCAATGTCATTAAAGTCCCTGTTGGTGTAATGGTCAGGTGTCCCAATAGTGTAGTTTGGGAATGTGCTTGAATTCATTTGCATATGTAAGTAATTTAATGATGAAAGTATTTGAATTTTAAAAGCCATATTTAATTGTTGCAGTTAAAGTTTATGTAGTGAAGTTATGTAGTGAAGTTGAATTTATTTCAGTTGTAATTTAAGGTTCAATATATATGCATTTAAGATTCAGTATAGAAACATTCAGCCTTTCAAATTCAGCAAAATAAAATCATTACAACTTTCATTAATCAATCGGTATTATTCAGCGCCTTAATTTTGGCTTTGACATTTCAAGTCGGCTATTTCACTGGGACAAATTCAGTTAGAAATTCAGCTCAAAATTCAGTCAGAAATTCAGTCTGATGTCCGGGACCTACACTAAAGGAAGTAGAGTGCAGAGTGCAATCCTCATGGACTGAAATTACATTTTCGACGTGTTTTTAAATTGTTTTTGTTTTTGTGGGTTTTTTTTTATGATTTTTTTTTTTTGTTGACAATTTGAAAGGCTGAATGTTTCTATATTGAATCTTAAATGCTGTAATTACAATTGAAATAAGTTCAACACAACCATCACTACATAAAATTTAATTGCAACAATTAAATGGTTTTTTTTATTATTTAAATAGTTTCGGATTACTTCCATATTTCCAGCATCCATATGGATGACTGTGTCATGAATATGCTTCTCCAGCCAAACACTAGAGGGCAGCAGTAGCTTTTGAAGAGAGGCTGTTATTTTAAGAGAGGCCTTGAATTCCTAATCCACCACCATCCTTTAACTTTATCTTCAGATATCAGAGAACTTTTTCTTTGACCTGAACTCAGAGCAGACCAAATCTATGCTGCGTCCGCATATCCAGTCGGCTGCTATCTCTACCTTGGCCCGCTCCGCCGTCTTCTCCATCACCTACCCCTCCCAGGATGTCTTCCTGGTTATCAAGGTCAGTGACCGCACTTATGATATACGTCTTCTGTTAAGTTTATAGAGTTGTATACAGACATTGCTATTATTATTGTAATTAATATTATTTATATGATTTTACATGTGTGTATGATTGTTTTAATTACATTTATGTATTAATAGTAAAGGACAAATTATACTATACAAATAGTATAGATGGTGACAATGAAAACTATTATTATTTGTATTTCTAATTATTATTATTATAGTAGTAGTAATAATAACAACAATAATTTATTATTATTATTATTATAACGTGTACTATGCATTTAGATTCATTTAGTTTGGAAAAAATATATATTTTATTATATTATTGTAATGCACTTTAATAAATTAGAACTTAGAAATAATTATTTATTTATACTATACAGTTATGGTGGTGAAAATGACAACTATTAATGTCATTATTATTATTATTGTTATTACTACTTCTAATAGCCTCTGCTCTGTGACTATGTAGCTTGAAAAAGTCCTACAGCAAGGAGACATTGGAGAATGTGCAGAGCCTTATATGGTCTTTAAGGAGTCAGATGCTGCCAAAGTAAGTACATTTGTTAGCAGAATACATGCTGAACCCTTTGCATTACAGAAAAAAAGTGGGCTATTTGACTTGTTATTGCATCATTTGTGGGGCTGCCAGGTCAGTCTCTTAAAACTGCAGCTGTTATATTCAGAAATGAGTGTTTTTCTGTGTAGAATAAAGAGAAGCTGGAGAAGCTGCGGGGTCAGGCGGAGCAGTTCTGCCAGCGTCTTGGCCGTTACAGGATGCCTTTTGCCTGGACCGCCATCCACCTGATGAACATAGTGAATAGTGCTGGCAGTTTGGAGAGAGACACAGAGTTGGAAATGGGGCTGCCAGGTCAGTCTGTTAAAACAGCACTGTGTTCATGTCTCGTGATGTGTGTAAAAACTCTGCTGGTGTAGAAATCTGGGTATTACTGTTATGAAAACGCTCCAGTTTAGGACACTTCAGAGAAAATCTCACTTACACCTATGTTATGTAACTGATTAAAAAAAGCTCTGTGTGGTTGGGCTGGAGATATTTCCACAAAAATAATTACATTTCCATTGTTTTAAAAAATAAACGAAGAATTTGTAATGTATTCTTAGGAAGTTATAGTGTTGTTTAACACAAGTCTTTGATTGGTGGTTTAATCTTGTAACTTTATGTAGAGCGGAAAGGCTCCTGGTCTGAACGAAGAAACTCCAGCATTGTGGGTCGGCGCTCTTTAGAGAGGACCACCAGTGGAGATGAGTCTTGCAATCTGACCAGCTTCAGGCCTGCTACACTTACAGTCACCAACTTCTTCAAACAAGTCAGTTTTAAACCCTGATACACACACACACACACACCCATACACCCTCTACAAAACTGATAAAAACAAAAGAATGAAAAAAGTTAGATAGATATAAAAGGCTTGTAATATTGATCTGTACTTGGGGTCAGTTATATTTCAGTATATTGGGTCAGTTAGATATCTGGAATGTCATGGTGTAAAGTCCGAAAGGTGCACTTTGTGTATTGAAAGCGCTTCGTCACCTTCGCTGACCTTACATTGACGTTTCTTTGTGAGGATCTGTTTGACTGGCTTTAAGGTTGTATTTAGAATGCTAAGTAATACTTGTGAGTAGAATTTGAGAGTGAATAACTCTTTAACCTCTAAATTGCTTTGCTTGTTTGATTTGTTGTTTGAATTCATAGAATAATTTCTGTTTATTTGTGCTAGGAGGGAGATCGGCTAAGTGATGAGGATTTATACAAGTTTTTGGCTGACATGAGACGGCCCTCTTCAGTGTTACGCAGACTTAGACCCATCACAGGTAACAGCCTTGCTACATCAGCAGTTACAGTGCTTTTAGTATGTTCAGTATATTTTCAGAAAAAAAAAACAACATTTTCCACTGTTTTTATGCTGTTGGCTTTACAAGAAAGGCAGGATCTGTGCATGTACAAGCCTAGGGTATATTATTCTTGCACTAATTACTTTAGAGGCATGCACTTCACAAGAAGCAGACATTTGAAATTCTTAATCTCAAGCTTTCTTTAATAAATAAAAATATTTGTAATGTTAATTGTAACGTTAGCTATCAGTTAGATGAACAAACAAGCATGCTTTTTTGCTGACGCAGTACTCAAGCCGACATTCTGATATGGCTGGCAGCGTTAAAGGAAAGGAAATCGTGTTGTTAGGCATCTGGATGATTATTTTGCAACTAGGTGATTGTTACTTTAATCACAAGTATAAAGAAAGGTATTAAGTACATCAGAAAACATAGAAGGACAAGAGCAATGTCATAAAATAATGCAAAACACAGTGTTCAGCTCGATGATGGGTGGGAGTCAGAAGAGGGAAGTGAAACCCATGTGCTGCATGCTGATGTGATCGAAAACCAGCAGACATTTTAGGCACAAAACATTGCGTTTTGATGGAAGATTACAGGACAAAAAAGATTTTCCCCTTTTCGTTCATATTATAATTGTGCTGAGAATGACCAGAGACATAAACTAAGATGGTAAAAAAAAGATTAGTTTTGATTTCAGTTATATTCACTTATTATATATTATGATAAGTACCATAAATATTATATATTTATTGTTTATGACTTATGAGCGTTCCTATTTTTTCTGTCTTGTTTAGTAAATGTAATATTTTCTGGTATTGTTATTGTTTATGTGAAGCAGAGTGGGGCAGGTCTTAAATGCCTGGGTGACATCTGATACATCATTGGTTAAAGATTTCTGCAACAGGCATTTAAATGTTTCTGGCATGAACAGCTGGCAAATTTGTGATTTTATAACTGCATTTTACAGATGCCACATCTTAGTCCTGATTCGGACACAACACTGTAACTTCCGTGGGTCATGTTTTATCGAGTTTATCTTGCTTTGCCACTGCAAAGTTCTGTCCGTGCCACAAGCCGCATTACCACTGGGTGTGTGTTTAGTGTGCATTTCAAGCGAACATATAACAAAAATGTTAGGATTATAGGCTGCTTTTTAAAGTAAACAATGTGTTGACAGTAAAAGATATGTTTTATGTAAACATTAAAAAAATTTTTTTTTAAATGAATGCAGTTGTAGTCAACTGTAGTGTTGGCTAACGGTTGCAGCATTGGTTATTTGAAGATAAGTCAGTAAATTGGCCGCATCAGCCATGCAAACTGTCAGTAATTAGCACCTCATTTAGTAACTCTGCCCCTCAATCTACAGTTACATCATTTAAACCGTGAACATCAGTTTTGAGATACAGCTGATTAGGAGATGTTTCTAAACATATCAGATGTCAGCCACCAGCTTCTTTTTAATTTTATAATGAGTGTCTGCTATACTTTTCATCCCACTATACTTTTCATTTTTAGAACGAAGCTTGTACTTCGTTTTATCTCTGCCAATCCATGGAGCTCATCTTATCTCTCTTTGACCTCGTTTTCTGAGAGAGAGCTTGTCGTCAATAATGACCTTCCTTTTTCTATTCTGCAGCACCTGCAGCAAATTTAGTAATCCAGGGCTTATTTGGGAGTGCTTTTACTGTCTTTTACTGTCTTTTACTGTCTTTTTTGGGATGAATGAACATGGCACTCATGATCTAACCACATCAGGAAGACAATTATCGTTTTGTTCTGTGCAGTCCTGTGATATGAAAATGTCTCTTAGTCTAGTTATGTCTGCAGTATACTATACATACCCCTGAATGTGATGCATACAGCTGCTTTCAAGTCAATAAAAGCAAACAAACCCATACTTCACATTTAGACAAATAAACAGGAGGCACTAAACATTTATTGTACAGGACTGTTGGGTGCAAGAAACAGGTCTTTGCTCTAAATGTCCAGCAGCCTGATTGGATCAGGCATATTTGTGCCAGTAGAATGACTATACATGATTCATACCAGCATCTTTTCACTGCTTATGGGACCTCATAGGAAAATCCACAACTCTGTCAGCATATACTTGTTTTGAACTGATGAAATTTAAATATTCTACGAAATTGTGGATTGCAGCCACAGTCTACAGGTACTCATTAATTTGTTCCTTTACAGCTCAGCTGAAGATTGACATCTCTCCTGCCCCTGAAAACCCTCACTACTGTCTGACCCCAGAGCTGCTCCAAGTTAAGCCTTATCCAGACAGCCGTGTGCGGCCCACCAGGGAGATCCTAGAGTTCCCAGCCAGGGACATCTATGTGCCCAACACCACATACAGGTACTGTATTTTAGCTTTATTCCAACGAAATACTGACAAAGTGATAATGTCAGTTCTTAGCTGACATGCTTCATTTGTATGTCATCGCTAGGACACTAGGATAGTTATACAGAGTTATGGTAAAAGTATTGGCGAAAACACTAGGCAGGAGAAATTACTTAGCGCTAGCGTTAGAAAATGTGGTTTTAATTTAATTTAAAGACATCTGTTGAGTTAACATCCCTGTTATTCTCTGGAATGCAAATCCAGAATTTAAGAGCTACATAAAAACAGGATTATCCACCATCTGAGCTAGGAGGCAAAACAAGGTGGAGTGAGTGGGCTGTTAATGCGTCAAGACATGTTCAACACGGGTAGGGTAAGACACTGAGGTCTTTTAAATGTCAGAAGCAAAACCTTGTATTCAATGTTGAACTTAACAGGAAGCCATGGTGGGCTAAATAAGACAAGAGTAATATGCTCAGATTTTTTTCCAGCTGAGCAGCATTTTGAACTAGTTGGAGCTTATAAGTAATACATATTAAATAATAAGCAGACCCTTAACTTGTCTGTTGAATTCAGCATTACAGGTACAATATTTGGACACAACCCAGGTGTTACACCTTCTTCTGTTGCTTTAAGGTGTAGTAAGCAATGGCTTTGCAGTGATTGCAAGGATGATACCAAATATACTGGTCTCATTGTTATTTACCTGGTGATTTTAGCTGTCCTGTTGCTGATTCCTATGCATGTCCAAACAGCTATTTTAGTCAAGGCCTCCAAGGCAAAGACCTTTATCAGCTGGGTATGTTGACATAGCCCTCTACAAAGGACATGTTTGCCTATTGGTAGATAACAAGGTTGGCATAGCATGAGAGCAGTCAGACAGTCTGCTAGGTCAACCTCTATTTGCCTGCCAGCAGAAGTTTGGGTGTCTGACCCCTAAACACATGTATTTTCTACGTGCTCCTTAAAATAAGCATACACAAAGTTTGGAACTTGATAACACATAGGTTAGTGTAGGCGGATTTCAAAGGTATCATTTTTTTCCCCCCCAGCAGTAATTCTTATAGCTCTCTGCTTAACTGTGTACATCACTCAAACCCAGACAAATGTTCACTTTTCAAGTAGTGATTCTGATCATTCCCCATAACCGAATTGTTGAATAATGTGCAAGCTATTAACTCTTTCCAGACTCTAATACAGATATTGGCTTAAAATAATGAATAGATAAAGATACTGTCTAGATATTGTATTGATATTATTTAGTATGTAATAAGCCTTCTGGCCGGTTAAAATCAATGGTTCCAATGCTACGTTCTTTAAAAGAGGCTTTGTATGTTAAAGCTGTTTCACAGAGTATAATTTTACTGAAGACAAAATATGTGCTTAAGTGTTTCTCTTTATTTTTTGTTATAAAAATGGTGCACCAAACTGTTGCTGAAGACGTAAACAAAATACTGTACAGATGAGTATGCACAGTGTGTAGCCAGGAGTCAATATGACTCAGTAACATAATGACGTAAACAGTTACTACTACCATAGCATGTTTTTCTGACTTCTGTTGCGCAAATCTGAATTCTGCTTAAATATGGTATTAAGTTAAACTGCAATAAAAAAAGACACTGAAAACTATTACACATGTATGCATCCCTATTCACTAGTTTTCTTTCTATGGATCCTTGGTGTACAGTCATACAAGTGGTACACAATTCTTAATAGCATGCAGTAGGTCACTATTATTACTCCAGACGTGCATTCAGCTATACCTGTATTCTCTATGAACAAATTTCCATCTCATTCAGAAAGTATGAGTTCTACTGAAACTGTACATGCAACACCCTCCTTTGGGTTCATGACCTGATACAGTTGCATCATTCTTTGTTGGCAAGTTAGCACTTTTGGACTGAATATAGGAGAATGGGGAAATTTCTTTTGGCCAGAGTTACTGCTGCCTGTGTGACCTTTTTCATTGGTTGACGGTTGCCCAATCAACCTGGTTCAGTGGCCATTGAAACTAGGACGTTGGTCTAATAGAGATTTTTGTAAATTTGAGGGTGTAAGAGGTCCCCCTCCCGGGTCTCCAGTAGATCCCTTTCTTGCGCAGAGTACGACTCCTTGATCGCATCCAGGTGTACCGGCCATTTAAATTGGTTTCACCACATGCGTTAAACCACCAGCCACCTGTAATTTGTTGAGTGAAAGTGATGAAATTATCAAAATTGATTGAAAATTCCATTCATGTAAAGTTTTAAAGGCCAACTTTGTTTTCTTTGCACAGTATGAAGTTGTTGTTTTACCTGTGTAGTTACGGGCACAGTTGGAATCCTCATGGTTGTCATTGTCCTTATCTTTTGTGGAGAACATCATGCCAGTGTGGTTGCTCATGGCATCCGGGAGGTTTCCAGACAGATGTGTCAGGTGGATAGCGTAGTGAGATGCCGGACCGTCCAGAGTAAACATGTACTCGATGAATCTTTTCTCTTCTTTCCAGTCCTCCAGTTGAATGTTCAAAATGAACTCGCCCTTTCTGATGATGGAGTAGATTTTTGCCAAGCCCAGCCAAAACTCCTCTGTAATACAAATGAGAAAGCCAAATGTTTCTGCTTTGGAGCTGAATTTGCAGGCAGTCTTGATGTCTTTTTATTAGGGTGAAACCTGAAAGTATGGGCTTACTTTTGTTCAAATCAACTTAGTTTTTGTCAGTCAACAACTAACTTAGATTATGGTGTGTTTTGCTTTTCGTTGACATGAAAGATTCTAAACGTGAGCTCCCATATCTGTCCTTCTAAACGACTGTTCCTATAAGAGACTGAGGTTCACTTCTGTAAGATGTCCTTTCTTGTAGGTTCTGACATGCAGAGCTTGTGAAATGGTTATATCCTAGGACTGATGCCAAACATTTCTTGCCTGAGGGATTCTTCTAATGCAGTTGGCCCAGCTCCAAGTGTATCTTATGTAATATCTGCTGCTGTATACGCAGATGGCCGTGGTGTTGCTTGTCAACGGTCCATAAATGCACAGTTGTGTCCGGAGATGGACATTTTTTTTCCAGTAATTGCTTTCATTGACTGAATCGCAAATGGCAATATGTAACTATATATAACTTCCTATATAGTGTTACGCAGGAATTAAAATACTGCTTCCTGCACCATAACCATGACCACACAGGAAACAGGCGTTTATAGTGAGCCACTCTGGACAATGTGACCAAACTACTGAGACAAATGATGCCACTGTTTCATTTACTTACTTTCCAAATTTCCAAATCCGAGTTCATATTTGTGCCAGTTCTGATCAAAATCTACAGACCCATCCACACGGCGCTGAATTACTGTGGCCGCACCATCTGCAAAACCAAGATTTGTGGAAAACGCATGAAATAAAGGTCAGATTTCAAACATGTGTGGCTGGATTCAATAGGGATAAACAAAATACTGTCAGGCTACTGAAGGAACTCATTGTTAGCTTGTACGCAGATTACTTAACTGGTTATTTTTTTTATAGGTATCAGCTTGGCTGTTTGTTTCTTACCTGAGCTCATATCACAGTACACATTGAAGGGCTCTGACTGATTGGGTTTGATTGGGTAAACTCCACTGCTTCTCTGGCCTCTGTTGAAAACTTCACTGCAGTCTGTGGGCAGATCTGCAAGAAACTGGCTATGAGGAAATCGTGTTTCACAACTCTGTATGTCCAATGTGAAATATTTTGTCTGTTTGTTGTCTGTCTTTGACTCTCACCATTTGTATCCATTGTTGAATTGGTTGAGTTGCTTGTCAGGTAGTCTAAAAGTTCTGGTGTCTCTGGACCTGGATCTGCAGATTTTTCAGTAGTTTCTTGGAAAGGATCATAATTAAGCTGAAATGAGAATATAGTGAGAAAAAATAAGCTGTGTAAAATCTTAATGACTCGAGCAATGAAAATATTTGTTATCGGGATAAAATGAGCATACTGTGGGGATCATCTGTACTTGAGGAACACTGACTGACTACATGTTTCAGTTTGACAGTCATTAGTCAGTTTAACTGGATTTAGTGAAATTAATTGTGTGGAATTATAAAATCAAAATAATGTACTCTTTTTGGTAATATTTTCTAAATGTGGCACATTTTTTGTCTTCCCCCACTTAACCAGGTTTAAGAAAAATGCATAATGTGTATCATAAACATAGTCTGAGGTGTCATTTTTGCCATCTCTCCCCTACCATTTTGTACCTTTTGATGCAAAATAAAGTATGTACCTTCTCCTCCAAGCTCTTAATTTTGATTTTCTGAGAGTTGAGCTGGTCATGCTGCTCTCTCACTGATGTTAGCAGGTCTTTGATGGTCTTTTCCTGAGAGTCGATCACATCCTGCAATAAACCTCTTGTCAGTGAGGCATTTCTTCAGTTTATAATCTAGCCTGTGCTCTTTTGGTACATATTTTATTCTACTGGAGTCTCTAGCTCTTAAATGTAAGTAACATTTGGAATTCATTTAAACCCTAATATTTGACCACAAATCATTTTCAAGGGTTGGAAATGTAGTCTGAAACAGTTCCCCCCACCTTCAATGCAGTGATCTCCTGGAGCTGCTCTAGGGGCACCATGCTCTGAGACAGGCCTTTCAGCTTCTCCTCCAGACTGCCCACTTTGCTCTGCAGGTGACTACGTTCCTGCAGAATGCTGTTGATCTTTGAGTTGATTTCCAGTGACAAATTGCGAATCTCTTCGTTGTTGGTTTGCAAGTAGGTGGTGGTTTTCTTTAGCTTCTCTTCCTCCTCCTTGATCTCGCTGGTCACTACTGAGAGCTGGTAGAATGAGCGGTCAAAGATGTTAAGCTTCTGGAAGATGTCGTTGATTTGCCCCTTGGTCTTGTGCACAAATTCTCGCAGGCTTTGTCCCAGTTGGAGGAGGCCGTTAGCCAGTAAGCGCACATCATCCAGCATTGCGAAGCGGGACCTGGCTTCTGTTGGTTGCGGAGAGTTAAAAAAGGGCGCCTCTGTTACTGTTTTAGGGGCTGCATTGATGGTGCACAAGCTCACCAGGAAAATCAAGCTGGCAACCTTCATTTTGACTTCAGATGGCTGCAGCTCCTGATCTCACTTGGTCTCTTGTTCTTGCTCCCTTCTGTCTCGCTCCCTCCCAACAGCAGGAGAGCTAGTCTGCCTTCAGTATATATACCTCTGCACAGGGAAGGGAGGGGGAATTTGTTGATCATTAAACTGGTTATGCTTGCTAACCTCCACCCGCCAAAAAAAAAAAAAAAAAAAAACAGGCTCCTGGGAGGCTCCCCCAAAGCAAACAAATTACAGCAGCATGCACACCCACCCCCCACCATAGCCCACCATAACCTCCCACTACCTCCCACTGCACATCCATAATCCAGCCCGCCATCCCTGTGGCTCTGCTGCAGCTGATAAGCAGAAACGAACAGTGCCATCAGAGCGCTAATGAATCATCGGCCCGATCGATTCCATCATCGCCACAGCCACAGTCGGCTGATGGGACCTGGTGCTGAAGTGGGAATTAATAATAAAAGTACGCAATTTATGCCCCTTGGTTTGATTTAATAGCTTGCTGAATCAGCGTCACATCACTCTCTGGTACCACTGTATGGGTCTGTGAGGATTCTCAGTGCTGTTCACGACTTTGCAGTTGCCACTGCTAGATATGAGTTTAGGATCTGAGCTATGCATATGTTAGGCAGGACATTTTGACTTCAGCTTTTGTCCAGAAAAGTAAACCTCCAACAAGTAGTGGAGTGCAGTCAGAGATAAAGGCAAACCCTGGTTGTATATTACATATAGTACATTCAGTTTCATACACACACACACATATATACATATATATATGTGTGTGTGTGTGTGTGTGTGTGTGTGTGTGTGTATATA
>JBBJLS010000041.1:5985209-5995882 GCA_037577275.1 Bryconaethiops microstoma
TAGGGAGTTTCCAGATGGTTGCTATGGTATTAAAGGTGGTTGCTATGGTGTAGGAGGTTGTTGCTATGTAGTTTCCAGGTAGTTGATAGGGTGTAGGGAAGTTTCTATGTGGTTGCAAAGCTATACAAGGTGGTTGCTCAGGTGAAGGAAGCGGCTGCTATGGAGATTTTGGGCAGCAGGCCAATCTCAAAATTTCTTCAAGAATTTTGCATTTTTATTTGACTGAACTGTCAACAGGTGCGGTTCCAATGGAGTAAAAACTAATTGGAGATTCAATTTTGTGTATGTCCGGTGGGAGAAAAGGTGTGTGTGTGTGTGTGTGTGTATGTGTGTTTGTGTGTGTGTGTGTGTGTGTATGTATATATGTGTGTTTATATGTGTGTGTGCTCAAAGGCACCAGCATGGTGAGGTGTGGGAATGTTTTAAATTCTATACTAATCGTAGTCTTACTAATTAATTTGTAATGAACGGTCATGAGTGTTCCTAAGTTCAATAAAACACACAAAATATAAAGAAAATTCACAAATATTTTTTTTATGCATTCCACTGCCTTGTGTAAACGAAGTCATGGAACCTTACGACAAACCGATGAAATTAACTGCGTTTTCTAGAGAGAAAACAATAGGAGGGTTAAGTTTGAAGTATATTTTTATGCATTCTTTTGCTCATAACAGTAAGTTCATAACAAAGTCTAAGTATGGATCCAGTACTGCTTTACTTAATAAATGTGGAAAACGGTATTTACATTGCAACACTTGCATGAGTGTTACATTACAACACTTGCATGAGAGAGAGAGAGAGAGAGAGACACACACACTTACAGAGTTGGCTGGTGCACCGAGATTGCCCTCCACATAGGTTTCAGTTTTGGGCTCCACTGCCAGCTCAGCTTCCAGAATCTTCTCCACCGGCATGTCCTCACTGGAGCAGCCGGTCAGTTCCAGCTCGGCCTCGCTCCTTTCTTTCGCACGCTGCCGCTCCTCCTGGACAGCTGGACAAACACACACACAAATAATCACACAAACAAGATTACAAACATGATACACACAAGCAATTAAATTCAGAAATACAGTATTTCAGCAACTGCACACATAAATATGTACGCACGCACACACACACACACACACACACACACACACACATACACACACACACACACAGCTGCTTTCACTTTGCTCCTTGGCTACACATTTCCACAGCAACGGCACAGTCTGTTTTTAATGCAATAGAGTACATTATTCACAGACATGAGAGAGCGAGCTAAAACCAGCGCTGCCATAATTACAAGAGTTCAGGAGGTCAACCCCAACTTCTCTGTGTGGTTCGCAAGACTATATATTATTTGGCCACAGGCCAATACAAATATGATTCAGTAAATTGAACGGGCCTCCATTTTGCCAATAAAGGCCGTGTAATGGACAATAAAGCTGTCCTTTCTACTTTCAGCCAGTTGATTAGTTTGGCAGTCATGCCCTGAAAGGAAAGGGTCAGTGAAGTTCTCGGTGTGTAGGCATGTGTGTGTGTCTGCCCGCTGTGACCCGGGCCAGGTGGAAAAGAATGCAGTCTACCTTAGTTTTTGGAACATCTCACTCTCCCCTTCTATTACTACCGACTTTTTTTATGACTCCGCTTTTCCACTGTTTGGCCGATGTCTCCACACTATGTCGGTTTTCATTCACATTCAGGAGCACCAGGGTTTGAAATGAAGACCTCATGGGTTTTTTGTACTTTCTGTCCATCGGAGCAAGTATCGATTTTTCTCTTACATTCCAGCTTTTGTCTATAAACAACACATGCCCAATTCTGTAGAAGTACTATAAGAGCCTTCACTTTTCTGCTCAGAAAGCTCGGCATGGTTCTGCTCAGAAAGCTCGGCATGGTTTGTCAAATGAGGTAGTTTCAGTAGACTTGCACAAACATGCACAAAATACGCAACTTTGTGCCTTGCAATACATCACTGCTATAGTTTTTTTTAAATCTCGTTCTCTCTAGGTGGGCAGGATGGCCCTCCTTCTTTCTCCATCACTCAGCATGATGATAGCTGTCCTAATTATACAGAAATCTAAGAAACCTCTTCTTTAAGATATCAAAAGAGCAGAAACACACAAGTACATTCACTATTCTTTAATTTTGAAATGCTAGGAGATTCTTCCATGAAAACACACTTTTGTGTTCAGTAAGGCTTTTGGAAAATTGGGGCCGCTAGTGGTTAGGGCGTTCGCTCTGCAATCAGAAGGTTGTGGGTTTGAATGCCAACTGCTAGTGTCACCACTAAGGCACCCTTGAGCAAGGTACCCCACACAATGTGAAAGAATTTCACATTGTTCACACTGTGTGCTGTGTTGTGGTGTGTTCACGCGTGACTAAAAGTTAAAAATTCAATTAAAACCGGGCATCATAATAGAGGACTACTAAAATAAAATATCTAATTAATTCCTTAAAAGCCTCCTTATTGGGATGGAGGGTTGTTGTAACAATAGCCATTCCTGCTTCACACACTTAACAAGTAACTTTTTGAGTGGGAATAATCGTCCCACTTAAAAGTTTTATTACAGATGAATTTCTATAGACAAGGGTTTGAGCAGAAGGACATCACTCCTAACACTATCCAGTTTCATTATGTCAATCTCAAAGTGCACACATGTAATTTGATCCTACAATTACTCACAAAAGCCACCTGAGACGTGACAGATTATGTCAGGATGTTAGAAACCTTGGCGATATCACTACTGGAAAGACCAATACTGTGAAGAGCCTTAGGATTCAGCTTCTGCAGTTCACACACATGGCATGGAAAATAAGTGGAGAAAAAAAAGCACCTTCTCTCTTCATGCCCATGGCCAGGCATTTCTGGTAGCGGCAGTACTGGCAGCGGTTGCGCTGGCGCTTGTCTATCGGACAGTCCTTGTTGTCTCGGCAGGTGTAGGTCAGATCCTTCCTCACCGTCCGCTTGAAGAAGCCTTTGCAGCCCTCGCAGCTGTACACCCCGTAGTGTTTACCTGCAAGAGCCATTCGTCCTTTACCATTCTTCCCTACAGGAGCCACTTTTAATTGGCATTATGTGATCAATAATTCAGTACTGCCGAAATCCCACAGCTGTTAGAGTCTCATACTACACTCAGCAAGGTGATGGTCTGCATAACAAATAGCGGCGGGCCCCGAAAACAGAAAAGTCTGACGGACTTTAGGTGGTACGAAAGAACTGCTTATGTTCTTCAAGCCCGAGTTTGCCCTCAAGGCAATACTACACTGAAATGTCAAATCTGCATAATTGCCTATCCTCAAACATATCTAAGACATATTTAGTGTCTGAAGTTTTGAATCGGAGCTTTGTATTGGAAGCTTGCAGCCATCGGGTTAGCACTGCACAAAACGGCACGCATGACTGCTTCACAAATTTGCCTCAAAGCACTGGAATCGTTCTTTGCGAAAAAGAGTTTTGAGTTTCCACGTATTTCAGATGTAGCAGGCTAGTCAAGACATGTTTGAAGTCCGGCTTTTGCTTCTTTATATTGAAACCGGAGCTATGAGGGAAATCTTCATAACAAACACTAGAAGTCACACAAATATACTCTCAAAAATACATCCTCAAAACATCTTTCCGTCCACCCAAACTGAACAAAACGTAACACTTCACTAAGTCCTAAATCCTATTGACAAATCTGTGCCACTACAATAAAGAGATGGATGGGGTTTGAGCACGTTTTGGTTTTGTTGATGCATTTTTCTGAGAATTCCTTGAGTGACTTCTAGTGTTTGTTGGCAACATAATCCTTGTGGTCCCAGCAGTAAACTGCATTTGTGAAAAACGGTATTCATCAAACTATTCCTTTAAATAGAATTGCTTTTGTGGTTTTAGACAATGTGTGACACTCTGTTATCTTTAAAAATAGGACATGAGGGTGGCTGATACTATGCTTATGTGGTGTTTATAGCTATGTGGTGCACTTATGTTCACTTTAATACAAAATGATGTCATACACTGTAAAAACTGTATTTACTTAACAACTGGAAGCTGTCTGAATCAAGTATGTGATGATTTATGCATGAGGTTTGTACAATGATAACTGATGATCCTAACCTGTCATTACTTATTAGCTGCATTTGCTTCATAAGACTCTCACTTTTATAACTGTAAATCTCAGTATTTTACATGATCTGTGTGTTAATGTTTTTGGTTATTGTTTATATTGTCCTAAAAATGTGTGCGTGCGTGTGTGTGTGTGTGTGTGTGTGTGTGTGTGTGTGTGTGTGTCTGTCTGTCTGTCTGTCTGTGTCTCACCTGAGGAGCGGTCTCCGCAGATGGCACAGATGTGTTTGGTGAGAGACAGTGAAGTGCCGGTGGGTTGGGCTGGAACCTTCATGATCCCGTTCAGACCCAGAGGAGGTTTAATGTCTTCTGGACTACTGACTGAAGTTAAGGGGGAGCTGAGCTGCAAACCACACACATACACACAAATGTATACATTGAGTGGTGGAAAAAAAAAAAACACACAGAAGTCACAAGCCCATATGTTATACACACATCTTTGTTTATGCAGGGAATCCTAAGAGTAACCAAAAAAAGCCCATTCACACTTCAGTAGAAAAACACACACTTTACGCTTTACGCTCAGATCCCAGATCGCAAAATAAGATGTGAAAGGTTTGCACAAAACGTTTCACATCAGTGACAGCAAATGATGAGTGATGTTTCTCCTATAACAGTAACATTTCAAATACATGAGGCTTGTTGTCTTACAACGGTGAATTAAAACTTAAAAAATATTTTAAGTTTTCTCAAAACAGAGGCCACGTTTATTAATCCATACCAGGTTTCATAGTGTTTCCAAGTAGTGACTTTATCTCCAGTGCAATCAGAGAGAGCCCATCCTGCTTCAGAGTACTCTTTCTGTAAGTCCCTCATTTCTATCTATTAATAGTCATTCTGTCTAGGGGTGGTCAATACGGCACAAATTCAGTGAGACAACACACAATACAGTCTTTTTTTAAAGACACAGTATGCCACAAAATGTATTTTTCTCACATCTGACAAGTTGGAACAGACAAAAGAGGCTGTTGTGTTACATTAGGACAAATTACACTAATTCCATCTTTCCACACACTGCACGAAAACTCAACGAGTGTCCTTCAGGTACTGAATTAGCATATTGAGACATTGTATTGGGATTGTAATTTTCATAACAATAAATATCATCACATCCCCCTGCTCTAATTCTACCCCCCACAGATGTCTAGAAAGCATTGCAAGTATATCATATCGAAACCTCGTAACTTTTTTTTTTTTAAACCTTTTTTTTAACTTAAAATCACCAGCTGCCTTGTCTTTTGTCCAGCAGTGCAACGATACGCAACGCTAAAAACAGGAACAGCCCCTAATTTCTATAATGTAAATGTTCCACATGAAGCTACCTGCTGAAAGCGACTGTAGCCTCCACAGCCCATTCATCTCCAACTGCCCGTAGGCCCAGTCATGCATACACAGCAGTGACAGACGAAACTATGTGGGCACCAGGGAAAGGATGTTACACACACCCACAGGAAAACCTCACACAAAAAATAAGACTTTCTTTCTGTTTCCCTTTCGCAAATCTCCCCAAAACAAACTGACACAAGACCCTGACACTGTTTCTGTTCAAAGAGCAAAACAAAGAAACAATTCCCTTGGAAAGGGTCTCGTTCATGTATTCAGCAAATGGGAGACTTTGACGGGAACTCAAGTCTGATGTCAAATCACATGCACAAGTAAAGGCCCGGCTTGAAGGTGTGTTCGACTTAGACAAACAAACTTTGATCTTACATCACCGAACACCGTATTTGTTAACTAAATATTTGATACTGTTCTGAAGTTTTAAGCAACACACCCACACACACACACACACATATACAAACACATATGAATGCACACTCACTCACCTGAACACTTTCTCATCCATTCACTCACTCTCTTGTACACTTACATGTTCACTTCTTTAACTTATTCACTCAACCCCCTTAAACACCAACTGACTCATTCTCTCACTCACTCACGCATAGGGCTGCATGATACGGGCAACACATCAGTATTGCGATTTTACTGCTACATATTGCGACTGCGCATGCCTTTCGAGACATTAAAGGGCGTGTATCATCTTTCTGAAATTAAAAATGCTTGTAAATATTGTTTCAAATGGTACATTCACTCCACCCATCCATACAGTGCAGTATATGGAACTAAGCAAGAAAAGCAGCCTGTTTTCAAATCACGTGATGAAACATCTTTAATGGTTAAAAATGAGACTTTTGTTGGATTGCATTAAGACCTTGATTTGTCAGAACACCCAGTAACTCACTTGGAGTTGTGATTAGTCGCCCTGTCAGAAATACTGTGATTGGTTAGAGAGCCATTTGCATATTGCATCCTTTTGTGATATGAGTATTGCAGAAACCGATACTACTATGACAATTAGCAGACAGTATATTACACAGCCCTTGTTTATTCACTCTATTTATTAATTCATTCACTCTCACATACCTCCCCTCACTCACGCCTTCATCGTCTCACATACCTCCCCTCACACCCTCACTCACTTACCCTCCCTCTCCTTCACTCACTCTTAATCACTCCCTCACTCCCTCACTCATTTTCTCATGTGCTTGATCATCCATTCACTCATTACACACTTAACACTTCACTCCCTCACTCACTCGTTGCCCCTCCCCCTCCTTTACTCACTCACTCATTCTTTCATGTGCTTCACTCGTTCCGCACTCAATTCCTCTCTCCCCGTCTCTCACTCGTTCACTCACTCTCTCACTTATTCACTCATGCACTCATTCACTCCCCTGCTCATTCATGGACGTGTTCACTTCCTTGCTCGCTCGCTCGCTCTCAGTCCTCCACCAACTCTGACTCACTTTCCTGAGCACTCGCTCTCTACCTCACTCTCTCACTCCATTCCTCACTCCTTCACTCATACACTCCCTGCTTTGCTCTCACTCACTCACTCACTCACTGTCTATTAGGGATTATGTTGTCAACACCCCTTTCAAGCTCTGATGTATAAAGTGCTACATACTCAGAGAGTCCACTGAATGTGTTATTATAAGACAAGCCCGAGTCTCTTTCTCTTTTCTCCTGCAGGTACAGAGAGTGCATGCAAAACAGATCTATAAGTCTCTTTGATGTGAGTTTATACGCCTCACAAAAAGAATCAAAGGGGATTTCATATAGAGGGGAAAAAAAAAAAATCTAACCTTCCCAAATTAGCTCAATGCAAATGCAGTCGAATTTGCAGCACTGCAGTCGAGCGTGTACAGGATGCCGCTCATGAACAGAGACGAAAAAGAGGTACAGAAACTCCACTGTAAATGAGCTCCTCACAAAGGAATGGGCTACACTAATGTATTGCCTTATTCGATGCAAGAGCTCATACAGACCCACACATACATACATGCATGTGCAGACAAAAAAAAAAAAAGCCCTACCTGTATTCCTGTCTGCTTCTATTCTAACACAGACTTGGCCGTTTTCCTGATGCCTGTCTTGTCTGGCGGTTACTCTCCACACAGACCCGCACACATACAGTAGACACACTGCAACCTCTCTGCCTATTTTGGGTTAACCTGCAACTCAATCTGCATTCAAGTACACTCTGTACCAGTTAGACACTTAGACTCCACATTTAGACAGAGTGGATGAGGAGATATTCAAAGGCCTTGACCTGAACTACTGTCGCTTTCTTCTACTGATGAAAAGCAACAACCAAAGCTACATATCAATGTTGTTTTCCACTCGCTCCAGTTTAATTATATGCAAGCTTTGCACTACAAAGATTCTTTCTTTGGAGAAGTGTGAAATTAACATGCATAAATGGTGTGAATTAAGTGAATTTGTCTGGTTACAAACATGGCTTTTGAACCAAGGTGTACTGTAGAGTATTGAAGGCCAGCAGAGTAACGCATGTGTAAAACATATGGAGTTGTTCGCTGCATAGAGCACATGTCGAACGAAGTCATTTTTCTGAAATCTACTTTGTATTTTAAAATATGTGACAGGTCACAGTAATTTCTGAACAGGTTCTGTGGCTGAGGTCTACACATTTATCCCTGTTCCTTGTCAAATTACAAGTTTGATCTAAGTGAAAAAGGGTTTACACATCCACTAGAGCAGAGGTCCCCAGACCGGTATCGGTCGGTGAGTCATTTGGTACCGGGCCGCACAGAAAGGCAGAATAAAAATATTTTATTGATGATATTGATTATTGAGTCTGAAAGATCTTTTATTTTGAAAAAAAATCTTGGTCACGTGATACGGTACATCAAAAATTTAGCCCACAAGCTAGCAAAAATGAGTAAAAAACAAACGCTCTTTGCTATCTATACTGGTCCATGAAAATATTGTTTTACATGAAACTGGTCTGTGGCGCAAAAAAAGGTTGTGGGGTGCATCTCTAGAGAGAACAAAGTTAAATTCAGTTACCAAACAGGACTAAAACTTCCTGTTAATGCAACAACGATTTGCTACTCTAGACACATTTCCAAGCAATGGGTTTGCTTACTTTTGAGCTAGCTTCTATTTTACTGAAATAATTCATGAACTGTAAAAAAATAATGCACGTGTTGCAAATGTTACCTAAATTTATGTAATAAATGCTAATAACTAGAAATAACTAATAATATTAATTTCTGATGCTGAGCTTCATGTCTCTACTACTTCATGTCTGTACATCAGAAATTAGGAAAAATGTATTTGAAATAATACCAATTTTTGCAGTTTAGTGTGTAATATTAGTATTAAAATATGTTTAAAAAACATTGTTAGTTCTTTTAATATTTCCTTTTGTTACAGTATATTATATTTTGTTTTTAAAAAATCTCCAATTTTTGAGTGCTTTGAGTGACATTCATGTATTTTTTGCAATAGATTGTTCTGTTCACACAGTTTCTCTGCTGTACTCTGCTGAATATTCCCATGAAGCATTTGGAATGGCATTCTTTCTTTTTATTAGAATTATTATTAAGAGCAAGCACTAGAAACCTTCTAATAGTGCAAGTGGACAAAAGTGTAGCTGAGAAATGAGAGGAGGTTTTCAAATGAGAGAGCTGATTTGTATGTAAAAGCATATCTTTCCACAGATAACTGCTTTAAAGAACAGTTGAAGAGCAAATTTCCAAACCTCACTCAGTCCAAAAGCAAATCGCGTTTTACTTGTTTTACCTATTGGAAAGCAATTCTTACAGGAAATAATTTTTTAATTGAAATTTTACAGTTACGTGTCATTTTTCAATGCCTGTTTCTAAAGTGCAACTCCTGCGAATTTTAGTCTGGGCAAATTTGTTTAAAAAATATAATGAAAACAATTTTTAAGAAAATCAATATTCAATGTCACAAAATTATGTACAAGTTTAATATTTATATCCTATTACACGACACAGCATAGACTCAATGACTAACCGCATAAAAACTGTAAACATACTTCTGTCTACCAGTAAGTAAGTAGCACTCCCGACTGTGCGAGTGGACTGAGTGAGTTTTGGAAATTCACCTGATCTTGTACTGTGTATTATGCAAGGACTAAAGGGGTCATGTAAAAATATGCTAATAGTAGTGTTACCTAAAAAAATCACAAAAAAATGGACTGAGTGAGTTTTGGAAATTTGCTCTTCAATTCATGGAATAACTTTCTGACAGACGTCTGGTTCCATTCACCTTCACTGTGAACAGAAACATTTTTCACACCAAATCCACTCTGAACCACTTAATTAACAGGGAATTTTGAAAAATCCAATGATATCCCCTTTCATTCTTGATTTGTTAAAATACAATATTGTTTTCTTTAGCCTCTGTGAGTTTACCTGAAACTCAAGCTCTAGTTTTGACCCCTGTCTCTTAGCCCTCTCAGTCGCAGATGTCGGTGAACACGGAGGACTTTGAGGATGCAAGGGAGCAGCGGTACACAACTCAGATTCCTGGCAGCGATTCTGCAGACAGCAAGCAGCCACTGTCCCTGCACAGGAAGAGCAGGCAGTGGGTGCGGCGCCTCAGCCGTATGGGCCCCCGGCTCATGGGCCGGGCTGGAGCTGAGAGAGGGGGGCAGCGGCAGGCCACCCTGCTCCCTCGCTCCGAATGGCAGGAACTGGCGGAGCTGGTCAAGAAGCGCATGGAGAACCTTGGACTCTCTACAGCTGGCTACGGTGAGAGAAAAGTCTCTCAGAATAAGAAAAAGATGAGAAATAACTAGATGCAAGTGATACGAAAAATGCTGCGTTTAATTTTTCCTCATTTAGAGGAGCCTTGATTTTATGCCCATTTTAAAAATTCATAACCCAGACATAAAAAAGAAACTGAAAAACAACAAAATCAAAGTAGAAAATCCAGTAAAAAAAAAAGTTCAAGGCCAAGTGCTGAAAACCTTTCTACAGTAGACCCAGAAGGCCCAGAGGGTAAAAAAAAAAAGCAACACACGCTTTTATGAACTATTTTTTAGGAATGTCAGCACTATTACTAGTAATCTAGTGATTATTTTGATGACTAATACATACACTTATAAAAGAGAACATTCTATGTTAATTCAGGTACAAATAACACAGGTCAACAGAAAAAAAATTGTAATAATCAGAAACCACAACACACTTTTCTAAACCATTTTTCATGCTGATTTCAGATCTGCTTTCAGATTTTTTCAGTCACA
>JBBJLS010000041.1:5995982-6008191 GCA_037577275.1 Bryconaethiops microstoma
CCATTTAACTGCTATACTGTGGATGTGTGTGTCTATTTACGACATTTGTACATTCAATTATTTAAAGTAATGTGTGTATGTGTGTGTGTGTGTGTGTGTGTGCGTGTGTGTATATAGGAGACTCCACTTCAGCTAGGAGTTCTGAGCATAAAACCGAGCAAATAACCATGTAGAATCTTGAGCTTCCATGTGAAAGAAAGGATAGTGCTGGTGTTAATCTGTACATTTTAAATAAAATCTTTTGCTGTGTTCAAACTCTGTATAAAAGTCATTGAACATAAGAGTATGTAGATATGTGTGTGTGCTGCAGCTGAACTGCAGACTTTTAACAGATTGCTCATTTCCCATCAGCCCCAGCTCTACCCAGGCGTCCACTGGGCCTCTGCTAAGCTCTTTCAGCCGGCCTATAAAGCACATAGCACCCAGGTGGCACTCCACGACAGAGTCCAGTCCCAGATCAAGTGCTCTGATGGGGCTAATGAGGATGAAAGTGGGGGGACTAGAGTCTCCCCCCACACCTATTGCTAACTATTAAACCCCAAATGGCAACATGTAGAGGTTTTAATATGCAGACCCCCTTGGATTTAGTGGCCAATTTAAAGTTCTGTGAAAGGGAACCAGTGTGAGAAGCTGAATAAAAGAGAACTTCATTGTTTTCATGCCATTCCAGACGTGTTAGCGCTCCACCACGCTAGTTTTCCGTCATTGCTAGGAGGGCTTTACTTAATTGGGGAAAATGTTTTCTGACAAAGTTCTTTACGATGACTGTGTAACAGGCCATACATTATACATTTAGCCAAGTTAGTCTGAAACACAATACAGCGCTACAGCAGCGATAAAGCTTCTCAGTTCACATCTGGCGCGCTGATAGTAATTCACTTCGTCTCCGGAGCACTTCCTACGTTGCACGGGCCGAGTTGTAACATGATACAACTACCTTCAGTCACTTAAAAAAACGGAATCCGAAACAAAAGCCCAGTGGAATTGCTGGCAAATAACGTCAAAAAAGAAATCAGAGCGTTCCTGATTTGTAAGGGATTATAATACAATGCTTAACACAAAACATGAGAAACGATCCACTGCCAGCTGACCTCGAGCCATTTGGCCGCTCGTTTATATATTTCACAAAACCTACCCAAGCTGTTAGGCATGACTTATTCATTCTGCCACTGGCAAAACACCAGCATACAGAATGATACTCTTATTCCATCCAGCAGCGTCTCAATTAGACTGGCATACGATTGCTCTATACGTTTGGCCACAGAGTTGTGCAAAGTAAACGTTTCCTGGAAACCAAACAAAGACCTTAATAACAGAATGAAAAAGTGCAGTTACATCATTTGGAAACTTCAATATTTCTTGTACGATGTGTCATAAAAAATGTTTTAAAAAAAAAAAATCTTTCTCTTATTCAAGACCCTTTCTGACACTAATCCAATAACACCACAGAACTTTACGAGCGCTGGCATTTTCCATGGTTGAGAGATGACACAAGAGGAAAGAAAAGCATAGAGGCTTGAGAACTCATGATGCTAGAGTGGCGCGATTTCAAAAGCACCGTCTGCAAAAAACCAGAATCAAACATTCAGAGCTGTTCATTAGATGGTGTGCTGATAAAAGCCTAATTTCTCAACAGCTCAACAAGATCAGAGAGAGGATGCTAAGGTCAGAGTAAGTCCTGCTTTGAGCACTCGTTGACAGGAGGCTCTTACCTCTACAGCGATCTTGGGAAGCAGACCACAGGTTTGTGCGCGTGAATGTAGGCAGGCAAAATCAGATAAAACTGCTCAAAATATGCTGCTTCATGCTGACGATAGAGAAAGTGAGTGGTTCCTGTCAAGGCTTTACATATACATTTATTATACGTTCTTTGCAGCATCACTTAACATAAAATACTGATTAAGTGTTTAAACAAATATGGTATTTTAATTATGGATAATTGTGGACAACGTAAAAAAAGCAGGAGGAGACCGTTCACGGGTATGACTAGAACAGCTTGACACCCTTAACGTGGCAGATTAATGATAAAAAATGCCTTCTTTCAAGCAAAAGAGCCTATCAACTTCTTCACAAGACAGAAATGTGAGATGGAAGAAACGGTACAATACAGGAAAGCCAGAAAAAGCCAGACCAAACAAGAATGAAAATATGCCTTTTACATAAAAATACACCCAAATACATTTCTGAAAAGGTAACTTGCCTATCAGTTTAGACTTGACAGGCTTTTCCCTTATTCACAAAACATGTTCATAATCAGAAAAAAAAAAATAGATACAGAAAAATATTTCAAAATAACCATACATTTATAAGCGGGAGTTGTTTTATCCTGACTCTATTTTAATTTAAAAAAATAAATAAATAAGTGAAACAAATATAGAGTTTCACATGTAAAAGTCACACAACATAGGATAGAAATTGGTGAAAAAAAAATGTCATTCTTAATGTAATGATGAAATTGTTCGAGTGATTTCCAAACATATTTAAAGAAATGACGTGACTGAATGTGTAGAAAACAAGAAATCGAAGCTTCTAAAATTTTTACCGATCAGCATCAGGTGCTTACCTGTGGACTGAGGCTGGGACCGAAAGCCATGGTGGAGGAGGGTCCAGTCATGGAGTGGTGACCCATGGGGGAGCTGATGACAGGAAAAGGTGAGGCGAGGCCGTTGATGGGTGAGTGGAGCTGACCCGGGGTGGAGCCCATGGAGGACGGGGTGAGGAGGGACGGGTGTAGTGTGTGGGGACCCAGGCGCCGGTGACCCGTCGGGGAGCTGAGAGGAGAGGAGGAGAGCTGGCCTGATGAGTCTGAAGGACAGAGAGCGAGAGGAACTGTTAGAGGCAAGAAATAATAAACATGCTTGTACGCCGATTATTGCTGGACAGTTACTGTATGGGTTATTAAAGTTATTTAGCAATTAAAGCAATACATTTCTCCCCACATCTTACAGGTAGTTTTCCAGGAGCAATAAGTTGTTACAGTTGTTAAATTTGTAAATTAAAAAGCATATCTGTATAACCACTTTTCCAGAGTAAAAAAGTTAATACATTTATTTAATATTACTACATTAAGACTAGAACGGCGGCTAACTGGCTATAATGGCTGCGTGCGTCAATTGACGCAGTGCCCAGTTTCGCACAAGACGCTTCCTGATACGACGCTGCTGCAGTGTGTTCCGGCGTTTAGTCCTGCAGCCGCCGGCAGACATCCACGCTGCAGACACAGCAAGTGTCCAGTGGAGTATGTCGATGGTGTCTCTCAAGCACAACAGTATAAAACAACAACAATATGTAAAAATACGTGTGTACATGTGACTACACCACACCCATATGTCTCTTACAGAGCGTGCTGCTGCTCCAATAGGCCAATAGACAAGATTCTGATTCTGATGAAATTACGTCAGTTGACACTGTCAGCTGTTCTAGTGTTAAAACACTTATTTCATAGGTTTGTTCCAAGGAATTTAGCAACTGCCCAGTAGTTTCTATTATAAGTTACATGTCAGTGTGTGAATAGAAATTCCTCTAAATTCCATATTACGGTTCATGTTGATCAATGGCGCTATACAGATGTGGCAAGACTACACAAAAAAATTGCATAAAAACACCTAAAAACACTGTAACTTTAAGTTTAAACTGCGCAGTTTAAAGATGCATGTGATCAAAGAGGGCCTTATCTTAGAGTTATGTGTTTATGTGTGCACGTTTGTGTGCCCATCTGTCTTCATGCACGCACAGCTGCACTGTACAGAGCACGGTCCTGTTGATTATTTCATATTCGGTAACAATGTGGACTTCAGACAGGACGGGATTTTTGCACTGTGTTATGAAACCACACAGCTTCTGTACTGTGTATTAAAATGCAACAACAGTACATATTCGGTAATGAAGCGACGATATAACAAATCATGTGTCGATTCCTGGATAATAACTTTATTGCTACTCATTATGGTCAAGGAAAAGAACCTGAATATGGAAAATACATTCGCTCTCCTCATGTGCCAAAAAAGCAATGCAGAGCACAAACATTGCTTTCAAAGGACGAGGTCAATGTCCAGATGGTATAGCTTCACAATGGCTTTCCCCTCCCCTTATTGTTATATTGTTTAAAAGAGAGAAGGAAAAACACGAGCGGAGCTGTGTGATGTGGGATTGCGACATTGGCCTGAGTGATATAACTAAGTATAATTAACCCTAACAACCTCCCCACCCCCCCCGCCAAAACACACCCGTACTGTGACTGGACACTATTCGCATTACACCACGGTCTATGAGGAGTTATCTGAAATATGAAACATTGATTGTTACTTTATACACTATTAATGCTAGGTTGGACGGCCGCCAGGAGCTATTGCTGTCAACTGAAAATGAGTATGCAAAGCATGTTACACCAAGCGCACGTATACACACACATTCACACGTACACACATACACTTCAGTTGACGGCTAAATGAGCGGAAGCAATTTTGTTTCTAAAATTATTTCAAAAATAGTTTGCAAACAGGTAAGTGTGGAATATATGCCACACTATTCTTTTCTGAGCACATTATGGAGGTCCACAGAACTCATTCCCATGTAAATGGAGTCGTTTTGGGTTCAATTTCGATTTTTTTAGTTTTTTTTCCTTTCGTTTTTTAGCTTACTTCAGCCAAATATAATATCAAGATACATATCATACATTTGAAAAATGTCGATATATTTCGTCTGTATTAGCCACAACTGCAAGTAAGCCTAAATACCATTTAATGTATCTGTTACCATCGCGTTCGACCAAAGAAGTTTTATTTTATTTTTTTAAATTCTTTTGATTTGCTTTTTACCTGCAAACCCTCAGTCGAGTGTGAAAATTAGGTGGATATGATAGGGCGGGCCCAACTGAAGAATTGCTGCAGGTTTGGGATGCAACAATAATTAATTTCTCATGGTTTAATTCAGAATTTTTCACCCCCAAATTGACTTTTTTGACCTGAAGCTGACACTGTGTGGAATAAAGGAACACACAAAACACACTAATATATCTGCAGTTCCTTTTTGCACCAAAAACATTAATTGTAATTAATAACATTATTTCCTCTTTGCCATTTCAAATTCATAACCAAAAACTGACAGCCTGTTTAAATACCATCAGTCAAATGAAGCACTACACTGAAAGTGAGAGTGAGTTCATGTTAAATATGTTATTTAGGTTATAAAACTGCAAGCCAGATCTTCCAAAATCAAAACAATCAACTGGCCAAATGCAGATTACATGTTTGGAGCATTCAAAACTTGGCCAACAACGATCATGCATCCCTGCAGTAGACATTTAGTTAAGACACTGTCCACTGTCTCACTGATGATGCACTGGTCCCATTTACTGCATAATTATTATCACAACACTGACTTAAACAGACATCACTGATGCTGATGATACAGTTTCTTAAGTAAAGTAAAGTGGTGCACAAGTCCCATTTACTAGACCAGTCTTTATACAATTACGTTGAAGTTTCTACAATACGATTTGTAAAATTACATATGGCCATTGTTAGTATCCTACATTACTTTAAGTTCATTGCTTCTCTGAATGAATTACTGAAAAGGAAATTCAATCATTTATTTAAATTTTTACCATTAATTCAGCCGCCGAAATGTTAAGCTGGTTAGAGTGGTTTGATGTGAAGTGAGTCAA
Organism: Bryconaethiops microstoma; assembly: GCA_037577275.1. Lineage (NCBI taxonomy): Eukaryota > Metazoa > Chordata > Actinopteri > Characiformes > Alestidae > Bryconaethiops > Bryconaethiops microstoma. Next base: position 6,001,648 of record JBBJLS010000041.1, read on the forward strand.
ACTCTGTCTTTATATGAAGTATCGCAATGTCTACAGCGCAAAAAGCCATTTTATTAACTACCCAAAACGAATGGTCTTTTATATGTATAAGTAATGTAGAGTGGTAGTAGCCTTGTGGGTAAAACACTTGTCTGTGAACATGAAAACCACAAAGTTGCAGGTTCAGACCCCCACTTTCTGCTACAGGGGGTGGTGGTGACCTAGTGGGTAGGATACTTGCCTCTGGAAAAAGAGGTCATGGGTTTGAATCCTACCTTCAGAAACCACCACTGGGTTCCTGAGCAAGACCCTTAACCCCAAGTGGCTCCAGGGGGACTGTCACCCTTGATTGCACATGGCTTTACCTTACCTTAATGTTTTTAAAATATGTTTTAGGCCAAGCTCACTGTTTACATATTAAGAAATGGTGGAATTCCCCTCTAGAGCACTGGTACCGGGTCTGATCTCAGTTTCAGAGTCAGTCTCTGGAGGGAAAATATTCGATAGATTTATCCCTGATTTTCTTGTTTAAGTGTAGTCCTCACATACACCTGCATACGAACCGCTGTGATGTTTCAACAGCTTGTCTAAAAGTTCGTATTCGCACATGGAGATAGCGTACATGGAGAGTGTTTCTCCGCCTTGCCCGTATCAGCCCTCTAAGCTGTCAGCGCTCGCCCAGCAGTGTGGAAACTTTTTAAAACTCTCAGACTAGTGCAGATCTCCGCGAGCCTGTCTTGGCATCGACTCACTGCTGGCCCTCAGCCAAGTCTTCACTTTGCTGCAGGCATCACACATCTTGTGGGTACAGGTAGTGCTGCACAAACGTGTGCATTCACACAGACGGTGAATATAAACAGTCATCGTCACAGAGCTCTGAATCTCGTCTGTATCATAAACAAGACGTGGAGGAGCTCATTAGCCTCCACACACTCCATATAAAGCGAACAACCTGCATTCAAGTGCTACCTTCAGCCTACAGACGTGCTGACAGATACGATGGATGGACAGGGCTGGGCAGTATGGCCAAATGTTATTGTAATCGTGATAAATGACACCATTATTCCCCTTCTGAGTTTGTCACGGGTACAGTCGGTACATGTAGACTCACAACTGCACCACTGCACAATACTCAACGAGAGCATCACAAAAAACATAACTGACCTATCCAGGGTCCGCCTACAAAGCTGTTGCAAAGTTAGACAACCTTAGAACACTGGCAAAAATCCCATACAGTCTAATTTAGGTTGGAGTTTAGATGAATTGCATAATGTTCAGTATGCAGTTTGAAATGCTACACCACTGAGCTGAACTGAAAACTAGCAGGGCAGAAAATGTATCACGATGTTGATGTCGTGTATCACGATGATACATGAGAAACTCCACATGGTCCATCTTCACAGCATGCCATTCCATAAACATATGACATCAATTTCATTTAAATGAGTAATAAACTCTAAATAGCCTCCTCCAACAGTATGTACTTATGGGTGGGTCATGAGACTGATGAAATAATGACTTTCAAATATTGATAATATAACATTTTCTGTATCGGCAGACAAATGTGCACAGTCAAAATTGTATTCATCTGTTGAGGAATCTTTGTAGTCAGAGCGAAAACACCAAAGGAAATCAATATGACAAGGCTAAAATAGGGTAAATCAAAAAAGACGTGACAGAATGAAGATGGGTTTCAGCGGAGTTAAAGTGGGCCATGGAAGCCATGCTCTTTTACTTAAATGACCACATGCTGACAGCACATTTCACACTCCAAAACCTTCTCCACCAACCAGCAAACAATTAAGGTTTGTGCAGAAACCGTTGGCCTATGAGGCCGCTGAGCTCCCCAGAGAGCTTCTTTATCCACAGTACTCACTGCTGTAATGTTGCACATCAAAACAGAGGCTTTAAAAGACTCTGATAACCGCTGCTCCAATTAGCGCACCATTAAAAATAACTTCTCAGCTCTGTCCGCAGTTAGCCCGGAGAGGCTGAGCATCAATAAAGCGAAAGTGATCTCCCTTTTGCTGTATAAACAGCTCAATCCAATCTCAGCTGCTGTATAAATACGGAGATGTGAAGTGTTTACCTAATCATCCACAAACACCTACTGAAATGGGAACAGTAGGTAGACATAACACCACACAAGAATGTGTGTGTATGTGTGTGTCGGGAAGGGAATACAAATTTCCAAGTTTTATACAAATTTCAATTCTGGGCTCATGATTCGATTTGGTTTTTACTTGATTTTATATAACAAAATAAGCCCTGAACATTGCATCTGCAAGAATTTATAAGTGACTTCAGAAAATCCCCAACCACCAAGTAGAGTGTGACTGTGTACATAGCATAATCCCTTCCACACACTTTATTCTGCTAGGATGCACACAGAGTGCCGGATTTTGATCGCTGGCAGTGGTTTCCATTAAAAAAATGCCTTTGAAGAGACGGAAGGGGATGACGGCAATACGGTTTTCAGTTCTGATACACTCTTCCAAACAATTTTTGGATTTCTTGCCACTGTATTGATATTGTTACACTCTTCGCCTGCAAAAAAGTATGTCAAGCTAACTTAAAAACCAAAAGCAAGACTTCATCTAACGAAATAAGTTATTCCTAAAGAAACAGAATCAGAAAAGTTTATTGACCCCGGAAGACATTGCTCATGTTATGACTGCACATTCACACAGAGACAAACAATATAAAACATAAAAGTCAAAATCAATTCAATAAAATGCACTATGCTATATAAACAAATGCTGGGGTATTAATAGTAAAGTAACTTACAGTTAAGTGAAATACTAATAGCACAAATGGTGGTAAGAAATATGTTATTGCACATACTAGAGATAAGTAGCAGTAGTAATATTGATATAAATAGCAATATTTCACAAAGTAATACTATTGAACATATTCTGTACAAGAAGTTTTATTTTGTAAAAAAAAAATTCAAACCGAGACATGAAATGAAGTCAGAAAGGCACACCATGCACACGCTCACCCCTACATATCCCCCACACACTTACACACACATTTACCACACGCAGCTGAGGCACTGGCTCCACACTGGCTTGGGATCCATCTTTCGTTATCAGGTCCTGAAGGCTTTGAGACTGAGTAATGAGAAGGGACACCCGTTCAGCACTGCACATATTGTGGACGGACAAACACACGCGCGCGCACAAACGCACACACACACACACACACACACACAGTACAGACAAAACTCTGGAGTTTCTACAATCCCACCCACTGAGATCTAATTACGCCGCCAATTAGGTCACAAGACAGCTCCCTCACTCCCACTCACCCCAAACGCTTCAGCATAAGCACACACATGCCTGCTAACACACAGACCCAATCACATTCGGAAAATTAGGCCAATTTGGCAACTCAGACATAAGCGTTACAGTAAAAAAAAATATCAGCACGCTAATTAACTGTGATGGTTAAAAAAAAAAACACTTCATAATATTACTGAAATATTAAATGCAGACAGATGCAAGTGTTGGCCCTATTACTGGGAGTTCACGTGTCTGTTAGCTGACTGAGCAGAACCGGTATGAGCTGTGAAGTGACGTTGCACTAGAGGCCATTAAAAAATATGTGGTGTTGCTATATGTGACGCTCTATAGTAACAGACTGTAGTCTGGGGGTGGTCACGGCTGGAGTGTGGCGTTTTGCTTGGAGTTTTTTCTTTGTCTGATGTGTCTGTGGTTGATGGCACTAGCTTGGCGGATGCAGTCATTTAAATCCATGATATTGACTGTTTTATCAGTCTGAGTGAAAATATTAGCAATAATGGGCCACAAATAAGCCTCTTTTACATCCCAAGCAAAACTGATAATAACACAGGCTAAACTGATGAACTGGAACACAAGACACAGTCATGGTTAAAATAGCAAAAATGTCAAATGGAGGGAACTCATTCCCAACAGGAGTAATTTATCACATACATAATTCATCTATAATTTAATAAATAATTCAGGTCATCATCAGTGCTGTAATATTTGTAGAATTCAAAGCGATCAAATAACAGGGAAAGTGAGTTCCTGTACTTTATTGGACTTTTAGAAACATGACTACTGAGTCCTGTTTCACAACTGATAAGATTAAAATCCAAAACGTAAATATAAAATTATATCAGTCAATATTCATTATTTGAATGTAATCCTATTCAATCTATACTGGTCACCATTTACATATCAATTTCATTTAAATGTACTTGCCTTGAAAACGACTCGTGAATTATGCTTATACCGGGCATGACAGCAACTTCACTGAAAACAAAAGCAATTTAAATTCTACCATTTTGTCATTTCTGTATCAGAAATGCATTGTGTGATGGTGCAAAACCCACAACATAATATGGTCCTATTTAATCTCACTTTCAGGAGGGCAGAATTCCCATTCAGGATTTACTATTCAGGATTCAGGATGTACATTTAACATTTACTATGGTGATGTGCAGAAGGCTACATAAGCTGTGTACTGCCAGCTGGCAACGACCACGTATCTCAACAACAAATCACGCACAGGACCGACTGCTAAAACTTAAATGTTGCTAAATGCAGGAATTTGCTTGTGAGCACTGCGATAAGATGTATGGGATATCACATTTATACACTCAAGAACATCGAAATCGCCACGGCATCTTAACCAGCTGCCTCTAGTGTAAAAATCCCCTTTCCTGATCTTAACCCACCAGGTTCTTGAGCACTGGCACTCCGTCCTGTTGCGTATCGCACCAGGATGTCCCTGTAGTCGAAAGACACTAACCCGTTCCGAGTTAATCTCCATTCGAGGGCCCAATCCACTTAATCCACGGCGCTCTGCAATTATATCACTGCAGATTATCCTGATAAGATTACTTTGATATAAAGTCCAGATAAATTGGACAAACAAAAAGCCCAGGAATGCTTTTTCCATCACAATGTGCAGAAACCAAGAGCGCTCTCATTTTTTGCCTTTTGTTTGCAGCCACAGGAAGCCACTAAAGATCTGAAAAATTAATGATCCTCAATTCCCTCGTGTGTTTTCTTTGGAAATGTACACCAGAATGCCTCAGCCTTTGAATCGGGAAGAATTAATTGCACAAAAGTGACATCTGGAGCTGACAGAAAGCTTATGCCGTATTAGCATAGGGACGAATGGTCCATGAAAACACTCTTGGAACAGGCCGTGTTCAGCAGTGCCACCGCAACCCCCTCTGAAGGAGTGTGGCTGAACTCTGCAGGTCATGTTGAGTCTAGACGGTTTAAGACCAGTTACGCCGCATATCCTAACACGACCCACTTCAAGCACTGCTAGTAATAAACTACCATCATGCACCTCTTATACTGGGATGCCTATTTTTGTAGTCAGTCAGTCAAGGCATCTACAAGTCTCATGTTAATGTGGAAGCAGGAGACACAGTTATTTCTGCGGCAGGGGACACGCATTCTCTACACGTTACCATGTCGTAAAATGTGTCCATCAGGGTTGAGGCTCCAAAATGCACCGAATGATGTTGTGAGTGACAGCAACACATATCAGGGTTGTAAATCTTTTACCTCACAATGGTTTGGATTACAATTCTTTACTGAATGATTTAACACATCCTGAAATCTCAAATTTCACTAAAGGCGAATCAACACAGCTATTCTTTTAAGGATATGTTTTGAAAAGAATTGTGTTGCTATAACAAATTTTATCTGCATGATCTAAAAAAAACACATTCAAAGCACCAGTGTTCTAAATGTGTGATATTTCAATAATACTTTCATCCATTCACTCATTCATTAATTCATTCATTCACTCATTTTCTATGCCCATTATCCCCAGCACTCAAAGGGTGAATTGCAGGGAAACACCAGTCCATCGCAGGGTAAATATAACATATTTTCATTTTAAAATCCGAAATAGTTACTTTATCCCACAGTTAGCTTAAACCTCACATAATTATAACTGACTGTAACATTCTAAAATCAATGCAACTGAATCTCCACCTTCATCATGGCATACTGATGGATACACTATTTATGGTTTAGTGACTTTATCACAATTATTTTGTATCGCTTTATGTTGTTACTGAACAATATGTATTAGAATGGAGGCACTGAAGCCGGCAAACTGAGTGTTGGTGGGTAAGACTGAAGCAGCATCTACTGCCTCTGCTAGAGCAGTAGAGGAGTCAATCAGATAAGTAGGTTTATACAACAAAGGGGCAGTGCTCTCACTACATAAGACACCTGTGTGCTGTGGCCTGTGCTATCTGACACTTTATGTGCACCAACTTGCTGAGAGGAGGACAGTGTAGCGACAGGCTCCAGAGATAAACAGAGAACTGCACCTGCTACTGGCGGCACAAGTGCATGCTTATGTATATACATAGTTTTATTCTCACATGGTTTTGACTGCTAGAATGAGAAGTTGCTTATTTTGGATTCCTGAGCACCTATGAATAACAATATGATTTGATCAAGGTAGGGCTGACTTCCCTCTAGCTCCAGCTGTAGATTCTCACTGGCAAACTGTGATTCAGTGTGAAACGGAATATGTATATATATATATATACACACACACA
>JBBJLS010000041.1:6012931-6026405 GCA_037577275.1 Bryconaethiops microstoma
ACACACACACACACACACACACACACACACACACACACACACACACACACACACACACACACACACACACAGGACAGGGTGTTTACGCTGACATAAAGTCAGACGAAGCAGCAGCATGGTACATTCTGTCGGTCTGTCTCAAAGCCAGGCTCCAAATGCCAAATCCATTAGCTCAAAGTGAATTACAGCGCAGAGATCAGATATGAATAATCCCCTTTACAGGACCAGTGGAAATGGGAAAAGATCAGCCTAAAGACGCCCTTTAATGCCCTCCTGTTGCAGCCTTTAACCGCAAAACAGGCTTAGAGTCACACAAGGTTTTGCATAGTACTTTTCAATATATCAAGAATAGTAGTATACTGGTACTGGACTCCCACTACAATATTGATTTTTGGTTTTACTGACACTGACATATCAAAAACTAAGTCAGCTGCAGTGTAAGGCAATGGTCTGTGTGCTTCAGACGGTTCTGAAAAACGGGGGTGCACAGACATATCGGATTTAAATCACCATCCGCCCATATATAGTTTTTGTACATTGCAAGAAAATATAGAAGAATATGCCTGAACAACTCAAATTCAATATACTGTATAACTGTATACCAATATTTAAAAGTATTTATATTGTGATATCATTAGTACAGACCAATTCAATATTTGATCAATAATAGAGCATAATTAATCCTGATTTACAGAAGTGTTTCAATAAATGTGTTTTCTACCCTTTTGAAAAACATGCATTAGTTCTAACGTAGTGAAAATAAACTAAATTCATACATTTGTTGCAATACAAACATCTGGAAAAGCTACCAACCGTGGAAAATGACTGTCATCAGCACACATAACTTTCATCAGGCGGTTACATAATTGCTGTGACCGGCCCAACATCAACACAATCTTCTCTCACAGGTTACCTTTGGCACTATTTGTGTTGATGTAATACATTTCATTCATGTGTAAATGGTGTACAGATTTGATTCCCATCGATTTAATGTGTCACTCTACTAAGTGTAGCAAGTTTCCTTTCTGGAAGCCAGATTTACGTTCATGTTTACGTTTATAAGACTACGTTCATAAGATTTTAGGACTCGCAGAGCAGAACAAAACAAGCTATGTCAGGTTTACAAGCATTAACTTTAATAAAGCAATGATAAGCATCATCAGATACCATGACACTGCGATTATATCACAATACTGAATCATAGCTATACTGCCCAGCACTAGTTCTCGCATGAGGTTATGCAGTCAGCAATACTAGGCCATTACTTTGTGACATGTCTGCAAGTGTACAACGGTCCATAGTACAAGGGGCAACCTCACTGCTATCGATGAATCAGTACATACTGCTGCATGGAGCAAATCATTAACAAAAAGCCTTTTCAGCATAATGCAGATAACCTCAATCCCTTATGCGGGCGATTGCGTTACATTCAAAAAGCTTCAAGTGCAGGTTCTTGAAGGGCAACAGTTTGTGCAAAAGCGAAACACGAGACGACTACGACTCATACCCTCTCTAGAATGTGTGTACGTGTGATGTAATGTGTGTGTGTGTGTGTGTGTGTGTGTGTGTGTGTGTGTGTGTGTGTGTGTGCTAAGTGTCACTTTAAACCGACTTTCTCAAGCGCAGTTTGGCCCGTCTGTGCGGCCCTGTCTAGGAGGAGCCCATGCAGCCTTTGATACGGAGCCAGACAGTGGCTGGAGGGGTGTCTGAGAGACGCTGTCACTTTAAGCAATTAACTTTCCCTTTAAAGGCTCCCTAATAAAACTGACAGCTGCAGACTTTCACAAAGGGACCAATCACCTCTTCAGAAACACAAAACTGCAGCGCCGTAAACCAGGCTGGTCCCCTTTTATTGGGGTGGTCCTGAACACCTCCGACCTTACAATGAGAGCCTACACTTCCCATTGATGCTCATGGACTTGGAACTTTCTGAGGAATGTTAGCATGTGCCCCTCACTCACAGGAAACAGACATACAAGGATAAAAGAATATATTAGGACTTTATATGAACTGCATAATGGACTATTACTGTGCTATGTTGCACTGTTACATGTTAGTGTTTTTGTATTTTCATTCATATTTTTGCAAATGCAGTTTGCTTTTCCATTGTGTGAAAACTACACCGTAAATGAACCGATATAAATGGTCCAAGTATTTCACTACAATAAAAGTTCATAATGTGTGTTTTTCCCCCTGTAAAGCTAGCATTTTGAAAGGTTTAGTTACAACAGTGATGTAATTCTAGTAAAGTTGATTAAGATTCCTGGGCGCAGTGCCTTTCAGAGATTAATGACAGATGTCAGTTTGTGTATGAATGAAAAAACTCTAGTTGAAGGAAGACAAACCGAGGGAAAAAAAAACAAATCCATCATCTACTAGCAATTAAACCTCCTACTGTATTATTACTATACTATTATTATATTAAAATATTAAGAGTTCATACACTGCAGAACAAGCTAGAGAGCAGTGAAAATGGGAACTGCTTCAGAGGACGTAGGCACGGTGGGCCTCCTATATGGACAAAGGTATTGGGACGCCTGACCATTACACCAACAAGGACTACATACAAATTGCATTCAGATACATCGACTTTAATCTGGAGTTGGATCCCCCTTTCAAGCTATAACCGCTTCCAATCTTCTCAGACAGCTTTCCACAAGATTTTGGAGTTTCTGTGGGAATTTATTCCCATTTATTCATAGAGCATTTATGAGGTCAGGCACTGATGTTGGATGAGAAGGCCTGGATCACAATCTCCGTTCCAGTTCATCCCAAAGGTGTTGGATGGGGTTGAGTTCAGGGCTCTGTGCGGGACAGTCAAGTTCTTCCACAACGAACTAATCAACCATGTTTTTATGGACCTTTCTTTGTGCACTGGGGCACAGTCATGTTGGAATAGAAAAGGTTCCTGCACAAACTCTGGTCCACAAAGGTGGAACCACAGCGTTGGAAAAATGTCTTGATATGCAAGGCATTAAGATAAAGCCCTTCACTGGAAGTAAGGGGCCTAGCAAAAACCCTGAAAAACAGGTGTGTCCCAATAATTTTGTCCACGTAGTGTAATTTTGTAGCAGCTGCTGTTTGCTCAGTGATTATTAAGAGCCCTGACTGTTGTGTTAGAGCTGAAAACTCCTTCAACCTGGAAGACGGGGGGAATATCTCCCCCTTCTCCTCCTGCCCCAGGAACACGGAGGAGTAGCTTGGGCCATTTAGAGCAGGGCTGAAGTGTGGGGTCACTTTCAGAGGCACTGGGTGCCAAATGTGAGGTTGAAGGAAACTTCAGATCTCTAATAGACACGCCAAGAGACCAAGAATGTTAGATGAGGCATCCAAAAAAAATAAAAAAACTAACTACTACCACTTCTACCATTAATCATAATAATAATAATAATAATAATAATAACAACAAATAACTAATACTAATGTAACAAATACTAATAAAAATAAATAAATACATAAATACTGCTACTACTACTAACTACAGTAATAGTAGTAATAAAATTTTTTTTACTACCACAGCTATTACTACTACTAATATAGTCAATATCAATAAAAAATAGTGCTACTACTACTAAGTACCACAATAATAAGATTAATAAAAATAGAAATACTTTACTACTACAGCTATTATTAAATACTAATAAATAAATATTACTACTGAGACCAACAATAATGATAGTCATAAAAATACTACTACAGCTATTACTGCTAATTTAGCAAATGTTAATAAATACTGCTACTAAGTCGAACAATAATGATAGAAATGAAAAACAAATACTTTACTATTACAGCTACTACTAATAATAGTACTGCTAGTAGCAGCTGTACAACTACTACTAATAATAATAATGACAATAATAATGCTAGTACTACTAGTAGCAGTACTATTAATAATAATAATAATAATAATAATAATAATAATAATAATAATAATAATAATAATAATAATACTTTTCGATGTCTCTAGTCCTAAAATGAGCACAAACCACTTACTTATAAGACAGTAAATATAAGAAGTCCCTGTCTAGCACGGCGAGCCGCAGTGTTTGGAGAGTTTGGAGAGTTTGGGGGTCCCGAATCACGACACTGACGTGCAGGATAATGAAAAGCACATTTCCCGAGAGCACAAACTTACCTAGAGACAAGAAAGGTTTGGTTTCCATGTTAGCTCATGCCAGCGAGTGTTCCGAGGAGATGACAATACGGTCCTGCAGACACTTCACTCCAGAAGAATTGAGTCCAGTCCAATGACGAGAATTCCGCTGTCAAAACGCACAGGCAGTTCCGGAGCGTCCGCTCCCCTCTCCTCCATCCAGAGTCTGCGCTCGGAGCGCTCGGTCCGACCCTCTGAGCTCCGAGGGGTTGGGGGCCCAGTGCAGGGGGGATTGCGAGCAACGCCAGCGCATGCGCACTCCCTTCAAACACCACCGTATTACTCAGTATTTGAGTCTAATTATTCATGCCACAATTATATGCTCAAATTTATTCAGACACATGTCCAGCCACTTTTAGTCCCACTGGAGTTCAGTGTAGAACCCCTACGTTGTTATTAATTCATACACTATATGCACAAAAGTACGTGGACACACCTACATACACTCATACACTATATGGACAAAAGTATTGGGACACACTTGTTTTTCGGGGATTCGGCTTGGCCCTTTATTTCCAGTATGCTGAACTTAATACGTCAGGATACCAAGACATTTTGGACAACGCCATGCTTCCAACTTTGTGGACACTGTTTGGGGAAGAACCTTTTCTATTCCAACATGAATGTGCCCCAGTGCACAAAGCTAGCTCCATACATGGCTGGTTGAGTTCGGTGTGGAAGAACATGACTGGCCCGCACAGAGCCCTGACCTCAACCCCATCCGACACCTTTGGGATGAACTGGAACTGAGATTGTGAGCCAGACCTTCTCGTCCAACATCAGTGCCTGATCTCATAAATGCTCTACAGAACGAATGGGCACAAATTATCCACAGAAACTCCAAAATCTTGTGGAAAACCTTCAAAGAAGAGTGGAAGCTGTTATAGCTGCAAAAGAGACCAACTACATATTAAAGTCTATGCATTTTAATCCAATGCCATTAAAGTCCCTGCTGGTGTAATGATCAGGCGTCCCAATACTTTTGTATATATAGTGTATTTACGGTATTGTCAAGTTGTTGCTGAATTAATAATAAGACTCGGTTTGCCATGATCCTTTGCTATTTGTTTCCGCTCAGAATTTTTTGGCGCCTATTCATGTTTCAACCAATCAGGTGTTCTTCTCAATAAGACGAACAGGTTTCTAGTCAATCAGGGACTAAAATAAGTTTGGCAGGCGAGAGAATCGAGCGAGAGCAAAAACAAAAAGGTCAAAGGAGAAGAGAGATTAAAAAATAAGTTTCCAGCAGTGTGTGATTTGGATTTTGCTCAAATACAAAGCTAAAAAATATTTGGAGACATAGCACTTTTGTATGGGCCCATATATTAAACTGTGCATTGGACAACAGTTTAGATGGCTGATATTTCTTCATCGAGAAGTGCTGAAATAAAAAGAAAAGATAAATGTGGATGTTGTGAAGGATTTGTTACATGGACATTACATTTTGAAAGCCTACATGTTTCAATCAGTCTCAATAAATCAGACGGGTTTCCAGCCAATCAGGGACTTTAATAGGTTTGGTAGGAGAGAGTTGAGAGTGTGTGAAAAGGAGAAAGGTGAAAGGAGAAGAAAGACAGAAAAGGTTGTCAGTGGTGTGTATGATTTGTATTTTATTAAAATTCAAAGTTGGACATGTTTGGAGACTTGGTGCTTCTGTATTAACTGCATAGTGGAAAAACAAGGTTTAGATATTTCTTCATTTAGACGTGTTCAGTAATTCTGTGTGGCTACCATGTTTACTTTTGTTTACTCGCGAGTATGTTTTTCCCTGAGTGTTGATATTGAAAAAAGATGTGGATGTGGTGAAGGATTTGTGAAATGGACGTTGCATTTCGAGTGGCTACAGTTTATTTGCTGCTGAGCAGAGGTAGAGGAAAGATCACAAGGATTTGGTTCCTGAAGTCTGGAGAGCTACAAGGCCTACATCGGAACTTCTGCTGTGGTGAAGCTTCATCAGCACCGTTGCCTGGTAGTGTGAGTACTGAGCCTCAGTTCTCTACACTTTATTTGGATTGGTTGTCAACAGACTGCAATTCTTGGGGGAAGTACATAGTATACTACAAAGTCGTGAGTATAGTATTTTCACAGTACCGCACCACATATTTGTCAGTTTACACACTTTTAAAGTAAAGTGGCCCTTCAGTGATGACACTTAGAGTGTTGGGATTTAAACCCACAACCTTCTTACCACTACGCCACGCAGCTGCCCCATGGTAGAGGGAAACCCAGTGAATTCAGCATCGCCAGCTGGCAACCCAGGATCCTGTTTATTAGCACTCAGTGCTAATTTTTTTTTTACTCTAGTTTTACATCAGGCATGCAACGAAGGCTTTCTTGACTCTCCTGGTCGGAGCTTGCTGCAGTCACGAGTGGGATACATCAAGTTTGCATAATCTCCATAGAAAAGCATAGTCAAAAGAGTTTGATGCTCTGGAGCAGCCAAGCATCAGCCAAAAGGAAATGAAGTCGCCCCCCCCACCCCCACCCCCACCGCCTTTGTCTGTAGAACAGTGAAAGTGGAGTGATGGAGCTCCATTACCTTTGGGATGACCCATCACCAGCACCTGACCTCACTAATGTTCTCATGGCTGCAATTAAACCTTCACAGCAATGTTCTTCAATATATGCGAGCTGCAATGTAGAGCCTGTTGCTGCAGCAACAGGAGGACAAACTCGTCATTAATACACCACGTCTGGACATACTGTAATGTCTATTTATTTATTTTTTTGTGATTACCAATTCATTTCCGAGTTTTTAATTTATTTTTAAAAATACTGACTAATCTTCAAGGTAATAAATGTTCTTCTTTGCTTAGAACCAGAGTTGTTTTTCCCTTATTCATAATGGCTTGCATTGTACTGGTTGCTTTCCCCTGTTGTGAGGCTTTTCTTGATGCAACAGAATGATTATGACAATGAAATACAGTATAAAAAATGTCATTAATCTCTCTAACTCTAAGAACTCGTGAGGGTTTGCTTCAGTTCCTTATGTAATAACTACATATGAGTCTCATGATAGTTATCGTATAATGTGTATAGTTATAGTATAATAATTGAGAGCAGTTACCGAACGAGCCTTAAGACTGAAGATTTAGTTGAAAGTCTGGAGTTGGATGGGTTAAAATCCCTGAAGGATCAGTGAGGGCTTGATTTCGGTGAGGGTTTCCATAAAGGCATGAAAAACAATGGAAAATAAACAAAAGGTATGCTGACATAAGCACTGTTTTTACACATTGTTTTGGCGAAAATGCCAGCACAGCAAAGCATCAGTAGGGTTAGCTTTCCTTTTCTTTACTGATCTGTCCAGAATGAGACGAGGTTTCAGTGAAGCTCTCTTTCTTGTGCCACATAGAGTTCCGATGCTCTCTAAGTACCCAGTAAAAGACTGCATGTGTTCGGGGTTTTTTTTTTTTTTTTTTGCTGAGTGCATGTGTACTGCTGCAGTATGCTGCATAAAATTCATAATTAATTAATGCTCGCCGTACGTCGCTGAAGATTAAAAGCAGTCGTGGGCATTAGGCAGTGAACACTAAAGTGAATTTAAATAAGACATCCAGTGAATGTGCTGATATTGCACGTGAGCGTGCACAGGGGAGGGACGGCGAGCTTGAAAATTCAATTTGCATTTTATATAGGAAGTAATAGAGAATTCCGAAATGTATTATTCAAGCTGCAAAGTAGCTGGGGGTTTTGTGAGATGCAAACTTGATTTTATAATGATCTCTATTGTGAATCTATGGTCATGTCTGGGGTTGGTACAGCTACATGATCAGACACAGATAGATCCAGCATAGCAGCAGAGAGAGAGCGAGAGAGAGAGAGAGAGCGAGAGAGAGAGAGAGAGAGAGAGAGAGAGAGAGAGAGAGAATACTTTAAACTCACAAGACTGTCTCCTTGCAGAATACCAATAAGCCTAGGGATATGTCCCGCTACGGCACACACGCCTTCTTATGTGCTGTCACATGCTCTCCTCACACAGCTACATGTGCTTCTTAACAATGTGTGCACTATAAAACGAAGAGGAACAATTAGCTCCTCTCAAGCTGCCATTATCGTATTAATAGCCCTGTCATATCGTCAGGAAATTAGGTCAGGATCTTCTCGTACTCTCCCCGCATGCTTAAGATACAGGCAGCCTTCATGTTTTTCTTTAGCAGATGAAGAATCTCCTGACATTGAGGAAATCTGAACTGCATTACAGACGCTGTGTTGCTAGCGGTGGATTCTTAAGGTCTGGGCCCTGCAATTGAATCAATAAAACAGGTAAAATCAGTTTGTACAAATCAAAAGAGTTTAATCTGATTGTGGACAGTTCTTCAGAATGGTTCCATACATTTTTCAAATAAAAGCATTTCTGCAAGAGTTCTGTTAAAGCCAGTGGTTATTTATAAAACCACGACAAGTCGAAGAAACGTATGAATGATTAAAAGGTTAGGCATTTCTCCTCCAGGAAGGTCCTTGAAGGTTCCAAATTGGCTCTATTAAGAAAGAATTACAGAATAATTCATAAGTGTCTTTAAATTGTGCTTTTATAAATAACCACTGGCTTTAATGGAACCCTTGAAGAAGCCCTTTTATTCGAAGAATGCATTGCTATTGTTGTTACTGTTAAAATTCAAAGAACCCTTTTTACTAAGATTGTAGAAGACCAAATTGTGGTTTTTTAAAGAGACTTTCAGTGGGTGGTATTTCAGAGTCTCAATTTTTAATGGTGCGGATGAGTGTTATTTTTTTCATTTCAAAGAACATACACATTACTGTTAAGGTTTCTATGCTGATTGAAGAGCTTTCCTAGAACTGTACATCCCAGCAAGAACCATTTAGGAACCTTTATGTGGATCACTGAGAGTCTCTTAGACTTAAAGGTACCAAGACGTGCTCTTTTGAGCAATGGCTTAGGAAAACATCTTTTGGTTCCATAATGAATGTTTCAGTGGATCTGCTTTGTAAAGGAGATGTGTATCAACGAGGAACCTTTTTTAAAGTCTGAAGAGCCCCTACATAGTGTAATGGTTTGATACTAATTGAGGATTAATTCTAGATCCATACTTCCAAGCCTTTTAGGAACTTTATTATTAAGAGTGTGAATTACTGTGCTCTGAAAAAGCTGTAACTGCTTACCAACACTTGTTCAAACAAAGACCACACAGGCTCAGGACAAATAGAAATGTGATATAAGAGGTTGGAAAGCAATTTATGTTTAATGTATAGATCACTTCAGACCTCTAGAACATTGGGCAGCCCTCCGTGGCCAGGCAAGTCTAGGGAAACAAATGAGATGAGAGTCAGAGGTTACAACAACAGCCTGAAAGGTTTTGAGCCCAGCCTAACTTTTCAAACGACGTCGTCCGAGGAGGACGCCCCACTAAGAATGACTGCAGGCTCCGCTCAGATCAAACTTCCTCACCCAGAGGCAAGCAGGTCCAGCCCATTCCTTCAAATATGATGTGCTTCCTCAGATCATAGTGTGGTTTGTGCCTGATCTACGGAAGTCGTAACTTGTCTGAAAGCTCAGTCTTAGTGATTTATGGACCAAATGATTTCATCCTCCTCTTTAAGACGAATGGTTGACTCTGAACCCAAGACCATTTCACATCTGAATTTAATACGTCCTTATTTATTGGTGCCCAAATGTAAACTCTGATTTTTTGAATTTACATTCTAAAAGCTAGAGACAAAGTTAGCAATCTGTATTGGACAATTAATGAAGAGCCTAGCATAATGCACCTTATATCGCCAAAGACACCAGCTAATGTATCTAAAATATGTGTCTTAAAGCATAATTTATTTATGATGTAAATTAATTTGATGGAGATTTCTTTCCAGTTAGGGTGCATTTTGGGATAAGGCAGAAAGTGACTTATTTGAATTTTCCATTCTCCCTTGAAAATGCAGCAGTTTCTTTCTGGCTCCTTATTCTCTTGTTTCTTGTTCAAATTTTCTGTTCCACCTGAAGGGCTCAATAGTTATGTAGTGGCTCCTTTTTGACCAATTTCTCAACAATCCATCTCAATTCCATCTATGCATAATGTGACTCATTTAAGGTGGAACGTAAATCTCGAACAAGCCGGCGAGTAAGAAACCAACCTAGACCTTGTTTGTGTTGGACCATTAATCAAAGGCAATAGAAGAGGTGCAGTACTTTCAAATGGCGCAAAAACATAAAAACAATATGCTTTTCAAATGTGCATGCTATTAGAGAAGAATTTGCTCAGTTGATGTTCACAATCCACAGCAGGGCTCAGGAACCACAAGTGACCCTGAGGTCAACTTTCTGTTATGGCACACACTGCGGGGGGCAGTGAGGGGGAGACATGGAGAGGACAGACAACCAGTTTCATATTGAATTTGACCCTGATAATCCATAAAATTACATAATCTGGTATCAGGATAATGTGATTTTTAAAAAACACAAAATAATTACCAAAAGACAGTAATGACCAAAAATCTGTCATTTTAAGGTATGAAAATAATCAGAATCTCACTAATCGCACCAAACACTTGCAAACACTGTGTCAAGTAATCTCAGATAGATAACACTTGACCTTGAGTGTTCGATTGCTTTTATATAAGAAAGTAGCCCCAAGCCTTGTGCTGGATGTTTTAATATAGACAGTTCCTCCTGACAAAATGTAGCAGCCATTTGTATTACATTTCAACTCAGTTTTTCACATGCCAGAGTAACTTGAGTCACTTTGTGACATTTTATAGCCCATTATATCTGCAGTACTGCATTACAGCTAGTTTTAGTCTAATTGTTCAGAACTTGATGTTGTCTTGCTCTTCTTCTGACCAAACTTGCAGCAGCTCAAATATTGTCTCATATCGTGTCCATTTTCTGTTTGTGCCTGTAAGTAGAAAATTTGAAAGTTAATGTTTATCTTCTGCAAGTAACATTGCTAACTAACTATTACTTAGCAATCAGTGCTCATAAATGATGATGATACAAAATAAAAACATATGGTTTTTTTTTCTCTTTTTGGACAAACTCTACCTTTGAAATGCAAGGAGTAATCCCTTCCAGGTAGAGACGAGTATCATTAGGATTTTACTAATACCAGAATCAATACTAATACTGCTTATCGGTACCAAAAAGATGTTCAAAGATTTGACAGATATTTATTTAATCACTTTTTTGAAGTTTCTGTATGTGTGGTGGTGATGCACAGAGCAACACTCTCATCCCTCCCATTGAACAACCACTTAAAAGCCAGCTATGTTAGAATCCGTTAACATAGCATGAACACCAATTTCAGCACAATTTGTCCAGGAGCTTATCCATATTTTGTTAGTGGCCAGTCAGAAACTTGTCCCAGTTTAGTACTGTTTCTCAATATTCATCCCTACTTCCATGCAGTTAAAAAATACTGTGTAGTGTCATGCTTTTCTCTGCACAATGTGAGTAGAAATTTTGGAAGTCTATCACAACTCCAGTTTGAATGCTTTGCAATGATAAAACGCAGAGAGCTGAGGTTTTGTCAAAGCCGAGTGTCCAGCAGGTGATAAAGCGAAGCTCTGCCGTGGCCACAGGGCAGCATGTTCACAACAGACAAATTGAGATATGGCTTTCTGACTGAGCTCTCAGGGATCAACGCCAAGTGCAGGGGCTTGGGGGCTGTGATTTAGTACTTCTCACTGCCCCCCAACCCCCCCCCCCCTTCTGCTGGTCAGCCACCATGGAGGAAAGAGAGGGGCAATCAGCCCCCACCATAAATCTCTACACTTCCTTCTACTTCAAGGGAATGCCCTCCAGTGCACAGCTCATTAAACCTGTTTTTCACTGGACGTGCACACACACGCAAACCGATTTCACACACACACTCACACACGCAGACTGTCTCAACAGAGAGGTCACTATTTTAGAATCGTCTTTTGTTTCCTTAAGGTTTCTATGAGAAAGTGATGGGAAGCTTTTGAACAACAAAAAAAATCACTTAAAAGTACGAATTCATCTATTAATTTGTCATAAAAACTAAGTGGTTTCATTTCTTCTAATGCAAAATAGCTTTGCCCTTAGTGCTCTATGAATATATTAATGAAGAATGGACCACTAGTTGACCAAAAATGATCTGAAACATAGAATTGTTGCAATAATGTACATTTAAGTTACATTCTTCTATGCCCTTTTCTATACCTTCTTCTAGAAAGCCACACTTTAAAAAGCGATGTGCTAAAATAACATCGGTTTCAATGTCACTGTCAGGTCAAGGAATAATTCTACTGTATTTTACAGTCTTCTGTCTTCAAGGGAGATCATCTATATTTCTATTGATCAATGCACACATTTTACAACTAATGAAATTCCCTAAATAAGCTTTCGACAGACCGTTCTTAAAATACCATTTTTTGTAGATGAGAAGTGTGAGTGATTGTGAAAAACTTTTTTAAGGTGAGGAACTTTCATATACTGTAAAACCTCTTGGAGGAACCTTTACACTGGAAAAGGACCTGTGGAAGGTATGTAAAGGTCTTTATACCTTTAAAAGATTCTCCACAGTCACACAACTCATTTATGAAAACGGTTCTTTAGGGAATTAAAATGTTTTTTCTATGGCATCACTCAAAGAGCCCATTGTGTATGTCGCAAAGAAGGAGCTCGGCAATACTCACTCATTTCAGAACACTGAGACCTAAATCCACATTTAGCTGACACCAGAAAAACATCAACTGTGTGTTATACACAATTGAACAATTGACAACAGAAACTCTCCCAAAAATCAATTTTTTGGTTACAAGAGGGAAGAAATCAGGTTCGACTACAGAACAGTTCTGAAAACTCCAGTACGTTTTAGGGGGCCGAGCAGCGCAGCATTTGCTACAGGGCAGTAGAGTGTAATGAGTGTGTGTAATGACGGAGTGAAGTGTGGCTGACTTCTACGCAGCCCCGGATAGCTGGCACACACTCTCCATGTTTGCATCTCCGTCACCTCATCCAGATGGTCAACTCCCTGTGAACTCCCCGGGCCAGCAGCTCCGAGCAGCATGCATGTTATTTCACTGCTGCCCTATTAGACGCTGAGAGACGGAGAGCAACCAGCGGTGAGGAGACGAGAGGGGTGCAAACTCGAAAATACACACGAGTGCTCCTTGTGCACAGACGCAGAAACACACACACATCCACATAAAACCACAGGGTCCAGCTCTGACCGCAAACTCTTGATGGCACATCTGCTTTTCATTAACATCTCTCTCCTTCTCTCTCCCTCTGTCTCTCTCTCTCTCTGTCTCTCTCTCTCTCTCTCACAAACACACACACACACACACACACACACACACACACACACACACACACACCACACATTCCCAAAAACAATCTGTTTC
>JBBJLS010000041.1:6026505-6043157 GCA_037577275.1 Bryconaethiops microstoma
AAAACATGTGTTAATGCAATACTTTTCTGTGAGAAATACTTGATTTTCTGGAAAAATTTCAGGGGTGCCAACAATTTGGGCCATGACTGTAGATGTTTTTCCGTAGCTCTAATTTTGTCTTTTTAGTGTACTTAGTTATTGCAATAGTTGTGTTGTCAGTATACAAGCATTCATTAATGATGCAACAAGCATTCACTAACGATGATGTTTGCATCAAGTAAATCAATGCATCATTTATAAGGGTACAAATATTTTGTGTCATTAATTTGACAATTTGATGTGTGCTTCGTTTGTTGCCCAAGGGACCGGACCATAAATCCTTACGCTGAGTTGTCATTTCTCTGAAACCAGATTTTCTTAAGCAGCCCAGGGAGAAATATGACTCACTCCTGATTCTTCTGAAGGGATGTTGTTAGGCCTCTGGACAACCGGCTTGCGTACATCGCTACCAAATGCCATCCTTCTTGCGTCACTCGAAGAATCACAAAGCAGCTCCCTTTCTTTTACAGAAACATGTACACTACAGAAACCAGACATTAGCCACGATCCCTTATAGCTTCCTCCCTTAATAACTCCCTGCATCAACAGCCCCAGGGCCAGTTGGGACTTAATCCAAAACAGAAGACAAACGGTCTCAGTGAGGAGTCAGAGTAAGGCAGGATGAGGCTAAAAGCCTGAACTTGCTAATCTTAGTCCATACGTCATCACCATGACCGATACGCCGGATCCTGAAAGTCCGGCTCTGTTCTGGAGCACAGGCTTAGAACGTTCACATAAAAGAATCACGGAATAGTGAGTTAATGTCCTCATCATTCATGCATTTAAGGCTCGTCAAAGGAGAATCTCAGCTTAAGTAGTTCTGTGAAGTTTTAGATAAAGATGTGCGAGAAGGAAGCGCAGGTCAAACAGAAGAACGTTAACAAGAATGGAAGCTCCCTGGAAGATCTCAACAGTGCAACAGTGCTATATTTCAGCGCATTGAATTTTGCTAGAAATTCTTGTTTTTGCTTCTTCTGATCATAAAACATTCTATTGTCTTATGATAGCATGAATTAGGAGACTGATTATGTCCATATTTTTTATAGTGTCATCTATTTTGGTATTTAGTTGATCAAAGACAAAAAACGCATTTACACACACACACACACACACACACACACACACACACACACACACACACACACACACACACACACACACACCTATATATATATAAAAATAAATAGGTATAAGCATAGATATAAGATACAGTAACAAAACATCTATTTAATTCTAAAGGATAATGGTGGAAAATGTTATGAAAAAATGAATTATGAAATTAGAATAGCATAGGTGGACCTCAAGCAAAAAATTTAACAAAACAAAATGTAGGTTGTGGACCATCTGGGGGTCCCTAAGGACCGATTTAAGAACCTCTGCTCACTGCTTTAAAGAACCAAAAGCAGTTCTTCTATGACAGAGTTCAGAAACCACCCCTTTAAGCACCTTCCTTTTAAAGAGTGTACTGTGACTAATGTGGTGTTAACCTCAAGCACAGTTTCCCTGAACCCTTGTTGCTGTGGCGGTTCTGCCTGTGGTCTGTATGTATAGTTCAGTGATGGAACGGAGGATGTGGTTGCTCACGGCGTCCGGCGATTTTGGTCCAGAACATTGCCAGTAGCTGCAGAATGTGCCGTTTTCTTATAAACAAGCACGGGAACATGTTTTCTGCTTCTTATTCTACAATTTTCATCTCCAAATGGTGGGTTTGTCCCTTCATAAAAATTCAAAAGGGCAAATATCTAACCCTCTATTACAAGAATCCGTGTTGATAGAGAGTTTTCATCGTGGTGAGCATTTGTTTTCCCACATATCTGCTCACCCTGTGTTTTTTTTATTACCACAATGAGTAACTTATCATCTCAAGGGCTTATTTCACAATATACTGTGCCGTGGTAAGCTAAATAACAGAGCCATTTTATAATAATAATCATTAAAGATAATGGAGGCTGGGCCTGACTGACATGGCATTTTTCAATGCTCATTTATAACAAACCTTCAGTTACTGAATACATTACACACTTGCATATACTGTATGTGGTTAACCACTGTATAGCTCATGCAGTCACTGTGGTTGGTGCATTCATGTATAATGGCTGCATGGAATGCAGGAGAGGGGCCTGGTGTATTGTACGGATCCCGGTGTCTCGACTGAGTAACCCAATACAGAGATCGGGATTACTAAACAGAATGGAAGCCTGACTTCTGCCTGATCCTTTGTCTTAACAGTCTCTCTGAAATGCGACATTAACTGTAAAGCAGTTTGTGTTCAGTCAATGAATCATACAGCTCAGCAGTGTGGTATGCGGCAGTGGTAGTCAATGATCAGGCTCCGAGGGGAATATAATACCCTTTTTAAAAATAGTTTCTGTGTCGTGATGGGGAGGTTCTACCCAACAGATGAATGGTCATTAAGAGAGCCAATAAATTATCGCTAGTCTTTCATGCATAATGTAGCAAGAATGAAAATGCATGTTTGCAGTCTTATTCAATCTGGAGAGTTTGTATAAGTCATAGCAGCAGAATACTATTTTAAACTGAACGCCTACTGTTAACGTTAGTCTGCCATATGCAATATTGTGCAATGCTCTTATCAGGTGCTAAACATTAGCATCATGTGCGCTATCTTATTATGCGCAATAGTCTTACCATGTGCAGGATCAAGTGAAGTTTTCAGAATGGGTGCTAAATCATTTCATTATGTGCAAAATCTTATTATTAGGTGCAAAAGTCTTTTCATGTGAATATCACTACTGATGTCTATAATACTTACATACTACTGATCTCTACTATGTGCAACAACATACTCCTAACTATCATCTGTGTCGTTAACAATCCACTTAACTATGAGTTTCTTATCTATAGTATTTATACCCGTTTTAATGTTGATATCGTAGTGAGTTGTTTCTGCAGATTTTTCTATTGGATTTATTTAGATTTCATATTTTATATTGTTCTTTCTCTGTGCAGAGGTAACATAAACAGTTTTCTCTGGGATGAATAAAGGTTTTTAATTCTGATACTGATTCTGATTATGCAATGACTGCAATTGGCTAACCTGAAATTTTTGAATATTTTTAGTAATTGGTTACGTTGGTGTTTGTTCTGTTTTCAGTGTTCAGTGTTCTAGAACACTTTAATGGATTCCTGAGTGGAAGCTTATTTATCACTGTTTTAAACAAACAAATCATTAAAACAAGAGAAAAATGGCAATAATGGACATGACATGACATGAAGTTATAAAAAAGCATGTGCTGAGAGATTCGACACATCCATAACTGAATACTCTATGTTTTTAAATCAAACCTGACTTTCTCATTATGCTGAATGGAGGCTTTGCCAGTGATTTCCATAGTCTTTAGCTATGCTGGTTGCTTAGAATGACCACATTTGCGGGCAGAGCATACATTGATAAATAGACCTCTGAGCATGTGACATCATTTTGTAGTTGGCCTTTTATTGGGCAGTCCAGAAGACTCAGTGACATTGAGTTTCAGTGGAAAATGTACGTAGGAAAAAAATGGAAGAACATTTTTGCTGGAAAACATTGTTCATTTCTATCCATCAAGAAAACCACAGTTCTTACTTGGGTGTGTCACCAACTACAAAATGACATATGACCTCAGAAGTCCATTTCCTAGGTCCCATCTATACTGGACTTTCATTCACAGGGAACAATCATTAGAAAGTCAACCACAGGTCAGCAGTAACCAGTACATTTGCTAAATTACCAACTGTGTTCACATTACAGGATTTTATTTTCACAGTTGATAAATCAAACAAATGCTAATAGCAGTCATACGCTGTGAGCGTACAGGACGTACAGATATTATCACCAATGTATATATTTTGCTTACCATACATTCCCTTCTCTTTTCAACATGCTTCTAAAACTCTGAAACTGAGAAAACCCGAGAGACAGCAAGTATGAGAGTCAACAGTCAAGACAGAGGAAAGGTCTAAATAGGATCAAGGAAGAAAAAGTACAGATCAGCACTGAAATTTTTACGAGGCCCTCAGAATAAGTGAGACAGAAAATAGAATAGAGAAACGAGATCCATCTTGATACATGTTCAAAGACTGATGGACTCTGACATTTCCTGTCTCGTGTGTGTGTGTGTGTGTGTGTGTGTGTGAGTGTGTGTGTGTGTGTGTGTGTGTGTGTGTGTGTGTGTGTGTGTGTGTGAGTGTGTATGCGTGTGTGTGTGTGTGCGTCTTCCACCATCTACCTTGTGTTGTGACTCAACCATCCCTGTGTGTGAGCTAATTGACTAACCTCACCTCAGAGTATCATAATCTGTGTGGTTTCATACAGCTGAATGCACACATATACAAACACATATAAATGCATTCTGTGAACAAAAGCATTCCGTGTTAAAGGGCCCATATGATGAAAAAGCTAATCTGTTTGAAGATTGTTAAAGTTTCGAAACACACCATTCTTTCCTGAGTTTACACGGTAACATATGGAAACAGCAATAATTTGAATATGCTTATTTTTTGATATCACAAAACTCAGCACATTTCTATATTCACTTGTGCACCAGGCGGCTGGTGGCCTTGTGACTTAGGCAGTTGTCCCTGTGATCAGGAGGTTGTGGGTTCAAATCCCAACACTGCTAGTGGCACCACAGAGGCACCCTTGAGCAAAGCGCTGTCCCCACACACTGCTCCCTGGGTTCCCCCCCCCAGATGGTGGTTTGTGTGACTATAAGGGACCACTTTACTTTATTCAGCGGCCAGCAATCCATTCACAGTAATATTAACAAGATTGTTTCAGCTTGTCCTGCTTTTTTATTGACATAGATATAGGACAGCCAATCAGAACAGATCAACCTTCAAAACAGTAGCACAAATATTTAGTTTCATTTTACAGAGAGGATGGAATATTGTCACACAATCTGTATTTCACTGATGTTACATTTACAAGTACTTATGTAAAGTAAAAGTCTAAGACATTTTAAACATAGTTAAAGTGCCATTCACAACAAACTATGTAACCTATTAAAGCATTTTGACAACCCCATCCCACTTTAGAGGCACTTTAACTTTAAATATAACCATTACTTCATTTTTTGTATTGATATTGCAATCCATGTAACACCTCATTTCATGACAGATCTATTTTAGTTCATAAAAAAGTAAAGCTGAAACTGAATTTCAGTGTGAAGTCAATTTAACTAAAATTACAGTTGCGCCCCTCGACATTCAGCCAAACCTGTAAGGAGATTTTTTCTCTCTTTTTAATGATATTGTATTATTGACAGGCAAGGTCAAGAAAAACAGCCCTGTTACCCAAATGATTGGCTAAAATAATTCAAAATAAAATTGCAAAAACATGGAGATTTTAAGACAGTACGGTTTTTTTTTGTTTTTTTAAATTGTGTTGAAAAGTGAAAATTTTTTTGTTGTCAGCGATAAATGACACAGTTGGAATCATTCATGGACAATGGCCCTTTAAAATCTGCCAGAGAACGTCTTAAAACCACTTTCAGTGATTTGTATGAGCAAGGCACAATCAACAATGTAAACATCCTCCCTCACCCATCTTCAAATTGCGCACTGTATATACACGCATGCCACCTCCCTTGTTAGGAGAATGAGTCAGAAGCATCTTCTCTGAATGCTGGAGCAGGAAGCACATGATTGCTGTTTAGTGGAATGAACCACCTCCATACGATCTGCCATTAGAGAGTGTTTACTCCATACATTGTGCCTGTGTGTGTGTATGTGTGTGTGTCTCTGTGTGTGTGCGTGCACATGTGTGTGTGCATGCATGTGTGTTCATGCGTGCATTTGTGAGTGTGTGTGTGTGCGTGTGTGTGTGTTTGTGTGTGCGTGTGTGTGTGATACCTCTATGACTGAAGCCATGACATCCTGTCCTATAGAAGTGCTGTGCTACTCATTACATAGCACTTCACTAAATTCTTCATTTCTAAGTTTTCATTCCACTTACATAAACATTTCATGACAACTAACAAAAGCTTTCACATACATTTGTAAAGGCTCCAGCAAGGGCTCGTTGTCATAAAGTTTGTATGAGAACAATCTGACGCCAATTCAACCCTTATGCAGATTTATGTTGCTTGTCATGACAAGTTTATGTACGTTTTGCACCCTTACAAATACTGACCTCCAGTGACATGTTACCGACTTTGTTAGGTGCTGTCTTCATTTTCACTTGGACTCGTGGTCTGAAATAAAGTGCTGAAGTTCTGAAAAGCAGAACAGCAGGTGCTGCACGAGCAGAACAGAAAAGCATTAGGAAGGAAATTGAACTGGAAGTAGTCTTGTTTTCTCAAGTATATTTGAGGGCAAGCGAAAAGTTCTCATCTGAAAACCCCGCAAAGTCTATCAAAATGTAACTTCAGTACACAGAGTCAGTAAGGTACGAATCTTTGTGGCTCAGTAACTGCTGCAGCCTGTGGTCTACCTTAGGTTAGCAAGTTCACTGTAGCTATAGACTCCCAAGCCTTTATATGTGCCTGTTAACCACAAAGCCCTTCTGGATTCTTTATTTTCATTACAGCGCTCGTTTTGTTTGTTTTATCGAAAATATGTCTTCGATAATTAAGGAACAATCCTTCGAAAGACACATAGCTGCTCGTTAGCTCCTTTCGCTCTTTGATGGCTTGCCAAAAAAGCAAGTTTGCCTTCCTATTTCATACGACCTGTCACTACGTTGTCAGATTGCTGCCTCAGCACTTTCTCTCGCCTCATTTCTCTGTGAATCATGAGGTAAGCTTAAAGATGAAACGGCCCCCTTGTCATGAAGAGCATAAGAGATGGGGTGGGGGATGGGGGTCTCTGCCTCTAACAGCCTACTTTTCCTCCTAGACTGGGCCTTAAACTAATCAAAGCCAAAGAGATCTTTTTTTGAAAAACGCCTTAGTATTGAAGAATGGCTGGCAACCAGAGCTGCAAAATGTCTTAATTAATCATCGCTCTAATGTTTGACTTTTCCACCCTCCCGTTATGCAGACCTGATTTGTAAAGACTGTATGAAAGACTGTTAGGCTGTGTCTACAAACAAACAAACGATTTCTAATCAGACCAATCAAGCAGAATTTGGTTAAACACCTTGGTCAGCTGCTACTGAGTACACTCTTTAAGTGGGACGCAAACACGTACGTCTACAAAGAGAGAAATGCTGCCACCTTCTGTCTCCTTTCATTAGAGGGAGGTTCATTTGTTCTCATCTCTCAATCATTTTACACTAGGATCAGCTCTTGTTTGGTCTCAGCATCTGAAGCTCGTTCCATTGTTTCTCCCAAGGCACAGAGAATGCATGCTTCCTTTTTTTTTAAGTATACATACTACTATTTAAAGTATGCAGACAGTATACATATGCATACAAGTATGCATAATTTATATTGCAAAATATGCATATTACTATTTAGGTTGCCTTTCAAGCAAGCCTACTGTTTTTGAAGAATGCATACTACTTTTTAAATAAAAAACATAACCTTTAAAAAAGACACACTATTTTTAGATCATGTTTACCTTTTTCTTGCATGCAAGATACACAGTACTTTTGACGTATAATTGCACATTTTTTAACTGTACATACTTTTTAAAAGTATGGACAGATAATGCATACAACCTCTTTAACTGTGAATAGAAATCCAAATGACTAAGCATGCATCCTACTTTTTTTTAAATTATGCAATCAGAACGCATCCTACTTTTAACCTCTGTATTCTATTTTAGGAATGCATTTTCTTTGGGCATGCACACTACTTCTTCTATATAGGTGAATGCATACCCTTTTCAAATATTCATACTGCATGCACAGAGGTTACATTGTCAGAGCTTCCTGCTTACCTCTACTCTAGACCAGACTGACTGTCACTGGGGACTCTCCTGTCCTCCAGACCTGTTTAACCACTCGCATGTATTGCCCACCATTGAACATAGCTATTACTACTCACACAGACTCCAATGGAAGCTGCTGATACTAATTACAGACTCTAACTGATTCTACAACTATATACTCTGCTAATCGTCAGTGGTTAAGTCTGTATACTTTTGTCTTTTATAGAGTCTCCATAGTGATATTGTTTTATTCTCATTTGCCATTCGGTGTCCTTGGTTTTCACATTGGAAAAACAGACCCAGATTCTGTAAAGCTGCTTTGCAATAACATCACTTGTAAAAGGCACCATAAATTTGGTTTGAATAGATTCCTGCGTACTGTCTTAATTATGCAAACAGTATGCAGACTGCTCTTAAAGTAGTATTTGTTGTGTGTAGTATTTCTAAAAATGTATAATACGTTTTTAGTAAGCATACTATTTTTCAAGAATGCATGCTTTTTTGATGCATGTATACTTATTTTAGAGTAAGCACACTGTATGCATACTATGCTTTTCAGTATGGATATGAATTTTTTTAATTAGGACTTTTACTTCTTTATGTATGCACACATTGTGCACAATGCCATTAAAAGTATGCTTATATTACTGTATACATATCCCTTAGTATGCACGCTGTATATGTCTAATGCTTTTTAACTAAGCATACTATTGTTAAAGTATGCCTACTACTTTTTACGTAGGCCTATTACTATTTTAATGCATGCCTACTACTTTTTTAAAGCTTTTATTTAAATGTTTTAAAGTGTGTTTTATTCTTTTTTTTCTGTAAGCATACTTCTTTCATGATGATGTATACACTACGCATACTGCTTTTTCAGCATACATACTCCTTTAAGTGTTCATAATACATAAACACTGTGCGCACACTATGTAAATATGACTTTTTTAGTTTGCGCACTATGTGTTTTTATGTAACAGGATTCACCAGGATTAATATAACATACATTCTTATGACGCATAGTGTATGTTCATTTTGTTTACTGATATATAGTAGATCTGGGCTTTGCTAATTGTCTCTATGCACTATTAGGTGCATTTAAATCAGCCTGTGTTCTCTGCCGTCTCAATGTTATTATAATTACTATTATTATAATCTTATAACTCTACTGGGACTTTTAATTCCTGCTACTGTGTGTGGATCATCCTTTTCCACAGCTAACACAAATAATTAAATAAACACAAATAATGAAATGCTGCTTAGCCAGAGGACAAACAAAACAAGCATTTGCTTCAGGCCCTGGTCAAAGAACCCCTTGGGCAAAGACATCAAGCTGAGAATGTCATCCAAAGTTCATTTATGTAGCCTTTATTAGTGGATGAAGGGGTTGCTGGTGTTGACATGGTTCACAGTCTATGAATGTCAAAAAAAAGTTCGATTTTTTTTGACAAGGTACACTGCACTTTAACAAGATAGTATATATTTTGTAGTTACTATTCTGCTGTGCTTAAAATGGAATAGCATAAGGCTGATCCTTCCACACCTGATTTCAGTTTAAACTAAATTCTCCAAAATTGCATTTATTCTATTTTGTCTCTATATAAGTAATATTACAGTGTATCGATAATCATTTTATACTTACAGCAGTGACACCTCAACAGAAGGTGTTTTTTTGTGTGGGGCGCACCAGCAATTCATGCTCTAAAGTCCAGAAATGCCACTGCTGAAAGTACTAGCTAAGCTAATAGATAAATAATGACCCAATTAGTGCTAAATTATCATTGTCAGAATCGGTGCACTAATGCTTTTCTTATTGATCCACTCAAATCCAAACAACTTCTCACGAACAGAAATGGCCCGAAATGAAATAAAATGACTTTTAAGTGCAACTCATCAAATCGCTTTTAAGTACAACTCGTCAGGCTACATTTTCAGTAGACAATCTCAAAGAATAAATTATTCATTCAGAACCGCAGATGGTTCAAAACAGGAACACGTGCTGTTGATTGTGCCCAAAAAATAGTTTGTTGGGTCTATCTATCCAGAATAAGAAATTTGGGACTTGGCATGCCAACAGTCTGTCTGTAATATAACAGACGCCAGAGTCAGTCCACCGCTGGATTCCACAAGAGGAAGTGCATGTCGACAGGAATGCCGTTCTCTCCTGAAGAAAGAGTTCAAATGTGATCTTTGGACATCACAGCTGCAGCCACACAACTGTGAGAGAGAGCATCAGCGAGCAAAGTGCCTGTAATAAAGACGAGTGCCATGAGAAGGCACTGTTGCACAGGTCCGAGTCACAGCAGTGTATCCTGACTCCTGGTAGTTCCTCTGTGTGGCAGTGGCGTGATGTAGCGCATCCACTGGTCAGCACAATGCCCAGCGCAACTGAGATGACACAAATGAAGACATGTTAGCATTCAAACAGTCATATAAGGTCGAGTGAAAAATCAAGGTCTGGGTAAAAGGGATTGACTTTAAACATTGCTTTAAAGGGTCCATATCCAACATTTTGTTCTGTTTTATTGTCTTTCTCTGGATTTTGTGTGGGTTTCTGTATTAGAAACAGCCACAAGTCATTTCTGCATGACCATTGTCCAATCTCTCTTTATCTTTTGGAATCATGTGCTTTTTTTGCACCCTAGTCTAATGATAAGTACTCAGTCCACTGATAATATAACGTGGGATATGGATTTGCTTGCGGCGGATGCAGATGCAAGTAACTAAGAGAAGACGAATAGCAGGTGAAATACACACAGGGAAAAGCAGGGGAGTGTCACGATAAAACAGGACTGACTAACAAGGGTATAAATATAAGACAGGAAGGTGGAAACACTTGAGGAAAGAGAGCGGGAAAACAGACAAGAGAACCACTAAACAGTGAGGCGGGAAGAACCACTAAACAGTGAGGCGGGGCAAGGGCGGAGCTAAAAACCAAAACAAACACAACACTGAAATGGGTCAATAACTATGGCGGATAGGGGTAATGCTGGAGAGGATATGGCAGATAATAACATCTTGCTGTCATTAATGATGCACGGCCCAGTGGGGCCAAAACAACATAGAATAAAATATTTATAGTTAAAGACCCAGCACAGTTTTTTTTATTTCTGTGAAAAATGAAGAAAGAGTTTCATGCATTTCAGTAACCTTCCAAAACGGGTTTGATTTGTCTCCCTGTCTCATTTCACTGTGTGGGTGTGAACCAATGCAGAACATGCTTAGCTTGAGTATTAAAATACAGAGACAGCTAAACTCAAAAAGTCTTTACAATACTAACTAAACAATACTTAAACTAACACGCAACTCCCATTATGTTCAGAGTTAGATTTTAAGTTTACATAGTAATTAAAGAAGTCACTGAAATAAAATGAAAAGTAAGACAATCAGGTCTTAGATGCAGATCAACTGATGGCATTAAAAGCATTGAACAAAGGAACACCATTGATACCTTAACAGATAACAAAGATAACACAGATAACACAGACACAGGCCAATCCATTCGGGTGCTAATGGAATGCTCACAATGCTCAAACCACAGCCGTGGAAATAATTAAATACTGTTAAAATAACACAACTGCTCCCAAACTCACTGGACAGTGAGTTCTGCAACAAGACATTCACCAAAATGTAGCGAAGACTTAACTGAGGAGTTCATCAGGGAAGAAATGAAAAAAGTTTCAAACGAGTAGTTGTCCTGGTTAAAATGTGATTGAGAATTAATTTAATCTTCTGAAGAAAAAAAGGATAAACCCACAATATAAGGCAATTATTGCAGATTGTTTTGGTGCATGATCTCATCATTACCATTATGCTTCAGACTAATGGGTGTACCTACAACATGTGCTACTCATTGATCGAACACAGAATGGTAATGAGATTTAATGCAGAATGATAATGGTGATGAGATCAATCCAACATTAAGCATCTTATAGATATTTAGTTGGTTCCTGACCTTTGTTTCACCCTAATATGAAAATGGAATTACTTCTTCTTGTTCTTCTTTTTCTTATTATTATTACACAGGTCAACAATTTTTTTTTTTGTTGTAATCATCAGAAACCACAACACACTTTTCTAAACCAGTTTTTCATGCTGATTTCAGATCTGCTTTCAGTTTTTTTCAGTCACATCAACTGTTTGAATTATGAGTAATATTAGATTTGCAATAGCCTTTTTATTAAACCCCAGGCACCCGTCAAGTAACTCTTTCAATATTTTCAGTGTGAAGTCAGACAGACTCACACTGTGGTATAGAAATAATGATCAGTGTCAGTCAGCAACCACTGTTTCTTCAAAAACGCTTAGTATATGATTATTATATGGTAATTATACCACTATCTTTCAATATATAACTAGCTTCATCACACAAACTGTTTTGAAATCAGATTTGAAATCAGCATGAAAAACGCCACAAAACCCACATAAACTTATCTCTGATGATTTTGACCTATTGACCTGTGTTTTTATTATTATTATTGCAGTAGTAGTAGTAGTAGTAGTAGTATTTTGAACTTCTTTTGTCTAGACTTCAGTCCATTATAGACAATGCTGATCAAACAGTGTGTGGCTGAACTGAGAAGTACCTTTAGCCCTAGACTCACCAGAATAAAGTGCTCAAACTGAATGCCACAGGAAATCCTTCCTTCTAACCGACATCAGACTCTATGGCTTCTTTCCTCTGTCACACATCCGCACAACTATCTGTGCAATAGCCTGTTGCTACTTTGTTGTGTAATTTCTTACTGGGTTTAAATAACTATCATTACGTGTATCACTATGTGCGTTATTTTGCTATGATGTGCAACAGTCTACAATATGCAATATGGTGCAATGTTCTTATCGGGTGGTAAACATTGTCATTACGTGCAAAATCATTTTATGTGCAATAGTCTTGCCATGTGAATATCACTACTTATATCAATATTACTGATCTGATCAACTGATCTCTACTACGTGCAATAACACACTCCTAACAACCATCTGTGTTGTTAGTATTTCACTTAACTGTAAGTTTCTTCTCTATAGTATTTATACCCAGCATTTGTGTATATAGCATCAAGTTTTTCTGCAAAATTTTTATTGAATTTATTTAGACTATGTGTTTTATACTGTTCTTGTCTCTATGTCTCTGTGTGCCTTTGCAGTCATAACACAAGCACATTCCTTCAGGATCAATATAGTTTTCTGATTCCGATTCTTACTTTTTGGTCATGCGACCTTGCAGATTTCCCACCTGTGGGATTAATAAAGGGTTATCTTATCTTATCTGATCTTGTTAGACAGCAGAAGTGCTGGATTACATGCATTCAAGTGCAACACACTTGAACAGATGGAGGTCTGTGCCGGCCTGAGCAGGCTACTGGCTCAGGGCACGGTCATGTGTCCAGCATGTAGGCCCAAGACTCGAGCGGAGTTGGCTTAGACTGTGGCAGAGCAGTCGGTGTGAAAGGGGATGAGCCACTCCAAATGTAGGATTACTGCTGAATACTGATCCAGCCTAAGAGAGAGCAATCCCCCCCGAGAGAGTTCCCTAAACACTCCACAGGGGTCTAGCCACTCATTTCAGAGCCTGCCTGCCACTGAGCCGCTGTGAGAGGCTGTCACCTGTTGTAGAGCCAGCCTGCCCTCTTTCTGTCATTGTTTTCACATTTATAGTGTTGAAAGGCATGTAAATTGCTTACATGCAACACGTCAAGCCAGAAAGTGGTGAGGCAAGTTATTTTTACGCTTGAAGTGTGAGCTATGTTGGAAAGCTCATTTGTTATGCATGTGCCATATGTTCAGAACAGAGATATGGAATGCACCGATCCCACTTTTTCTGTCTCAGTGTCAATTCCAATACCTCAGGATATCGGTCTGCTGATCTGTTACCAGTGCCCTTTAGTTCAAAATCTGTATACCTCAGAGTGTGGAACTGCTTGAGATCTTTCTTTTATGTTTAAAGGAACGTAACTAAGAGGACACGACTAAGAAATAGCACTGAAAGTGGATCCGTCAGTAGACGCGCCATACTGAGCCACTGACATTGAGCCTAAAGTTGAGATTATCATGCTGGTCTAGGTGTTGCTTTTCCCACTAAATAAGGGATTAGAGTGTGGATATAGGGGTTAATGCAAGTTAATTGGGGGGGTGCCACGGTGATGGTCGGAGAGACGGTGAGTTCACACTCACTCCATTTTGCAGAGTGATCATCCCTCCCTAATGCGTCTCACGTTGGCAGTGTTGTGACACTTACACTTAGACGGGGCTGGACAGAGAATTAAAAAGTCACTCGAGGATTCTTGGCTCAGCAGACTGTATTGCGCTGTTTCTTCGAAGGGCCTGTGGTCCTGTCAAACATGGCTATTAATCCAAAGCAATTTCATTTATTCTTTTGCACTGTGTGCTGTTTCGTTTACAAGCAATTCGGGAAACGGAAGCTACCAACAATACATATAAGTATTATTTGTCTGTACTGATGCACAAAAATAGTGGACTGATATCAACACCTATACTAACCCTATTAAATCGATCCAATATTGATCAGTGGTTCACATAGTGGTTTATATTAGATGTGATTGAGTTGCATTTAATAATATTTCGTAGCCATGGATTTTAATATATTGTAATTGGATCCTTTACTAGCCTTCTAGGTTTTGTTGGTTACGGATTGCGCCAAAAAGTCACACTGTGGCACTTTATGTACTATCCGCTCTGCTGTAAGTAATTGTATGTTATTGTTATTCCGTGCCTTGGCAGTACCCTGAGGTCAGATATCGGAATCGGTAGAAAAAGTTGCGCCCCTCTTTTGTACTCTCATGCCTGCGGGACTTCCTTTGCCCATTTGTTTTTTTTTCTGTGTGCTGTTTGTGTAATAATGTGTGCCGCTGTTCTCTCACTGCTCACTGCTCTGGATGGCAGGCTCGGTCACGGACAGTATTGGAGTTTTGCATTTTGTCCAGAAGGTAGCACCATTCTGTCAGTGCCAGGGTTCCCATCGTCAAGGACAAAACCTTATTGTTTGGTATTGAACGAGGCCCTGTGGTCAGATACATGTACTTACTGCTCTCTGTTCGGATGCAGAAGCGCTGCTTGAAGCCTTTGTGCGAATGGGAGCAGGTGATGACTTCAGGGCTGGCGCACCCTACGTCCACATACCTCTGACCCTGGACGATGTTACAGGCATAACACTGCAGCCCATCAGCTACAACACGCATACACAGATCAAAATCAGTACCACAGAATCAATTATATAAGTATATATATAATCTCTCTAAGCACCTGAGACACTTCTATTAAAAAATTCTATTTTTATATCTGCAGTAAGCCTTTGCTCATTGTTAGAATAACAACAAATAACACAAGCAGGGAGTACTTATTTACAAACAAAGAATAAGAAGATATGTTGTGTACATCAGTGTGTTTGTTAATCCATTTCCAATCCCAACCCAATATCCAGGCACCCCACTATTATTTGAAGCTGGCTTGGCTAAATCAGATGGGCTGGTGGTTTAATTTAATAAATCCATGTCCAGGGACTTCCAGAGCAAGAAAAACTAGCTCAAAACATACTATTGAAAAGAAAAACGTGCATTCGTGCGTTCATGTTTATCATCTATTGTAATGTTTTGGGTACAGACATGTCGTGACTCAAAGGGCCTCTTTAAGGAAGCCCAGTTTACATTAAATAAGTAAGTAAGTAAGTAAATAAATAAACCAATGTCTTCTAGTTATATTTTTCTTTCCAATATATTAATAACTTGTGTGTATCTTTGTTTATTTGTATTTATTCCAGTGTTTACAGTATATATTTTTTACACACTTATTGGTTTTGCACAGTCCTCTATGTTGTCATGGTCTTATCAATATGCAGGGTACATTTAAATGTATTGCATACTGTTTTTAACATTGGTACTACAGTAGTACAGTCGAGGATATAACAGTGACATGCGAGAACAATAGTACTGTATGTAGGTCATTTATAGTAACATGGATATATTTGACTGAAATTCAGCTCTTGTCCTCATGTCACTCAGACCCATGCTCATGTGGCAGCTGTTGATAGATGTGGCACTAGATGCGCTGTGCCACTAGCAAATCTGAAGAGAAGGGGGTTTAGTTAATGCCGTGGTGTCCTTGTGTAATGTACTGTAGAGAGTGTGTCACATCAAACATTCTTACATGCTGTGTTTGCTAACAGCATTACAGCCAAGAAATGTCCATAGATATGCATTATTGATTGAGTCGAAGCCAAGGCACTAATGTTCTTGATGATTTTACGCAATATTAAATCAGCCCCCTGTGCCACAGGCGACATAACCAGCCGTTCCAGACAAGATATTCATTGCCACACAGTGGACGCGCGGCAGGTTATTGGTCCACTCTTGGATGAATAACAATGACTGTTACAGTCTTAGTCAGAGGTCTCCATGTCCTTTCGAAAGGCCAAAGTGCATGTGGTGGCACTGGCACGCTTTACATAAGGATCTCATTGAAATATGGCTAATATGAGCAAGTGCGAGAAAACACAAATGAGAGGGAAAAAAACACACACTGTTTATCTGCATTTTTCTTTTTTTTTACATGTAAGATTAGAGGTGAATAATTCTAAGCTGAATGAGGCCACTAAGCTTGGGGAGGTGACACAGAAAACATACAAAGACACAGAATGTCATGTGTCTCATACAGAACAGTAGTATTATTAGATTTGTATTCATACATACATATAATATAATATAGAAATTCTCAGAATACTCCCTATACAGTCTAAAAAAGTATGCTATTACAGTTTAGTAGTATGTTGTGTACATCAGTAT
>JBBJLS010000041.1:6048582-6058651 GCA_037577275.1 Bryconaethiops microstoma
TCTATCTATCTATCTATCTATCTATCTATCTATCTATCTATCTGTCTATCTATCTATCTATCTATCTATCTATCTATTGACACTATATGGACAAAAGTATTGGGACATTCAGGTGGCCCCTTACTTCCAGTTAAGCTCAGTCTTAATGCTTCAGCAAACCAACACATTTTGGACAACGCCATGCTTCCAAATTTGCGGACACAGTTTGGGGAAGAACCTTTTCTATTCCAGCATGACTGTGATCCAGTGCACAAAGCAAGCTCCATAAAGACATGGCTGGATGAATTCGGTGTGGAAGAACTTGACTGGCCCACACAAAGCCCTGACCCCAACACCATCCAACACCTTTGGCCTTCACATCGAACATCAGTGCCCTGACCTCATAAATGCTCTATAGAATGAGTTCCCACAGAAACTCCAAAAATGTATGGAAAGTCTTCCAAGAAGAGTGGAAGCTGTTATAGCTGCAAAGGGAGGACCAACTTCATATTAAAGTCTATATATTTGAATGCAGTATCATTAAAGTCCCTGTTGGTGTAATGGTCAGGCGTCCCAATACTTTTGTCCATATGGTGTATCTATCTATGTATCTGTCTGTCTATCTATCTATCTATCTATCTATCTATCTATCTATCTATCTATCTATCTATCTATCTATCTAGTTGCCTGTTTGTGTCATTTTGGCTATGTTCCTTTTATTTTGTCTTGTTTGTATGTATCTTGTTTATCTATTGCTTTTAGCGTAATAATGTCCTCAGAAGCATTCTCCATTCATATGCATTCATTTTAAATATATTCTCAGTTTTCAATAGATACTATAAATAAATATCTTCATAGTAATACATTTACAAATACAGCAGTCAGAAAGAACGATGCCAGAAGACATGAGAGCCTTGTGAGATGAATAAAACATAATGAGACAGTCAGCTTCTTCTGCGTCTTTTGTGTACAGTGTGAGGAGATGTAAATTTAAACAACGGCAGCCCCAGGGCAGGCCGTGTGGAGATGAACTCTGGTGACTCAACCCACAGCGCAGGCCTGCATGCTCACATTCATCCGGCTCAAAACTCTTCTCAACAAAGGAGCACACGTCTCTGTTCTGATGGTACGATCTATTGAACATTCTCTGTGTGTGTCCTGGTGTCTAGCAGCAGTGACTTTACAAGTGTCCTTCAATATGACCTTTAGTATATATTAGAAAATCATGAATGTGCGTATTCACAGTTTTTTATGAGAGCAGGACAAAAGCATCTCCAGCAGATTAGCAGAGCTTTATAAAGAGGCTTTAGTCTGACTTTAGCTTCAGATTCCCTGTATGTTTCTTAAAAACTGTCAAAAAAATTCTGTCACCTGGAGTCATGGTGTTGAGCCCTTACTTCTTACTATTGAAGAATGCGCCATAAAATCAGGTTTATGCTTTGTTTCATGATTTATGTCCAAATTTATGACAGAATCTCTGTCCCAAACTTGCGGAAAGCTAAAGTCCACGGACTAACCCGTTTCTCATTAACCCTGAATGCATACTTAGTTTTTGGTAATAAGTGCATTGATGTAACCTCAGCAGTGGCCCGAAACTCTTTGAGAAGTGGACTTAGACTTCTTCAGAATGGGAGGTTGCCAGGCCAACGCTGAGAAGAAGATATTTTGTAGTCGCCTGCTGCTATTTTGTTTTATTGCATTCCTTATATTTTTATGGCACGAACACTAAGTCACTTTTCATAAGCCAATTGCACTACTGATCTGTATTAAATTATATCCATTATAGTTATTCTGTCATTTTTTTCTATTGTCTTAGCTATATTCGTCCTGTACACGGAGCATGACAAAAGAATTTCCCTTGGGACAAAATAAGTTCTTATCTTTGATCTTAAATATGTTTTATCTATTCATTTATTTAATCTCTGGGTAACAGTGCATGAGTATGTACCCAATGCATACTTTTTAAATCTAGAACCTTCTGGGACTCTGACACTATAGTACCATTCAAAGGTTTGGAATCACAGTTTTCAATCATATATAAGCAAAGTCGTTTCAGAAACATGTATGAAGTGACACTAACATAATATTTTATGAGTTTAGAACAATTAAATGAAAGATTCATCCAAAGACAAACATTTTTTTAGATGAACAGATCTGTAGATGATTCTATAATAAATGAAAAAGCTGTTCAACACTGAGAATAAAATAAAGCTAATGTCCAGAATGCTTTGTATTCAGAAAGAAGTGACTTGTAAACAAAGCTATTTGTAGTAATTTCATGCTAAGAAACTAATAATTAGAGTTTATAATTAAATTTCATATTGTGAATTAACCATTGATTTACAAGCTTTCAAAATAAAAGGATTTTTAATTAAACCTGTGTTAACGCGCAATAAAATAATTATCAGCGTTAAGTAAATAATGCGTTAACGCGATAATAACGTGTTAACGTGCCCAGCCCTAATTATATTATATTATATTATATCATATTATATTATGTGATATCATATTATATTATATTCTTCTCTAATGTTTCTTTTATGTTATATTTCTCTGCCCACTGTTGCACAGTGATGTCACCAAAACTCAGACATTTTTAAACTCCTCCCTCAAAGAACGTAAGAAAACTGGATTTTGGAATGAAATTATGAATTTAGTTCAATATTGGGTTTCAGGCTGACTTTAAGCCATTTTCTTCAGTAGCTTCTATGTATTATTCAGCAACTAATATGCAAATTATGTTGTTTTGAGAGTGTGGAATAGGAGTCCACACACAAGCCCTTAAAATTAAAAGGCCAACTAGTTAAAACGAAAAGTGTAAATTTTTGCCACATGTGAAAAAAAGTAACTTAAAAGTGCCTGAATTTGTTATTTATGCTAATGAATTCATTAGCTTAGCCCAAGGTGACACATCTATTGTTTCTTCATCTGACTTGCTCATGTCATGCATAGGAAAATTACTCACACGGAAAGATTAAACGTCACCAGTGTAACAGCAGGTGTGTGCTTTGCTTCACGCTTTGCTGAGCTTCATTCAAGTATACCTGAAGATGCCTGTGGGACTGCATGCCATCTGTCCTTTTAGGACACCATGAGCCAAGCCTTGCAGCGGCGCCACCCCTCCCTGCCTTTCACTTCGGATATTCTCAAAGGCACAAGGAGCTTGGGGCTAGAAGTGGGATTCTTATTATTTTTTTTAGAAGTTCTGTCAAGCTTATATGTGAAAAAACTGCTGACAAAGACCAGCTATGGTCTTTTAAACAAGCCAGCTCAGCTTCAAAAGGTTTTTACCATCATGGCATATTTTGACACAAGCTTTTTTCAAGTGCAAATCATAGTTTGTTTTTTTTTAATGCTCATTGTTTGCTTTTGTATTTTTTTCCACGAGGAAAATGTCGATAAAATGTTAAAGGAGTACAGACCACAGAGATGGCATAATCTGGTGCACAGACCAGTCTGACTGACACATTCGAAGGCTTACGGTAATCTGCAGAGTGCAAATAAGCCTTACAGTAAGTGTCAATAAGCGGCTAACTGGTAACCT
This sequence comes from Bryconaethiops microstoma, assembly GCA_037577275.1. NCBI lineage: Eukaryota > Metazoa > Chordata > Actinopteri > Characiformes > Alestidae > Bryconaethiops > Bryconaethiops microstoma. The sequence continues at coordinate 6,052,106 of JBBJLS010000041.1, forward strand.
AAGTCCAGATATGTGAGAGCAGGCTCTTAAGAGTAAGTAGGGATTGAAAGCCTGGGCTTGTTTTGTTATACTGTTATATTGTACTAAGTGACCACCAGAGGGAAGAGTAGGCCATTTGTGTGCAGCTGAGTTCATTGTACTCGCTTGAACTGCTGTAGTATATGCACCTATGGTTTTTTTTGTTAATATTTAATGTTGCTTGAGTCGGTTTAATCGAGTGTAGTTCATTTGTACTGATGTGGATTGTGTTTATTAATAATTAATGCAGTACATTTGCTCTGAATCTTAAACACCACTATAGGTCATAAGGGTTCTCTAGCCCTAGAGGTATAATTACAACACTATATTGGTTCTGTCATCATTTCAGCAGGAGCTGATATATAGATCCACTCTGTAAAAAAGGATCTATAGCAATATTACAAGAAACAGTATTTATTTTATTATGACATTTGACGCAACCGTATTAATCTAGAGAGTCTTTTTATGATATTCTTGTATTTTGGTGTACAATACTTATAATACTCTAGTAAACTCTAGCAATTGTCTGAATTTACAACATGATTCATATAGGCATTCAATAACTGAAGAAATACTGTTACTATAAATCACTTTCTTAAGAGTAATATTGCTGTGCACAATAGTGAACTGAATTAAATCATGTAGTTGTAAGCAAAAATTTGAACACCACAATGAAATAAAGTTTGCAAAGCCTCTATAGAGAACACACTTCTCCACGTTTTGCTGAATTTGCTGAAGTTAATATATATGAAAAAGAAATACTTCTGCATGGCATTGTTTTAGGTTTTAATTTTTTTTGTTTTCAATAGAAAGATGGACAAGAATGTTGCCAAATTTCTTATTTAAGTTAATTAAGTGAAAATATAAATGAAGAACATTTGAAAATCAACAAAACATGCAATTTAAGTGGGAGGGCTCAAATTTTTGCATATGACTTTTGCATATGAGCAAGTCAGGTTGTTTTATACATAATTTCTTTTTGTCATTCTGTCTGTCTATCCATCCATCCACCGACACATCAGTTGACCCATTGATCTATCTATCTATCTATCTATCTATCTATCTATCTATCTATCTATCTATCTATCTATCTATCTATCTATCTATCTATGGATCGATTGGTCTGTCTGTCTGTCTGTCTGTCTGTCTATCTATCTGTCTGTCTGTCTGTCTGGTTGTCTCGAGAAGCAGGTATATAAACTGATCAGCTTTGTTTTAAAAAATGCTAAATTGCAACAGATGCACCTCCTGATGCACCTCCAGTGTTTATCCACCAGGGGGCACATTGGCAATACCTACATCTCACTGCTGTCTGGGGTGCTGCAGCATAAACCATGTGTGATTTGAGCACTTAACAGATGGAGCGCATTACCATAAAAGCAAAAAAGCATGTACAAATATTAGCAATACGGAATCAATAAAGGCAATGATTTGTCTATGTGTCACCAACAGCAACAGAAGGCAATTACTTGTCCCTTTTCACATCTTAAACTTTAATTACATTTAGGAAAAGTCCCACAGGATTGATCAAGCCCTGATTTTAAAAAAGGCAACATTTGGCTGTTGTGTGTGTGCGAGCATTGTATGATATAAAAAAAAGTTAAAAAAAGAGAGCGAAGCACCTCTTCCTCAGTGTGACATTGCCGTTAACATTTTCATTTCATTCTACAGACCAATCCATATATCCATGGCAGACCTATAACACTGACCTCTAAATCAGAGTGTTTAATTACGACTTTAATGACATTCTACAGTGTAATCACACCTCTGCCTCGGAGTTACAGTGACAGGAAAGGTCAAACGATTGGCCAGAGACAAGCTTATCTTAATGAGACACTCAGCCTTGTGGTTTGTTTGTTATCAGTTTGGCTTTGATTACTGCCTCATTCAGAGACACACACCAATAGTTTACTGAGGGAGATGTTCCCTTTCTCCTCTTTGGAACTGGGATCATTCCTTGCCAAATTAGGGCTTGTCTGGAAAGAACATTGAAGCGAAATCTTCAGTGTTACTCATATAACCACACCACCTTTCAAAACTGTGCTGCCGTTAATTTAAAATTTTCTTCGTTAGGCTCTGAATTGCATCATCAGTACGGAGCCTAACTGACTGGAATGAGCTGAAATGTTATCCAAGTGCATTTGCATCAATGAGTAAAATTCCACGTTAAATCAACTGGCTTCATGTTAATAACTGCCAAAGACAGGGTAATTGTTAGGGGGGGTGGGGGTGCGTTTTTTTTTTTTAATGAGGACAGTTATGTTTCCATAACAAAGAAATTACAGATGTGCTGTTGTGTCTTTAATATTTTGGTGTTTTATTAAGTCTAATCAAATAGAAACCTAAAATGAGGAAAAAAAACAGCCTCTAATAGGATTTCATTTAGAAACACCTGCACATTTTGTCTTCCTGGCAGTCAGAATACATTTCCTGGAAATGAGGAGGCATAAAATTTACTCTGACATTCTTATCATCATCATCATCATCATCATCATCATCATCATTATCACCATCATTATCATCTAAAGAGTCCAGAATGGATCCTAACCATCATTTCCCATCAAACCAAAAGACAACATGCTTTCTTAGGATACACTACCTCTGCTGACTTGACCTGAATTCCAATTTTCTGCTGCCAGTGTGACTTTATGAAGCGTGTAATAAAGTGTCGTCTCCTAAAATTCTCATAATCGCAACAAGACACAGTGCATTTTGGGTGGTATAAGATATTCCATGGATAACCCCTCATTTCACTTTACACTATATGAACAAAAATATTGGGACACACCTGTTTTTCAGGGTTTGGTCTAGGCCCCTCACTTCCAGTGAAGGGCAATCTTAGTGTTTCAGCAAACCAAGACATTTTGGGCAATGCCATACATTTCTATTCCAGCATGACTGTGCCCCAGTGCACAAAACAAGCTCTATAAAGACATGGCTGGATGAGTTTAGTGTGGAAGAACTTGACTGTCCGCACAGAGCCCTGACCTCAACACCATCCAACACCTTTGGGATGAACTGGAATGGAGACCGCGAGCCAGGCCTCCTCGTCCAACATCAATGCCTGAATCTCATAAATGCTCTAGAGAATGAATGGGTACAAACTCCAAAATCTTGTGGAAAGTCTTCCAGGAAGAGTGGAAGCTGTTCTAGCTGCAAAGGGGAACCAACTCCATATTAAAGTCTATGCATTTGAATGCAGTGTCATTGAAGTCCCTATTGCTCTAATGGTCAGGCGTCCCAATACTTTTGTCCATATAGTGTATTTTGATTTATAAGAGTCAAAATGTCTTTCATTTTTTTAAATGTTGACTTGAGGAACAGTTCTCCAGGCTTGCTCCAGTCCTGCCCCTGTACCCGACCAGTGACCTGAGTTCTGTCTGTTAAGCCACATAGTGATCTATATATGAATCATTCAAACAGGTGCAGATGATTCCACATGATCAGACGGTGATCAGTATACTGTTGGTGCTGAATGCTGAGTGGTTGGAACTCCTGTATCAAAGATTTTTTAAAAATGAAAATCCATGACATGACCACACAGACCCTAATTAGGTTTCCTTTCCAGTTTCTTTTTTTTCAGAGTGTCAATATGTCAGCATTTCTATGGAGGCTAGGTGGGCAGTGTTGATTTTTGCCCAGCGCTGTAGCAGTAAAACTCAGTGCACCAGGTCAGTGGTTTTGCGACCCTGGAGTCTGTGGAGTGAGCCATTCTTGTTAATGCATGTGGAGGCCGAAAGAGTCTGCTCTCCAAACACTGTTATTTATGTAACTGTGCTGTGTGGCACCTTTGTTTTTTCTGTATTGACTGGGTGAAATCGATAGCAGGCATCGGCCAAGCATACAGAATTGTACCTGCTCAGCGGCTTCATCATTGGATAAAAATCCCTCTGCTACGTGAGTTGGACTTGTGCTAAGATTTATGGACCAATAAATCGCACACCGAATACAAACAGTGGTTCTGACGTCTGTGAAGACTTATGATTAGAAATGGTCTATTCTCTTCATTCAGATCTATGATTAAAGCACTGTCATTGTCCTGGTGTTGTCCAATTTAGAACTGGTCACCTCTTTAGCTTTCATCCAGTGATCCCGCTTTGTCTAGGCACTGATGAGACGCATTGCTGGACAGTTTCTCTAGGCGGCACTCTGCAAACAATTATGTTTTCAGCATGATACTCTAATTACTGTAGTCACTTTTCCTTGTAGCAACACAGAAAATCATTTAGCGGTTCTCAGAGACAAAGGCCCATCCAGGACTTGGGAGCATATTGGCTGCGGGACCTCATTGTAATAAAACCTAATGCACCGTGGCACCGTCTCCTGATAAAATTAGCACAGCAGAAAAAGAGCAGCCCACTGTGCCGGTTAAAAAAAAGCTGTGAGTTGGAGTCATTTTCCAGACTTTTTCAAGGAGCATAATGATCAGTTCAGGCGAGAAGCTCGTTCATGCATGCAGAGACCACGGCGCGCTCCTTCTCATCACTTCAAATGACTCTTCCACAATCTCCATTTAGGAAATGGCTCTGAAAAGCCATGTAAGAAGAGAGGAAATCAATATGTCTTTCAATCCTCTCGCAGACAGGTTCTGAAGTGCAACTTTAAGGGCACCACAGAGGAAGAAGGCGGGGAGGACACGCGTGGAGCTTAAAAGAGATCTGGGAACAGGCACTTTTTCATCATGCTCAGAGAGGTCTACTGAAGGATTTCTTTTCTTTTTAGTGTCAGATATGCAATCTGTTGCAAAAGCAGAACACAAAATGCAAGGTCTGCTTTCCTCTATCTTTGTCATACACCACAAAAGAACAACAACCTAACATAACACATGTTTAGCTTGTTCTTTGAAGCTTGCAGGATGTGCCATGATGATCATCATTTGTAATTTATCTTTCTTTCAGTTTTTCATTCACTTTCTTTAACCGCTTAATCCTCATTAGAGTCGCAGGTAACTGGGGCCAATGGGCACGAGACAGGGACTCACCCTGGGCGGGGTGCCAGCCCACCGCAGGGCGCACATACACACACACACTCACACCTACGGTCAATTTAGAATCCCCAGTTCACCAGACACACATGTCTTTGGACTGTGGAAAAAATACAAACTCCACACACTCAAGGCCAGGACCCGGATTCAACCCCCCAAACTTGGAGGTGTGATGTAACGGTCCTACCCACTGCACCACTGTGGGGCTCACATATACTTAATAATAATAAATTACATTGATTTATATTCTCTATATTCCTCAAAACTCACTATACTGTTTAGGATACTGTGCCTTTAAGACTGATGTTAATTGCCTCTGTTCTGATTGGATGAGCCCAAGCTTGAGCCACTCCTTCTGCTTAAATATGAATACGTGGGGCTAAGCTCACTGTCGGATGAATAGGTGGGTGGATTTAAATGGGCCAGTTTTTGTGACATCACAAAGATGATGAATTCAGAAGAGGTTATTTCTGCAGCTTTGGACGTTCACATATGGTCAGTATGTGGTCAAATGCCATTTATATATGGTCGCACTATTTAATTGCAAGTTTTTCCAAATGACAGATCAAATGTTGAGTAAATGGGGACCAGACGCAACCAAATCCATATTCCAAAGACATGTGACAATATTGTTTGCGCCTTCATTAGGGCAGCTGACACATACAGAATACGCCTTGCTTATCATTTTAACTAGGATTAAATCTTCCCTGTCCTTGGTGTCAGTTCTGAGAATTGCTTTATGTTGTCTATGATGCTCTAATAAAACTATAAATTTGGCGTGATGAAGGCTTTACAACCCAGCTGGAGCATCAAAACAACAGTATATCAATTCATTTCCGTCCGTGCTATACGTTTATGGCCTCTGGCTAGTGGGGCTGCCATTGCCTGCTGTGAATTTTTATTCTGCGCTATCTTTCTCAAGTGTGTGTTTGTTAAGCTGATACACACACAGGGCGTGTGTATCATCAGTCAATGATAGACACCTTGTTTGTACTCTCCGAGATCTTTCCGCTTCAAACAGCATTCATTATGCATGCTCAGTCAACAGCAGCCACTGCAAGCAAGCATTTCCAAAGGCTAATTGTTGCAGTCAATGGCTGAAAGTCAGTGTGTGGTGAGATCCTGCGCTGCGAAGGGGACAGATGGTGGACAAATTGGAATGCTCAATTCATCCTGCCGCATTTTTGCAAATGTGTGGTGGTAGTCGGGCTATGGCAGCGAATAAAGTTAATCCAGTGAAAACGCCTCACTTCACTGGAGGAGACGTGCGAATAGCTCTTGTCCACAGCTTTACAAAATGTTTGCATGCAAAATTAGACTTGAAAACAGAACAATTATGTTTGATTTACAAAATGCAAGCTCATGAGAGACGGTCTCACGACACTGTGATGCCAATAAAGCGTGCTTGATTTGAGTTGAGTTGATCAGAGAGCAAGGGGGTGAGTTAGAGAGAGAGAGAGAGAGAGAGAGAGAGAGAGAGAGAGAGAGAGAGCGAGAGAGAGAGAGAGAGAGAACGAGAGATAGTGCGCGCGAGAGAGAGAGAG
>JBBJLS010000041.1:6069490-6081421 GCA_037577275.1 Bryconaethiops microstoma
TTCCACAAGATTTTGGAGTTTCTGTGGGAGTTTGTGCCCATTCATTCTGTAGAGCATTTATGAGGTCAGACACTGATTTTGTACGAGGAGGCCTGGCTTGCAATCTCTGTTCCAGTTCGTATCAAAGGTGCTGGATGCTCTGTGTGGGCCAGTCAAGTTCTTCCACGCCAGCCAAGGCCTTTCTGGACCTTGCTTTGTGCACTGGGACACAGGCATGTTGGAATAGAAAAGGGCCTTCTAGAAACTGTGTCCACAAAGTTGGAAGCATGATGATGTCCAGAATGTCTTGGTCTGCTGAAATATTAAGATTAAGCCCCTCCCTGGAAGAAAAGGGCCTAGCCCAAACCCCAAAAAACATGTGTCCCAATAGTTTTGTCCATATAGTGTCTATAAGAAATGCAGTGAAAGATTCTTTAAAGAACCCAAAGTGGTTGTTCTATGGCAACAGTCCAAAGAACCATGTTTATTTTTCAGAGTGTAACTGATTACTGTGGTTGTGCTCATGTGGTTTGTTTGCTGCATAAAAATAGCTTGATACCCCACTTCCAAAGTGATATTGCAGGCATTCTCTCTTGTGGGATGGTGCAAAGTGTAGGTGTGGTGTCAAAAATATTTTGAGCGCTCGTTTGTTTGCCATGTTATTTGCTGCAGTTCATCTCTGTAATTTTAGTCTCCAATGTTAAAAAATTCAGTTCGCTTCCAATAATTACTTCTCATCATCGGATTTTACAAGCTGTGATTCTGTGTGTTCATGCTCACACTTTTAAAAAAAAATTTTATTCTGACATTCTCGTCACCTTCTAGTTTGCAGTATTCGTCCTCTCCTGTGAGTTAGCAGGATCTGTATCTCCGGCTGCTGTGGTTAGCTTGTGTAATAGCTTCAAGGCTTACTGCATTCCGGTTGGCTGTCAGTGGGATGACAGATGGAGAGGCTTGTTCATGCCATCCATTATTATCAGCTTGGAGACGAGGAGAGTGAAAGCGCTAGCTCAAACACTACCTGTGACACAGGCCCGATCTATCACCTTGCGTGCCTTCCACGTGGCAGACAGAGTCATTCTGCAGACCTACACAAAGCCAGGTGTTAGCTGTTAACCTCATCCTGAAACTCATGTCATACTTCCAAAGCCTGTGTATCTGACTAGCTTATGAATGAAACCATCTACCATCCTCTGCATTATGTGCATGACAGAAACGAGCTTAAGTGAATATGTCTTATTAGAATTGCTACAACGCTAAATTGCTAAATCTGTTCATAATAGCACTTTAGCACTACTATTTTTCCAATGCTCTTATTTAGAAGCACTTTATCCTTACAATGTTCTTTCTGTCAGTTTTAGCTGAATTTGAACTGAATCTGTTTGTAAAATCGAGCTGTTCAACTCCAAAGGTCTGTATGTTGGTCCAAACTTTAATTTCTCGCTCTTATAGCTACTAAAATGACCTGTTAGCTTTACAGTCCCTAAAAACATGAACGTGCCTTTATATTATGTGGATGTTTTTTGTTTTTTTTTTATTTTAAAAAGGTTTACTGCATTGTTATATAGTACTGTAGTGACAAATAATGTATATTATAGGCAGATGTTTAAAGGCTCCCAGTCAAACGACATGTTTTGATGAATTTCTAAGTGAAAATAAATATAAACAATATGTATAGAACACACTTCTGCATATGAAATTAAGACATCGAAAAAATTATTCAAAAGTTTTTTCATATCTAATATACCAAACTCACATGCCTCAAACAATAAAATTAAAGAAATTAAATGTTGTGGTTTATTCTTATGTAGAAAATGAGCTAAACGTGTCATTTGACTAGGAGCGCACAAACATGACATTTGACTGTGTTCAGACTTTTGCATAGTGTAGTAGCCACCAAACAAATACACACAAAAACTATTTATTTTACTTTCGTCAGATTTCACTAATGATTACTAATGTTTTTCAAAATATAATATGCCTTTAGTTTCATATTACTATTACATTATGTTAAATTATATTGCATTCATTTGGCAGACGCTTTAATCCAATGCGACTTACAATATGAGGAAGCATTCAAGTGTCAGGACAGTGTGAGAACCAGAGGAGAGTGTTAAGTGCTAAAACCTTTATGTAAGAGTAATGCAAGAAGATTATAAAAGATAGAGTGCATATAAGATAGATTAATAGGTCTCCTCCTATTAATAGGTCTCCTCTTATAACTACCCACAGACATGGCCAACTTTCCTATAAGGATTTGGGTAAAATGTATTATGACTTATTACTGAACATTAAGCTCAGGGTTTAAGCTCTTAAGCTGTAGTTAATGTGCAACTCACATGTGAGTCAGCCAGAGGGTGAAACTGATACATGTAAAGTGTCCATCTGTGAGCAGCACAAAATTGTTCTCTACATTTAACCGATTCACCTGAGTGAAGTAGCGGGCAGCCAGGGATGCAGTGTGTGGGGACGGTACCTTTCTCAAGGGTACCTCAATGGTGTCCTGGGATTTGAATCCACAACCTTTCAATCACAGGAGCAACCAGCTGCCCCATCAAGTATATATTAGTCAAATGTCTTTTGAAGGTCACTTATATTTACATTTACATTTATGGGATTTAGCAGATGCTCTTATCCAGAGCAACCCACATGAGTGCTCAAGTAGTTCACATCTGTTCTTCAAATCTGAAAAGCTAAACTCAAATCAACAGCCAGTATTCAACCAAGTCACTGCCATCTAAGTTACACACTTTAAGAGATCCTGTGAAAGAAGAGTCAGAGGTTAAAGCATAAGTAAGGAAAACATGGAGTTAAGAGGGTAAGTGCCCAAAGGGAAAAAGAAATTAGTAAGCAATAACAAGAGGCCTCGTTCGTCACCAATGTGCTCCTTGAAGAGCTGAGTTTTCAGTTCTTTCAGCCACTGGGGGGGATAAGACTGAAAAGAGTCTTGATGCATGTCTTCCTTTTCTTTTTGAGCAACAGAGGTTCAAGACGAGCGGTGCTGGATGCCCTAAGAGGACAAGAATAGCTTAATCACTTAAGACCTGTAAGACGTGATATAACTAATAAAAGTGTGGCTTTAGACTGAGAATAGTTATTTTTAAAACTCTGCTTTTTAGTCTAACCTCTATCATCACCGCAGACTGGAAGACGTATAACATCAAGATTAATGACAATATTAACTACTACATAAAATAAATAAATAAATTATAATAGATAAAACAACTATAATAAAACAAACAGACCATGTGTGTGTTAAGTGAGGGAAGAAAGCAACATTAAAACTGAAAAAGGGGGGAAAACATGATAATGTTATTATTTCATGTTGATTATTTCATAGGATTATGGAGGCATTAAAGAACAAGTTCAGAGTTTGGTTATGTGAGAAGAGTCAAGTATGTGTTGTTGACTTTTTCTGGTTTTATTTCAGTTTAGGGCTTCAGTCTGTTCCCTTTTTGATAACATTAAGAGCCAAACTAGAGAAAAAAGTAAGGCTTAAAATATTTATCTGGACCCGACGGGACCTGATGAGTTCGATTTTTCTCTTGACTTTATTTATTCTCTCAGTATTTTAAAGTAGTTTTTAATCTAGCATGCTCAAGTTCTTCTGTGTTGAGAGAATTTAACACCAAGGTCCACAAGGCCCACAGTCATGAGAAAAGGCATGCATGGGAAATGAAACAGCAAACTGGTTCAAGAGAGAACAGTTTTAGTGCAACCAAAATGATGTTTGTATTTAGTTTGTTCAGCTAAAACTGTTTTGTCATATGAAATGTGTTCTCCTTTGGGAAATGGAGCTTTAGGAGTGCAAGTTATGACAGAAACAATACAGACAACACAATCAATAATTTAATATAATGGTATAGTGTGGACACTACATAAAGTTCACAGAATGATTAGTATTGCACTATGAGTCTGATTATTGCACAGGAGGCAGTTAGCAGCATTGAACAAAGTGTGAGGGATGACAGAAACAATACAATAAATAGACAATATATTGATGTAACAGTAATGTGACTGGGATAAGTCTGAGACAATAACAAGAGCATAATAATAATAATAATAATAATAATAATAATAATAATAATAAAACAGCATAATAATAATATTGAATAATGAATAATAAAATTGCACCATATGTGTAGGATCAGAGTATTTTCCACGCAGGACCAGAAAAAGGCCCCGATGTTCGACCCAGGAAGTCTGAACTGTTGCAAAAGCTGATGAAGCAGTCTTAGAGACACCAGGACGGTTGAACTGCTGCTAACCTCCCACACACACACTTAAACCCCCTAACGCTCCCTAACTAGGCAGCCTAGCTAGGTAGTGCTGCACTATTGACCTTATTCAGGTCCTCTAGCAGTCAGATAAGAGAGCAAGGGAACACTAAGTGGAGTGAAATCTCCCACTTGTATCTTTAAGCGACTGAAGTTGTTTCAGTTTTAACTTTAGGCAACGGAAATTTAATTAAGTTTAAGTAAGCTTGTATTTTGCCTTTAGCATTAAAGAAGCATTGTACTCTGAATTTTTGTTTCAATAAGTTTACATACCCTGCCTCTTCCTTTAAGATTCATCAACCCATCCCTCAATCATTTTGCAATAAATGAAATGAAATTAATTGAATTGACGAACACTGTTAAATCCCAAGTCAACTTAGTTAAATTTAATTTTTAAACAAATTGACTAGTTATTGATTTAGGTAATCGATTGAGTATTTGAATAATTAATTAATTAATTGGTTATTTAATTGAGTAATTAATTAATTCAATTTAATCATTTTAAACAATACTGTATTTCAAACATTTTTAGTAAACTTTTAGTAAACATCATATAATCATTTTACACATATGGCAACTGATAGGATTTTGTTCGTGATCACTGTGTTCCCCGAGATAGGAGTCAACCATCACTCTTCACCCTTTAGTGACTCTCTCTGACTCTGCTCGCACAGGTCTTCGCTCCTGCAATTCTGTCAAACTTGAAGAGTGGTCTTCAACAATCTGATATCTCAGGTATTGACGGCTGTGTTACATCTGTTGGTAAGCTGTTGTTTGGGTTAGACTGCGGTCTCAAATGGTTGGGTGACACTTGGAGAAACACTGCCAACTTTGGTTTCAACTAACACCCCTACCCAGCAAAGCTGGGCAGTGTCCAGGACCGTCATTACAAGTTTCAGGCAGACTGTGGTCTCTCAAACAGTTGGGTGACACCTGGGAAAACACTAACTTGGTTCCAACCGACACCCCTACCCAGCAGAAGGTGGGTCAGCGCGCAGGGCCGTCAATACAAGTTTTGAGTAGACTGCGGTCCCTCAAACAGTTGGGTGATACCTGCAGACTTGGTGTCGCGTTGACCAAGTGGGGGTAGCTCAGTTTTGAGTGCAATCCTGAGGTCAGACTGATTGGGTCTGCAGACTGCCCTTCGCACCTGGCATTGTTGGGGTTGTGTTGACAAGTGGAAGTTGGGCTGAGAGTGCGCTACTGGAGTTGAGTGTGGAAGATTTACCTGGCTTGGAGGGGATATATAACATAACTCACAAATAAGTCAAGCATAGATCTTAAACATTTCTGCTAGGGATCCAGCCTGGCAACAGCAAGCCGAGTGAAGTGTGAAAACACCTCTTTGTCACACCCGTTGTTCTCTCTTCATTCCTCTGTGCTCTTCAACCTCCTTTCCAAACTTCTTTGTCACTCTAAACACGAACACCAGCCAACTGACAAATCAGGCCACATAGCTTGCTTTATTTCCCTTCTCTCTCACTCCCTATTCTCAGGTCCTAGTGACGGCCACACTGATAATCGCCACAGCACACCAGTGAACACGCAATCGGTTGGGAGTCCCAACTCCTCTGCTAATGAGTGTGTTGTATTAACTCCAGCTCTACCCGCACAGTCACGCCTTTTGATCCCTCCTGTACTGCCAGATCCATTTTATTATCACTGTTTCTGTTCTCTCCCCTCTCTCTTGTTTTGTGTGTGCTTAATATCAACCAAATTAGGTTTGCAGTGTCAGCCTAGCAGTCCTCCTTGCTCTCCTGAAGGAAAGTATACTGTGCATTCCCCCACTACTGTGGCTTGAAAGGTCCTACAATCCAAATGGCTGACAGAAAAAGCCCCATGGACCAGTGACAAGATGTGGGAGCCTATCTGGAGGTCTTAACCGGTGAGCTCCTACCCAGGTATGCCCACCAAATACAATCAAGCAGACTCGACCAGATTGAGCAGGAGATCGCTGAGCTCATGGCGACTCCACCCCAGCCCAAGTAGGGGAATAAAGAACTTGCAAAGCTGCTGGGATCAGTGGCCCATGCCCTTGTGGCCAGGTTGAAGCTGTGCAACAAGGAGACATCCCACCTACAGCAAGAATTCCAAAGGGCTGTCTGAAGGGAGGAAAAGACCAAACAGCTGCTAGCTGAAGCCCAACAAGACCTCACTCAAGCCAAGATGCGAGAGGAACAACTTGTAAAGCAGCTACAAGATCAAGAACTCCCTCGTTCATCATCAGAGGAAGAGGAAGATTCAAGCAACGAGAAAAGACAGCTCCAACAAGACCTAGACAAGCTCAAGGCTGCACCAATTCTCCGAGAGCAGCAATACAAAGCCATTGAAGAAGACCTTGAGGAGAGACTGTGAAAAGCTGAAGCTCTGCTAACCAAAGCCACGGAAGAGTTCCAGGACAAGAACTGCCGCATCAAGGCTCTGGAAAACCCCCTGGAAGAATCCCACAAGTACACAAGGCAAATGGATAAAGAACTCACACATTGCCAAAAACAATTCCATGATACAGAATGCCAACATCAGGCAGGTATGGAGGAGCTGAACATGACGAAACAAGAACTCAGAGCGGCATATGAAATTAAACGTGAGCATACAAACACCCCCAGCCATCGCACATCGCAATACCAACCCACCAGAGACTAGCCTGTGGTTCACCAAGGGCCACTTCACCCAAAGGGCAACTTTAAAGCCCTCTACCTGAACCCAGGGTACCGGAAATGGAAAGGGAGTAGATGGAGGAAGATACTACTGCTGGAATTCACCTGCCTAGACGAATCCCCCACTGGCAACAGGTCACCACAAGAAAACTTGACAAGGTGGCTCAAAACAACAACACTTTCACCCCCAATCATACCAGAGGGCATGATATCCATACCTACCTCCAAGATGTGGACTTTCACCTTCGGAGAGTGGACAATGTAACCCCTCCGGATTGGGTTTATTTGATCGGAATAACCTCTAACGCAGAGGTCCGTAGTTTCCTGGATCGACAATCAGACATGGTGAGAGACAACACCAAGCTGCTGCGTGAAGCCTTGATCCGGGAATTCTCTGACCCCAAGTCAGAACAAGAATTAACTATGGCCCTGGATATCAAACAGGGAAGACAGGAGACCCCTCAGGCCTACTACAGTCACTTACGAAGGGCCTATTTTGGATCACGAAACAAACCTGACATGGAAGAGGACACCAACTTCAAAGCCCTCTTCCTCAAAAATCTTCACCCAATACTAAGACACTACTGTCTCATGACCTGTCACCCCACTATGACTCACCAGCAGCTACGAGACTTAGCAATCAGGGCTTACAACAAATGAGGAGCACCTACAAGGAAAGCTCCTAAAGCTACTGACGAACCTGCTCTCTCAACATCCACACAAAGGCCCAAAAGACCTCAAGAAAGAAACCCAAGCAGCACAGTACCCATGCAGCAGCGCCACCCTTTCAAAGCCCAGAGAGAGCAAGCTGGAAGCTGTAGGGTCAACTACCAATCCCTGCGTAACCTTAAGGTCCAAACTTGTCTATCATACTTGGTGTTCGGCTGCCTTGTTTCCGTTGCTTGTCTGTTTGCTCTCTCTCCTTTCCACCAATAGACACTGGATAAGCCCCACGTATGCTTACCCCTCTTTAGAGTCCATAAGCGTACCTAGAATGGGTATCTCAAATGTTTTTTGTTTGTTTTGATGTTCTCTTCTTCTGTTTCTTTTCACTTCAATCAAAACCATGTCCACCCCAAAAATCCTAAACATGGGATCGAGGACCTGCTGGTCTGTACAGACTCCGACTACGCACGCCTCAGTTTTACATGTCACCTCCTGCACTGGAAATGGAATGAGTTTAAGACCTCGGCAAACAAAGCAATTAAACACCTGGACCTCATCCAAGCATGCGATGAACTCGTCACAGGTTACAACACTCAGGTCTACTAGAAGAAATTCGTGGACACTCACGACTCCCAGGCCCAGACAAAACATATAACGACACTGATGCATTGGCAAAAGCAGGGGCACTACACGGAAACCCATGGGAATTTCGGCCCCACCACTCAATCCATGTCCTCACCCGGCAACAAAGCCGTCTGCCCTCTGCGCAGCCTGTGCACTCATTTCTGGCTGTGGCCTCAAATAGCCACGTACAACATTATCTCACTCCAAAAGGCTGACCCAGTGCTTGGTAAACTCCACCACGCCCTCCAAGACTCCCCTGTTCCTCCTGACCCTGAAGACTTGAAATACCTATCTGACCTCTCCATGCCCTCCTCAAACTCTGTTCTTCACTCCGTATGACCAATGGCATACTTCTATGTGTCCCTGACGAACGCACCTCACCATGGCTCATGGTTCCTCGGGTCCAAAGGGTGGGTGATCCTACTGTATGCCCACGATGCTCCATATGCAGGACACCGCAATACGAGATCTACATACAAAGCACTCAGTCAGATAGCCTACTGGCCCAACATGCAACAAGACGTGACAGAATGTGTCAAAGTCTGCTGCCAATTTCAACCAACAAACCCAAACCACAAGGCTCCGCTACAACGCAGGGGAATCACCTTCCCATGGTCAGATCTCCAGATCGACTGGGTTGGCCCATTAACCAGATCAACGTGGGGAAATAAATGCTTCCTTACTGTGGTGTGTCAATTCACCAAGTGGGTAGAATGCCTGCCAGTACCAAACGACACAGAAAACCACAGCATGCCTACTGATGAACCACGTACTCTCCAGGTTTAGCTCTCCAATAAGAATCAACTCGGATCAAGGTACTCATTTCACTGCAGAGGTAATGAAGGAGATCTGGAAACCACTGGGTATCAAGTCGCAATTCCACATCAGCTACCACCCAAAGGCATCTGGCCAAGTAGAACGAGCCATCCGGACAGTTGTCAGCATGCTAAAGATATATGTGGCCTCCAACCAGAAGGATTTGGATGCAAAACTGCCTCTGGTCCTCATGACCACCCCTCACGAATCCAAAGGAGTGTCACCTTTCGAACTGATGACAGGGCGACAAATGACACTTCCACTTCACCTCTATCAACCTGGAGATGCCAACCTCATCACCGCATATACAACTCAACAGTACCTAGATGCCCTTCATCAACATCTGAGGATGTCTCTTGCCTTCGCACAGCAGAACCTGCAGCAATCGACATTAAGGTAGGAAGGCATACTACGACATGGGAGCCTCCCAGACAGAGTTCCAAGTGGGGGACAGAAGTTGGTACTACAACTTCGGGCAACCCGCAGTGAACCCTAAAACTCATTCCTCCGGCTCTGTAAGAAGTGGACAATGAAATCGTGGACAAGCTGTCACCCATAGCTCACCGGATTGATATCAAATGAGGTCAAGACTTAAATGGGTCCACCACAAACAGATAAAAACACACAAAGCCCAAGGCAAATACGGGGAGGCAAATCAGACACAAGACCCATAAATTGGGCCTAACCGAGAAAGGCCCGAAAACACCACACCCCCGTAGTGGCAACACTTGTTGCACACCTCAGGTAGAGCAAGTTGGAGGCTGCAGGTTTAACTACCAAAGAACCTAAGTGTCCCAAGTTGTCTACCATGTTCTCCCTGTTTGTTTCCCCTTTACCTGTCCTCTCTCTCTCTCCTTCTCCATGATACGCACAGATACAATACCAGTTATGATTACCCCCGTTAGGACTGCTAGCATAAACTTAGCACCTCTGTTCCTTTTCATGTAATTTCTTTTTTATTTTACTTTATTTTTGTTGACAAGGACCTGGGGTGGCTCACGCATGCCCAGGAAATTGTCAAAGAGGAGTCTGTTAAGATTTATTTTATCCCTCGCATTACCTTTCGTCAGTTATAAAAGGCCAATGGCAAACTGCAAGCTACCTAAATCTCTCTTGTCTTTTCATAGGCCTGCCCTAACTTACTCTCTAACCTTTCACCACCGTCCCTACTCCATTTTCCTTAACCAAGTGTGGGTCACTACTGTCAAGTATCTGGGTTCACCAACAAATTTTTGTGCCTGTACAATTCTTACCAAGAAACCCAGAGCACGGTAGCAACATCCTCCTTCCTATTCCTTGCCCTCTAACCTAGAACCTTCCCTTGAGTCTTATAATGATTCTTATATTGTTTCTTATATTGATTCTAATACTATAACCTAACCCTTCATCCTACTGTATCACTGTGTGATTTGGCTACCTCATTAGCTTTTGTACAGCCTACCTTCTGCCGGGACCAACCAATGTCCCAGCTGAGGGGCTGATAAAGATCCAGCTCTTATCACTTACTGTCTCTTCCTCCCTGTGTGTACCATGTGCTTCCCTTGACCTTGTAACTACTTTGAACCTTGCATGTGTGCCACATGTTCACCCTGCACCAAGTTGTCAAAATGAAGAAGCACTGCTTGTCCCTGTCCTGTGTGTGTGATCCTTTCCTCTTTAGGCCGCCTGGACGATGACAAGCGGCATCATCCAGACGAAGTGGGGGATATGTAGTGTAACAATCTGCTAGGAATTATTACCAACAAAAAATGAGAACTGATTGAAAGGTAAAGAAGTGTTAGAAAACTACCAGCAAGAAAACAGCAGTCAACAAACGGGTAGCAGTTTTCCACCATTTATAATTCCCCCCCCCAAAACCCATGTACACCACTTTTCCCCAACTCACAATGAGAGTCTCCCAGTCCCAAAATCTCAATACCAGCGTTCACACGTGGCTGCAGTGCACTTTTACAGCGCAGCCCCAGTCTTTTCCAATGCGGTGAAACCACGAAATAGAAAAGAAAGCAAGTCCACAACAACTCCACCACCAAAAATACAAGAAGGCAAAAACTCCCCAAAACCGTCCTGATAGTCCACACAAAAATATATAATATATACTCCCCCACGGCATTGGATGGTTGAGTCCCATGGCTCCAGTGAGTTTGTGCATGTTCACTTTACAAAGAATGTTTTAGTTGAAGAGTTTTAACAGGTCCCGCATAGACTCCCTGTTTCCCCTCTCCAGCTCACTTTTTTCCCCTCCTTTATCCCGTTAAAAAATGGGAATGTCACCCTGATCAGTCAATCAGCTGATCTTAATGTACAGGTCACTCACGTTACTTGATTGGGTTTTGACAAATAATGTTTTTATAATATATATATATATATGTCCCTTATCTATGAACCACAACTGCCATTCCCCAAGGACCCTTAATTCACCAAATGGTCAGAGTTCAGGGGACAAAAGGCTCTGCTTTCCTCCATGTCAGATGACCCAGACCTTCCGGACCTTCCGGCTATATCACACACACACATACACTTATCCCGCTTCCCCCTCCTTGCAAAATGCCAACGCAGGACCACCCAGGAATTCTGTTCGACCCAGGAAGTCTGAACTGTTGCAAAAGCTGATGAATCAATCTTAGAGACACTAGGACGGTTGAACTGCTGCTAACCTCCCACACACACACTTAAACCCCCCTCATGCTGCAGGCCTCAGAGACCAGAGTCCTATTCATTGGCAAGTCCTATTCATTGCAAAGTGAATCCCGTGACTGAGGCAAATATGCTTCCTGCCTTCTATGTTTAAATTCTCTTAGAGCAACGGTCTCAAACCTGTCCAGAAAGGGCCACTGTGGGTGCAGGTTTTCGTTCCAACCAAGCAGGAGGCACACCTGATTCCACCTCTGTAATCAGTTGGTCTTGGTTTTCAG
>JBBJLS010000041.1:6083133-6119461 GCA_037577275.1 Bryconaethiops microstoma
TATATATATACGAAAGTATACTGGAAAGGAATCTGTTTTACACTTTCTCTCACTCATGTCTTCCCCTCTCCATGTACAGTGAGGCAAAATGTGCTTGAGAAGCAAACGCATGAGATCAGGCTGGGCCAACACCTCATAAACTTAAATGTTTATCTCTCTTCAGAGGCCTCAGCTGCACAGGTGAAGGTTTTCCTCACGTCCTTGAGAACATGCTTTAGGTCTCTAGACTCAGTTTCTTAGCTCATATTTAAACCTCTTTTGGAAATGTGACCTCAGACTTTTGTTTTTTCCAGGAATCCCAGCCTCCAGTCAAAGCAGGTCAAACAGGTGAGCTTGTTGTCCCACTTTTAGCACTTGAGGGGTTTTCTGGTTTTGTGGGAGGTGGTTTTCAGTGCCATGGAGGAACCAACCCACACATAAAGTGACAGCATGCTTCCATCTATAGATAGATTTGTGTATGACAGGATTTCTCTGATCACCCTTTTCCTTTCTAATGTAGTTAATGTATCAGAAAAGTGCATTGATTGTGAATTATAATAGGGCTGTCATGATTAATCGATTGAAAATAACCAGAATCATCCATTCATTCGCCTTCTTAATGAATCAGGCAGATTGTATGTAATAATGCATGTTATAAATTCTGCCAAATTACAATGAGTTGATCCAAGTTGATCTTATCCTAAGTTTATCTTATCCTAACCAAAAGTGTAATTCATAATTCATCATAATTCATTCTTACATGACAACTTTCCAGGCCCTGTTTCTCCCTTAGAATTAAACAGGCTTTTTTAACTTTACCTTTAAGATTGATACATAAATTACCTTATTCTTTTTTATTGACTAACTTGTACTTTTGTAGCAACACAGGGACCGAAACACTCCTTACTTCTTTATGAATGGGCGGAGCTAAACTGCTGTAGGCTGAATATGGAAATGGATTAAAATGTGTTGGTTTTGTGACATCACAAAACCTGTGAGTTGAAAACAGACTTAGCTTCCATTTATGGATTGTATGGATGGAGAGTTGTGAATGTATGTTTTGAAACTTTAACAATATTTACATGCCTGTTTTAATTCTGGAAACATGACAATATGGGCCCTTTGAAATACTGGAAGACATCACAATTCAAATATGTAGCAGTAAAATCACAATACTGATATTTTGTCCATTTTGTGCAGCCCTACTCCATAATTTTGATTCGAACTGTAATCAAAAGAGTGGGTGCACAAGTCTCACTCAGCCTTTGGGCCACTGGCTGCTCTCATATATATATTTGCCAGCTTTCTGTGAAACAGACTCCATGTTTTATTTGAGTCTGATTTACATTTGCAACTGTAGAACCTAAGAAAGTGAGAAAAAAATCACAAATCTCCAACAAGTAAACATGTCATGACACTCCTTGTTCCTCATGTCACGTCAGTTTTCATCTCATAAGAATTATTTCGCCATTTCAAGAGAACAGTGTTTCATTCTCTCAAGATCTCAAGAAAATGACTGTGCTGACAAAAAGCAAATAATAATTTGCACAATATGAGGGGAAAATGGAGTAAAAACACATACATTGAAATCCTTTTTAGAGCTTAGATACAGTACTATGCAAAAGTCTTGAGCCACCACTTATTTCTTTATATTTTGCTTTAAGTCACCTTGTTGGTGCACAAATACTATTTTAGGCCTGTAAACCTGTCTTCGCATATTGAATAGATTAAATGAAAGAAATGGGCTAGATAGACTACAAATGGCGAAAGATGTGCCTAGATAAAAGTATTCCAACCACTGAGCATTCAGGACCACCAGTATACTAATCACCAGCCTGATCATCTGGAAGCATAACAAAGTACATCTAAATTAAGGCCTGAACCAGTGCACTGTTTCTTCACCGATTCAGGCCTTAAATTAGATGTGCTTCGTTATGCTTGAATGATTCATACGTAGGTCACTGTGTGGCTTAACAAACAAAAGTCTATAATCTTGTTCATTGAGGCCCGCTTTAGTTATTCATCCCCATAAAGATTGTTGTTCCTTCTCTCGTCGGGTCGACCTGAGGAGGACGGGTTCCCCTCTTGAGTCTTGGTTCCTCCCGAAGTTTCTTCCTCCAGCTGAGGGAGTTTTTCCTCGCCTCTGTCGCCTTTGGCTTACTCACTAGGGCCTCGAACCTGGACTTTGTAAAGCTGCTTTGTGACAACCTGGTCGTAAAAAGCGCTATATAAATAAAATTGAATTGAATTGAAAAGACATTCAGGGTCAGGGACTGGTCAGGGTCAGGGACTGGACTGTAATGAGAGTATTTGAAAGTTCTTCAGGAAGCCTGGAGAACTGTTCTGTGAGACTACATTAAATATAAAATATAAAGAAATGATTGTTGGTTCAGGACTTTTCCACTTTACTGTAGCTATGCATGGTTTGCTAACATTCAGTTGCTTCTTCGGTTATCTGATTATTTGATAAAACCTAAAAATAACTGGGAAATTACACTGCCTAGCCAAAAAAAAGTCACACTCTAATATTTTGTTGGACCACCTTTAACTTTGATTACAGCATGCATTCGCTGTGGCATTGTTTCGATAAGCTTCTGCAATGTCACAACATTTATTTCCGTCCAGAGTTTCATTAATTTGTTGCCAAGATCTTGTAATGATAATGGAAGAGTCGGACCGCTGCGCAAAGTCTTCTCCGGCACATCCCAAAGATTCTCAATGGGGTTCACTCTGTGGTGGCCAATCCATGTGTGAAAATGACGTCTCATGCTCCCTGAACCACTCTTACCCAGTTTGAGCCTGATTAATCATGTCATTGTCATCTTGGAATATGCCCGTGCCATCAGGGAAGAAAAAACCTCACAGGCTTGTACTGTCAGCACTAGTCATGATGGGTGCATCACTTCATCTGCCTCTCTTCTTACTCTGATGAGACCATCACTCTGAAACAGGGTAAATCTGGACTCATCAGACCACATGACCTTCTTCCATTGCTCCAGAGTAAAATCTTTATGCTCCCTAGCAAATTGAAGCCTATATGATCAGCCTCACTGATAAATGGTTTTCTTAAGGCTACACAGCTGTTTAGTCCCAAACCCTTGAGTTCCCTTCATATTGTGTGTGTGGAAAAGCTCTTACTTTCACTATTAAACATAGCTGTGAGTTCTACTGCTGTTTTTCTATGATTTGATTTCACCAAATGTTCAAATGTTCACCAATCACAATCATTCAAGATTTTTTTCCCACCGCATTTCTTCCTCTAAGATGATGGTTCCCCACTATCCTTTCAGTTTTTAATACTTTTAATCCCCACTATACTTCCAGGTTTTCCAGTTCTTAACCCAATTTTATTAGTTTCAGCAATCTCCTTAGATGTTTTCTTTGATTGATGGATGCCAATAATTTGACCCTTCTGAAACAGATTAACAACTTTTCCACGACCACAAGATGTGTCTTCCGACATCGTTGTTTAAGAAGCTACTCACTGCATCAGTTCGGGATAAATAATTTGTTGCCAGCTGAAACATATTCAACCATGGAGTAATTATCCAATGGGAGGCTCATACCTATTTGCTTAGTTACCTTTTTTTTGGCCAGGCAGTGTATCTGATTACTTATATAATTGATAGTGACAGCCTTATCATACTGTATTTAGTTTTACTCATTTACAAACTGCAGACGTTTAACACTCAGCAGCTATTGAGGCTGCGGCACTTAAGAGAACTCAGACTTTTTCTGAGCTCAGTACAGTGCTAGATTTCAAAAAGCCAAGGTTTTTTGGTTAGTTCCATTAAATCATTTCTTTTCTTTTGGAAAAAAATTTCCATGTCTTGTGGAAACCCATGCAGTTGTACCACATGTTCCAATATTAGCTTGGCAGTGACGCCACTCTCCAAGAGCCCACCTGGCCAACAGTTTGCCGTCCCCTACACCATATTGCTCATGAGTGGGGGTGCATTTTCTGGGGAAGAAGCAGTATGGATGGAGATTCTGGTCAGGGCCTAGTTGGGAGAGAACAGCACGAACATCCACAACCACAACCACAATTCTGGAGCAGAATATGTGCAGTAGTGAACATTTCACAGAGTTGTTCGAAGGCTCTTTTGGCTTCAGTGGTTATTTGAAAAGGTTGGTTGTTGGTCTTCCTGAAGGCAGTAAGGGGTACTATGACAGAACTGAAGCCCTGGATGAATCGAAATTGGTGAACTGATAGAAATTGGCGAACCCAAGAAAACTTTACAGCCGTTTAAGGCTTGTGGGTAGGTTTCTGGGTAGTTTCCCTGGGGTGAGATGACAAAACCCAGGAACATGGTGGAGCGCTGGTGGAAAACGCATTTCACGCCTGGCTGAGGTCTATTCGCATATCACAATCACGATGGATCTTAGTTCCTCGGTCAGACACCGCAGTTCTGTGTGTTTTACCCGCTCCTATACAGACAGTAGTGACTTGTTTGGCTCAAAATGCATCAGACAGGTTTGTTAGAGTAGGTAAAAGCAAAAAAAGAAAATTACGCACTTTGTTGTTCTGCTTTGAAATGTTTGCCACAAGCAAAATAACAAAAAAAATAAAACTGCATTTTTTGTAGATGTCAGTAGCCATGAAGAATCACCTGCCAAAGATGAAAAGCCAGCTGCTGCTGAACCTCAGAGTGAGGAGCCAGAAGACCAGAAGGAAACTGAAGAGAGTGAGGTCTTGGGTAGAAGATCAGCTGTGCTGGAAAACATCCAGGACATGAATCTGGAGTACTTGGTTATGCTGGTTGAGAATGTTCTCAAAGAGTCGTCTGAATCGAAAAAGTTCAGCATAGAAGTCATCCCTGAGAGCAACTGTGCGGTAGTTACTTTTACTAACAGAAATGGTGAATCATTACTCACAACATTACATAACATTACATTATATTACAACACATGCAAACATGTTTTTAATGTTTTATATATAGCTCCAGAAAAAATAAGAGACCACTGCAATTTATCTTTAAATCAGCATCTTTATGTGTTGACAACCATTCCATGCCAGTGTCTGTTAAATTTCTACACAAGCACACCTCATTTCGCTTTATGAGGTACTGATTGGTGAGTGCCTGAATAGATTTTATTTAATGAGGAAAAATATACAAAAACTGCTGTAATCAACACTCTCCTCTTGCAATGTGACCAGCTGGATGGCAAAACACCACTAGAAGTACGTCAAAGGCAATTACTGCTATTTTGAGTGATCAAGAGATTTGTTTTCTTTAAATTATTCAAGTTCTGTAAACACTGCATCATTTCTCTTATTGTGATATATTGTCATTTCCTTTAAAATTATGCTTTAAAGATCAATATTTTTATTTTGAAATTAGGATAAATATTGTCAGCAGTTCTTAAAAACTAAGGCAAAGCTGTTCAGTTCAATGGTTGAACCTATAAAAGATAAAACCTGTTTTTGCAGTGGTATCTTATTTTTTCTGGAGAAGTATATACATATTTATACAGTAAACCCCCAACATTCGCGGAGGTTATGTTCCAAGAGCACCCGAGAATTGTGAAAAAATAGGAATTTGTCATGTGGTAAAAAATGCTTTAAAATGTCTATTTTTATAGTGTAATCCCTAAATAATTTCCCAAATGTGCTCCCAAAACACTTCAGTTTCATTTTAAACTCAGCTTAATACATTACCCTTAAAAAATGTAAAGGTAAACCCATATACATACTGTTCAGAGTACACGGAGCTGTGTCTCAGGCTGTGCTAGAATGTAAAATACCGATGTTACCCCTATAGACTGTACTGTAATTCATGCAAGTGCATTTTCTTTGGTATGCACTGTCGTTTTCTTTGGTATAATCAGGGTAAATACAGTAATAAATTAATTTAATTTACAAAAAATACAGGGCTTTAAAAAGAGGAAGAAGAAAAACACGAGAACACTCAGTGAAATATTCAAAATAGCTCCATGTGGGAAATTGTGGGAAATTATTAATTTGGTTATAAGAAAAAATACGCGAATGACTGAAGCCACGAATTCTGAACTATGAATTAGCAGAGGTTTACTGTAATATTTAATAATAAATTGTGTTACCTAATCTAAAACCTATACAGATTGTCTAAAATAACGTCAGTTAAAATAAATTTATGTTCAGGTTCCTGGACCAGGATTAAGTCTGAACCTACACTACCAGTCAAAACTGTTGGCACACTCTAAGATTTTCTGCATTTGCATGTTACTCACTTAATATTTACTAAAAATACACTCAGTATTCTTTAACAAATACATTTAGAGTATGTTCACTAGTTGAGAACCTTCAGAAAATATAATTTTGTATTCATCACTACTGACTTTATAACTATAATTATTATAACTATAATTGTAATGTGAATCAGCAGATAAATATTAAATATTTAATGAGCTATTAAGTGATGAAACAGTGCACTTAAGGTTAAAGGACAGTCTAGAATTTGACTCTCCATCACCACACAACCAGTAAACAGGATGTCAGACATGCACGGTTATATTCTTTTGTCTTATAAAGGAAACTTTTTTTTAAAATATATTTTCTTTTAAAGTTGTTCACTCAACAACTTTCCAATGTTTACCAAGAATGAAAATCTGCAGTTTATGTAATAAATGAAAAAGTAGTAAAAACTTTGAAAGTTTGCGATTCAGGCCAAAATATACTTCATCCATGTTGACGGAACTAGCCCTTTGTATTTTAAGACTAATGCGGCTAACAATTAAAATTATTGTTGCTAATCTATGAATAATTACCAATAACATTCACAAAATGCTGTTATGCTAACTAGTGACTACTGGCACCCATCCATTGTCAGGAACGTTAACCTGTAAAGTGACATATTCCATTTATGTCAGGCTACTTAGGCTACTTACTTCCATTTGTCCTTCATTATTTAGATTTGTGGAGGCCTTAGTTTATCTTTGGGATTGTTGTATTCAAAGCTGATTTTCCATATTTTCCATGTTTCCATATTTTTGTGCATTAGATACAGAGAACTTCATCTTGTCGTGCCCAGATAACTCAGTTTTCAGGAAGAAAAAACTGGATGTCAGACCTCTTGAAAAAACGACAAAGATAAAAGCCGAGGACTTACCTCCAAATGTTAACTCAGACTACGTCACGCTGTACTTTGAAAAGTATGGTGATACACAGGGTGATGTGGACATGCTTGACGACAGTCAGTCAGCTATAATCACCTTTAAAGATCACAAAGGTATGTCCCTTTCAAACTATATGATGTGCTGGGATCTTTTGCACTATAATGTCTGCTGCATTATGTTAAGTATATGTATAATGTATAATGTGTTTCCCAAAGATGTTATGTTATTATATCACTAATAATTGTCTGTCTGCCCATTTCTGCTTTGTTTTCCTCTGTGCCATGTTGCTTTTTGTTTAGGTTCTCATCCTTTGTATTGCCCCTTGATCCATGTATTCATTTGTGTCTAGTCCATGTCTCTGACCCTTTCTTAGGTGTTCCCTATTCTGACCCAGCATATATGTCGGTGCCTGTATGTTTGCTCATATTTTCTTTGTAAGTCTGCTGTAACAAAGTCTGAGTGTAATAAAGTCTGCATTTGCATTTGTGTCCCCTCTCATCCTTCTTTGTAGATAATTTACAGGACATTGTATTAACGTTGTATTTTTAATGTTATTGACCTACACAAACACTGATCGTAACCCTTTATATTTGTTTTTCCAGCTGTAAACACAGTTTTCACTGCACAACATGACATCAAAAAGCACCCTGTCCGAGTTTTCCCATACTATGAATCATTGGAAACAGCCCTCTATGGAAAAGACAGACCTGCTCTTAGACTTCCAGAACCTTTCATAGAAAGAATTGATGAATCTGTTTGGAAATATCTCCAAGAAAACAAAGGTTCACTAGAACTGTTCAAACAAGGTTTGTGCGAACAGTTCTGTCAGGTGGATCTTCAAGACTCGACTGTCAAAATCAGCCCTCTAGCTTCACTACTTCACCAAGGTTTACAGACAAGAAAACTCATCCAGACCTGGAGAGAAAAGGTCTCCTCTCAGTTAACTGCTATAATGTCCAAATATAAATCTTTGGAGATTCAAATTCAGAGAGACACATGGAGTGAAATGGAGCTGGAAATCCCTAAGGTGCTGTTGACTGAGCCTGTGAATCTCGTCCTTCATAAAGATCGAGGAACAGTGATCCTAGCTGGCCTTGCAGAAGATGTCCTTAGAACTGGGAATGCCATACAGAGTGCAATTAACAGAATCACTCAAAGGATCCAAAGGGAGAAGGGCAGCATTACAGATGAGATCAGTATGGCCCCGTCCATTTATGAAATTGTCATGATAAGTGGTCTTGAGCAGGAAATTAGAAGCAGCTTTCCAGAGATGAAGGTGAGTTACCACTCTAATGGGAAAAAGTTACTTCTCTGTGGTCTAAAACAGGAAGTATTGGAGTCGAAAAGTAAGATCTTACAGGAGATCATCAGTCTAAAACGAAGAACGGTGGAAATTCATCCATCTGCTCTGGAATTTCTAACTAAGAGGGACCAGGAGGAACTGTCTAGAGATTTGTTCTTATCCAATGGAATCTCTGCATCATTGAATATTCAGGAAAACCAAGTATTGCTTGTTGCCAAAACTGAACGGTCCTTGAAGGATAGTGAAGAACGAATGAAAGCAGTGCTAAATTATAAATCCCTTGACATAGAGGATCCCAGTGTGCTTAGGAAGGTGGAATGGCAAGATCTTATTACTCACTTAGGTAACATGTTTAATTTGCCAATAAGGACTGTTCTAATAAACACACTGGAAAGCCAGGTGGTGGTTTCTGGGTACGCAGAGACAGTCGATGTGATCCTGGAACAGCTATCTGATTTTGTTCAAAACAATTCTAACATTGCCACAACTCTCAAGGCCGACAAGATCGTTGTCAGATTTATCCAGGAGCTCAGAAAGCAAGACTGGTTTGAAATGGTGAAAAACAAAGTTAATGTGGACTTCAAAGATGACAACATCTCATTGAGCGGCCCAAGGGTTCATGTCTCTCCATGCAAGTTTTTCTTTGAGAACATGATTTCATCCATTCATTACTGCAAATTGAAAGTAGCTAAGCCTGGCACAAAGAAGTTTTTCAAGGGTAAAGAGGCAGTGTATGTTGCTGCAGCCAAACACAATTTGGGATGCTTAGTCGAGCTGGTAGATGAAAATGAGGTCTTCCAGGCTGGTGCTGTCGGTGTACGAAAGAAGACAGTCCTTACGCCTGAAGGAGTGGAGATTGTGGTCAGCAAAGGTGACATGTGCTTTTATCCAGTAGATGCTGTAGTTAATGCAGCAAATGAAAAGTTGGACCTTAATGGAGGACTATCAAAGGCACTTTCTGACGCGGCCGGGCCACAACTGCAGGATGCCTGTCACCAGATCATTAGTAAGCGACAGCAAATTAACACGGGTGATGCTGTCCTCACCAAGGCAGGGGGACGACTATGCTGTAAGCATATTATTCATGCAGTAGGACCTCAATATGATAGCTCTAATCCTCAGAAAGCAGTTGGACTTTTGAAAAAAGCTGTGCACAGAAGCCTGAATATTGCCGACCAAGAGAATTGCCAATCTATGGCAATACCTGCGATAAGTTCCGGAAACCTTGGGTTTCCAATGGATCTTTGTGTAGACACCATTGTTGGGGCCCTGAAAGAATTCTTTGAGTTTGTGAGTGGTGACTGCTGTATAAAGAAGGTCCATCTAGTTGACAATAATGATAACACTGTTAAGGCTTTACAGACTGCAGTGCAGAAAGTATATGGGGGAAATTCCACCAGTCAGGGAAATATCAAAGCAAGCCAACCTCAGCAAAACATAAATCTACTAAGTTCCTCAAGCCAAGGTATATCCCAGAGCATAAAGACAAATGAGGGACTGACCATTACCCTTTCGAAGTGCAACATCCAGGACACTTCAGTGAGTTTATTCTTCTAGATGGCAGCTAACTTGCAGAAACACTATTTGTTATTATTGGGTTTGGGATTATTGTTCGGATCCAAAATGTGCAAATTAAGACTTTTTTGTCTGTCTTTAGGTAGATGTGGT
The DNA here is from genome assembly GCA_037577275.1 of Bryconaethiops microstoma. Classification (NCBI taxonomy): domain Eukaryota; kingdom Metazoa; phylum Chordata; class Actinopteri; order Characiformes; family Alestidae; genus Bryconaethiops; species Bryconaethiops microstoma. Next base: position 6,093,179 of record JBBJLS010000041.1, read on the forward strand.
TGTGAACTCTATATCTTCTGACTTGTCCCTCAATCACGGAGCCATCTCAAGTGCCATTGTCAGTGCAGCAGGGCCACAGCTCCAGGTGCTTCTTAACCAGCAGGCCACTGGCAAACAAAAGGTCGGGACAGTTTTTGTCACTGCTGGCTGTAACCTTAAAAACAACCAGGTTTTCCATGCTGTGGCCCCTCATTGGAACCAGGGACAGGGTTCAGAACAGAAGGTATTTCTGTACAATTCTACCAGTTTTCCATGTCAAGAATGTAATTCTTACAGATTATGTTATCTGGAGGTTGTCTGCTACTTACAAAGTGAGAAATTCTGGTACGATGACTTATTTAATTAAATTTGCAGATACACTGCATATACACTGCATATTAGTGTGAATGCATCTTTTATTATTACTCTTTTTACAGTAGAAGAATGCACTACTTCTTTTCCATATTAAATGTAGGCAAAAGTTCAATGCTGGTTTAATGTGTGTGTATTCAGATTTTTGGTCGGATGATCAGTTGCCTTGATTTTTTACATTTTGATTTTTGTGGTTGTGTCGTGAGGAAGGGGAGAAAGAGTGGCCTTAAAAGTGTGTAGTGGAGAGAGAGTCTTGGAGCGAGCATTGTAACATCATGACTATGTTGGCCAGAAAGTGCCAAAACATAGAGCAACAAATCAGTCTTGCAGAGCAAAAGACACAGCAGACTCATAAACAGGCTTAAAGACACAAAACCTCAGGTCTGTTAGACACGTGTCACTGTTTGCTGTAGTTTGATTAAAAATAATCAGCCTGTGAATATGGCTTAGTGCAATTTTTCCTCCCATTTTCAGGCAAAGGCGGATCATTCCATCCATTTTCAGCCATCCTTAGCCATAAATGGCTTGGTAGAAAACAGTGAGTTAACACACTCTCTGTGGTTCAGCGAAAAACGCAGTGTGCTGAATAAAGAAAGTCAGAAGAAATGCCAGTTCAATACCCCACTGTGAGCGGAAGAATTGTTTAACACAAACATTTTTTTCCCGTAAAACCAATTTTTGGGTCTCTCCAAACACTGGTTTTGTAGCAACCACGCAATCACGCTTTGCCTCTTCTCTGAGAAATATATTTATAAATTGTATTACTGGTATTTCTTAGATTAAGAAACAGAACCCAGTGAACTCTCATTTCTATCCATTTTTGCCACATAGTATTTTCGTTATTATCTGTTTTTGAGAAAGTACTTTGGATGCTTTTAAATGCTCTGCATAGTACATATTTTTATTTTTCCTTATTAAAAAACAATCATTCGAATCTGTAATAAATCGCTAGATTACTTGATCACTGCAAAAAATCAAGTGACAGTCCAAATAACAGATGCAACAAAATTTCAATAGATTATATTTACTCAAATCTTTTCTTTGTTGTTTAAATAAGTAAGTAAAGTGAGTAAACCAGCACTTATTGATGATGCTAACATCCAATGTCTTGTCTTTAAAAAGGACCTGGAAGGTATTGTGGATCAATGTTTAGCAGAAGCAGAGAAGCAGCAGCAGAAGTCCATTGTGTTTCCTGCCATTGGCACAGGAAACCTGGGTTTTCCAAAGACATTGGTGGCCTCACTTATGCTGGACTCAGTTCTGAAGTTTAGCAAGAATAGTAGCTCCAATCATGTGCAGGAAGTGGTGTTTGCTCTTCATCCTACAGACACTCAAACCATACAGGTAAGCAGTGTGAGCATTTTATGTAGACAGACAGACAGACAGACAGACAGACTGGCTGACTGGCTGGCTGGCTGGCAGGCAGGCAGGCAGGCAGGCAGGCAAGCATAACAAATAGACTAGACAGACAGATAGCAGATGGATACATAGACAGATAGATAATTAATGAATTGTTATTGCATTCACAGGCCTTCACAGATGAGTTCAACAAAAAGTTTAACATTCAGCCATCCACACAGCAACAAAGGAAAGGTACAGTGTGTAAATGTTTTTAACACCAATGATAACCAATCTTCAAAACAACAAATTTGTGTAAACATTTTTCTTCTTTGATTATATATTGTTTTTGTGTGTCATATTAAATTTTCAGGCCCTTTTTTAAACATCACCTCAAAATCAGGCATCTTTGAGACCAAGGTGGGAGGAGTTACGCTGCAGGTTCTCAGTGGTGACATCACTAAAGAGAAAACAGACGTCATTGTAAATTCCAGCAATGATGATTTCACACTAAAAGCAGGTAATTTTTACTAGGATTGTAAGCCTCGGTTAACAAAGAATGGTTTGAAGTAAATGGAAAAATGATTCCATGGAATCCGATTACTTGAACCGTTTACATGGGACGTTTTCAATCGGTTTCCGTATTTAATCGGACTAAAAGTGAAAAAAGTGTCCATGTAAACGGAGCTAATATTCTCTTTAAGCCTCAATGAATAACCGACTGCAAAATTCTTCCTTTAGTTATTTTTGCTGTCTGTCAAGCTTTCGCTGTAAACTGTGTTTGTACCACATGTCCTACATACAGATTATAAGCACCTTCCTATAGGCATAAAGGAACCATGCTGTACCTAAACCACAGTACAATTGCATGGAACTTGCAGCATGCTTTGATTTTCCAGTGTATCTCAGTAACAGTGTTTCTGATTCATCAGCAATGCAGTTCTCTCCCCACAGTTTATGGCCGATCGTAGTCCCAAAAACGCGTCCATGGAATCTAACAAGCAGAACGTTTCTTCTGTCAGAGCTGCGTTTGATTTAGTGGTTTTATTATTTATAGTTTTGCTTGAGTTTATTTTTTTTAACTTGTTAGTGATGTCCTGGTTCACCTTCAGGTTTCTCGCAGCATTGAAGATAAATTTGTTAGCACCATATGAAACTTTCACTGAAATATATCTTCAGCCCAAATAGGTGGTAGTGCTTATACTTTGTTGACTTCCTAGGTAGTTTGTGTCTCCACTATTTTTTTGTGCAGACATTTAAAAAAAGGCCTCTTTCCATGCTGTGATGACATTTCAACCAATAATAAAGCAGTGATGTAGTCAGTTCGGCTGCAGCCCACTTTTAGCCTTGCCCTTGAGCAGCTTGGATACGGCTCGGGTACGGGTTGCTTTATTTGTAATGGATCCTTGTGTAGTGGAAAATCACCATACAAGACTCAGTAGGACAAAGGTAAACTTTGAAGCAGAAGTAATTTTATTCTTTCGAAAATAAAATGGCTTCACAAAATGCTGAGTGCAGATAGTTTTTCAGGGGGGTTACATTCCAAGAGCACCTGCATATAGTGAAAAATCACATTGTTGTGATGTGGTTAAAAATGCCTATTTTATAGTGTAAACCCTACATGTGCCCCCAAATATGCCCCCCAAAGACTTTAACTTTAAATTCAGTTTAAAGAAAATGTAAAGGTAAACCTGTATTTGTACCGTACAGTTTACATTGAACTCCTGCAGTGCTAGAATGTAAATACCGATGTTACCCCTGTATAGACTGTGCTGTAATTCATGCATGTGCATTTTCTTTGCTATGCGCTGTCGTTTTCTTTGGTATAAGCAGGCAAATACAGTAATAAGTTAGTTAAATTTTTTTAGTAATAAAAATACAGTAAAATGTACGGGTAATCACCAATAATTTTTACAGTTCAATAATTTCCTGTTCATCGGGTGGCACATCTTATTCAGGGGCTTCAGGAGGAGTAGTATTGTAGTGACCCGCCGGTTATAGCAGAGGCTGGACAGTGACTGAGCTCAACGGCCTCTTTTAATTTAATTTATAGTAATAAAAATACTGGGCTTTAAGAATTACAAAACGGAAAACAAGAGAAACACTCAAGATAGCTCCACGGGGGAAATTCTGGTCTGCAGCTGCCAATCAGCAGCAAAGAGAAATAAATAGCATTCTCGGATTGGCTGCTTTCAAACCTCCCGCCTCTGAGTATGTGGGATGTGTCAGATGGCAGCAGCCAATCAGCAGCAAGGAGAAATAAATAGTGTACTCTGATTGGCTACTTTCAAACCTCCCGCCTCTGAGTACAGTGTGGGATGCCTCAAAGGGCAGCAGCTAATCAGCAGCAAGGAGAAATAAATAACGTTCTTGGATTGGCTACTTTCAAACCTCCTGCCTCTGAGTGCTGCGGTATTTCACCACCCCAAGATGTGCTTTCTTTGTGTTCTCTCCACAGTACCAAAACATTTATAGTTATTTTTTATATGAAAATGTGGCTGAATTTACGTTAATATTTATTTTACAAAATGAGTAAATTATATATTTTAAATAATTTTAAACTCATCGTAGTACATTACCCTTAACGAAAATGTAAAGGTAAACCCATATCCATACTGTACAGTTTTCACTGAACTATCACCACCTAAAAATTAATACATGCAGGTTTTCTTTTGTATGCCCTGCCGTTTTCTTTGGTATAAGCTGGGTAAATACAGTAATAATTTAATTTTTTAGTAATAAAAATACAGTATAATATATGGGTAATCGCCAATCATTTTTAAATTTCAGTAATTTAGTGTAAAGGCGCAGGGTGTTTGGGCGGCATTTTAGGGCTTACAGAACAAGGAAATGAAAACATGAGGGCAGCAGCCAATTTATATTTGGATTACTATTTATGTCACAAAATGAGTTAACTATGTTTTTCTTAATAATTTAGAACTAAAATGCGTTAAAAAAAAAAAAAAAAAAAATATATATATATATATTGCCACAATAAAAGCAAAAATGCGGAGGACATTTGCAGACTCCTCGTTATAGTGGGGATTTACGCCTACAATTATCAATTAGGTTCTTAGAAAAAAATCCACGTTAGACTGATTCTGCGACTGCTGATATAAGGAAAGACTCAAAAAAGGAAAGACACTGGTCTATGGTCTACGGGCTTGTCCCGCCCAGGCTACAACACTCTGCATTTAAAGATGACTGCACGACACTATCTGTGTTGCCAGCCATGCTTATTTATTCTGCTTTCTCCTGCATAAGACTCTCCTCACTGCATATGACACAAAAAATGTAACAAAAATAAATCGGTGCTCATGCGGGAACAATGAAGCTTGATCTTACTGCACAAAGTGCAAAGACGTAATTATCATTTATCAAATGATCTATGAAGCCTTCACATATCTATTTAGAAATATCAGAATCTACATATTAATATAATTATAAAATACAAACATATATAACTAGGTATTTACTCCAAAACAAACGTGCACTTGCATGCATGCGCACTACATTTGACATATCATAAATATTTTATATAATATATAAGTTATACAGTGCTGCTTGAAAGTTTGTGAACCCCTTGTGTAGTTTAGATTTGTCAGCTGTTTTACCATGATTAAAGCATAAAAAGCACACACAAAGCGTGAAGCACACCGATCAACTACACCGACAGGAAAGGAGACATCTGAGTACACCAGAAAGAAGGTGGTGACAGCCCATCTGTCTGGAGAAAGTTACAAGACGTTCCAGGACATTCCAGGTCCATGCCAAGACAAATCATTTACAAATGGAGGACACTCAGCATAACCGCAACTCTGCCCAGAAGTGAACGACCATCAAAACCTTCACCAATTAGCATCAGAAAAATGATAGTTCAGGTAAAGGCCAACCCACATATCACCTCCAGAGAGTTGCAGAATTCTCTGGCAGCATCTGGGATAAATGTACATGCGTCTGCAATTAGGTGAAAAGTGAATAGTTATGACATTCATGGGAGAGTTGCTAGAATGAAGCCTCTGCTCTCAAGAAAGAACAAAGTTGAATTATTTAGCCAGAATCACAGGTGCCATGTTTAGTGAAAAGTCAACACTGCACATCAAGAAAAGAACTTCCTCCCGACAGTGAAGCATGGTGGTGGAAATGTAAAAGTCTGGGCCTGCTTTTCTGCCTCCAGACCTGGACAACTCCATATTATCCAGGGAACTATGAATTCCCAGACCTATCATCAAATTCTTGACCAGAATCTACTGCCATCAGTCAGGGAGTTGAAGCTGGAATGGAAATTGACTATGCAACAAGACAACGATCCAAAGCAATCCAGCAAAACCACCAAGGAATGGCTCATGAGGAAGAAGATTTGCACTCTGGATTGGCTCAGCCAGACCTCAATCCCATAGAAATGCAGAGGCAGGATCTGAAGCAGGTTGTACATGCCAGATGAGTTCTGCAAGCAGAAGTCGGCAAAAAATCCCCAAAAGAGGCTGGTTTGTGGTTACAGAAGGCGTTTAGTTGAAGTATTGCCTGCAAAAGGAGATGCCATAAGCTACTGACTTAAAGGGTTCAGATACTTTTGCATGTGGCAGACTTTCTGTTTTCTGGAAGATAAATTACTTTTGTTAAATAAATAAAGAAAATGTTTTTTTTCCCCCCTGTGTCCCTTATTTGGAAGGTCTGCTTTCCAAATTGGGATTTAAATGTTCATTTCATAAGGTTATTTTAATTTCATTTCACCATATTTGGAGAGTTCACAAACTTTCAATCAGCTCTGAACATAAGCAGTAAAATAAATATACACAAACATCTCATAAAATGGCAGCACAAATTAGTGCATATTGGAGATTATGATCCAACATTTTGTGAAATAGCTTATTAGCCAGCAATGCAATGCTAAGTAGACCAAGTAGAAAAGACTAAGCACATCTTAAAATAAATGTCATTATGGAAGCACATACCTGCATATAAATTAACAAAAAAAAAAAAAAAATTTAATTGAGCGCATGTGGGAACCATGTAGCTTGATCTGAGGAAATTAAACAGATCATGAAATTACCACACGCTCCGTTATGGCGACCATCCAAACCAACACAACAACAAACTTTCAACAGGTTATTTACTGGGATTAACCGAACTCTGTCATGGAGAAGACCCGAATGACTGCCTGATGTCCAGTTGTGGCATGAGGGAAGAGCCCAATCGCAGATACAGACGATAGAGCTGTTTGCTCACGCAGTTACTATGATAACGCTCCAGTAAGGAGTAGAGATTCCCACCAAAGGAATCCGCGTTCTCACACGTACACAGATAGGTATAAAAGGAGAGAGTTCTATCGAACTAGGAGTACTCATGGTACCGTGGCGACAAAGATGAGGAGGACACTGGATTGGGCATGGAAGCTCAATGTCTGTGTACAGACATACCTTCACTTCCTGCATTTATACCTGACCTGACGTCACTTCCGAACCCGATTGACGTCACGTGATCTGGTGCGTGTGACAGTACCCCCCCCCCTCCAGGACCGTCCCCAGACGTCCCAGGCTGGGAGGACACCCGACGACGGTAGTCCTGGATGAAAGATGGATCCAGGATGAACCGACCGGGAACCCAGGACCGCTCTTCCGGGCCGTAGCCCTCCCAGTCAACGAGATACTGGGTGCCACGACTGCGGCGTTACGAGTCCAGGATCCGCCGGACGGTATACACAGGACCACCGTCAATGACCCGAGGCGGAGGAGGGGCAGGAACCTGGGGAAACAGAGGAGAGAAGAAGACATATTTTAGTTGTGATATGTGAAACACTGGGTGGATCCTGAGGGAAGCAGGCAGCTGGAGCCGGTAGGTGACAGGATTAATTTGCTTGGTTATCTTGAAGGGTCCGATGAATCTGGCGGTAAGCTTCTTGGAATCTGTGTGAAGTCTAATGTGCTGGGTGGAAAGGTAGGCTCTGTCACCTACATGGAACAGACATCCCGGGGGGTGCCGGCGAAGATGTTGAGTGGTGTAACGGATGTTGGCTTGCTGGATGGACCTCCGGCACCTACGGAACAACTGTTGGGCAGACGGTACGTCAACCTCCGGTTCTTGATGGTCGATCATCGGAGGTTGGAAACCATAGCATACCTTGAAAGGGCTGAGGCCCATGGCTGAGGAGGTGAGGAGATTGTGCGACAACCCAGATGAGATAGCATGGCCAGGAGTGCTGTCTGTCAGCCATGAAGCAGCGAAGAAAGCGCTCCAGCTGTTGGTTGGCCCGTTCCGACTGACTGTTCGACTGGGGATGGTAACTGGAAGACAGACTCGCAGTCGAATTGATCAGACGGCAGAAGGCGTTCCAGAACTTGGCCATGAACTGTCCGAGATGATGTCCTTGGACAATCGGACTACGTGCTCCAGAATGAGTTCCGCGATAGTTTTAGCTGAGGGGAGTCTGGATAGAGCCACCAGGTGAATGGCCTTTGAGAATCGGTCGACGATGGTGAGGATGACGTTCTTTCCCCCCGAGTCAGGGAGTCCAGTGACGAAGTCTACCGAGATGTGGCTCCAGGGTCTATGAGGGACCGGTAGTGGGTGTAGAGGACCAGGTGCCGCAGTGTTAGTACTCTTCGCCCTGGTGCAGGTGTCGCAAACCTGGACGAAGGAGTGCGTGTCCTTCCACATCTGTGGCCACCAAAAGGACCTGGAGAGGAGATTGAGGGTTCGATGGATTCCAGGATGACCGGAGATGGCAGATGAATGAGCCCATTTTAAGACCTCAGAACGGACCTCTTTGGGCACATACAGTTTCCCAGTGGGTGTCTCGAGGGGAGGAGGATCCGAGGCCTGTCCCTGGTGGACTCTTTCTTATAACCCCCACTGGAGAGGAGCCAAGTGTTGGCGGTAGAGGGCATCAGCCTTGGTGTTCTTCGACCCCGGACGGTAGGTGAAGCGGAAGTTGAACTGCTCGAAAAATAATGCCCACCGCGCCTGCCTGGGGTTGAGTTGCTTAGCCAGTCTTATGGAGATCAGGTTCTGGTGGTCGGTCCAGACCTTGAATGGTTCACCACCACCTTGGAGCCAGTGACACCATTTTTCTAGGGCCCACTTGATGACAAGCAACTCCCGGTCCCCTACCCCGTACCGTTGCTGCGTGGGATTGAATTTCCTAGAAAAGAAGCTGCACAGATGGAGCTTCTGGTCTGGACCTTGCTGCGAGAGGATGGCTCCTACGCCCACATCGGAGGCGTCCACCTCGACAACAAATGGTTGAGACGGTTCAGGATGAAGGAGGAAGGGTGCAGAGGTGAATAGGTGGCAGAGGTGATGGAAGGCCTTGACGGCTGGAGGGTTGAGTTGGAAGGGTCCTGGTGAAGGTTTGGTGAGGGCCGTCAGAGGTGCCGCAACTAAACTGAAGCCCCGGATGAATCGCTGATAGAAATTGGCGAACCCCAGAAAACGTTGCAGCTGCTTGAGCGTCGTGGGTAGGGGCCAACAACGCACAGCCTCCATCTTCTGAGGATCCATGGCCACACCCTGAGGAGATATTATGAAGCTGAGGAACGTGGTGGTGTGCTGGTGAAAGGCACATTTCTCCAACTTACAGAACAGTTGGTGGGCCAGCAACCTCTTCAGGACAGTCCGAACGTACTGAGTGTGTTCCTCTAAGGTCTTGGAGTATATTAAGATGTCATCAAGATAGACGAAGCACCACTTTCCTAAGTAATCCCTGAGGACACCATTGATGGAATTTTGGAAGGCGGCCGGACTGTTACAAAGGCCAAACGGCATAACCAGGGTTTCGTAGTGGCCAGTGGGGGTTATGAAGGCCGTCTTCCACTCATCACCCTCTCTGATGTGGACCAGGTTGTAAGCGCTACGGAGGTCTAGTTTTAGTGAAGATGTTGGCACCAGAGAGACATCCAGGGCGGTGTTAGTGAGTGGGAGTACATGACGGTTTTTGATGGTAATGTTGTTAAGCCCCCGATAGTCGACGCAGGGGTGGAGTCCACCGTCTTTCTTCTTCACAAAGAAGAACCCCATGGCTGCAGAAGAACTGGAGGGTCGGATGGTACCCTGATGGAGACCCTCCGCGATATATTCGTCTAGGGTCTTTTGTTCAGTGGTAGAGAGGGAGTACAGTCGGCCACGGGGTGGTACCGTAGCTGGCTTAAGGTCGATGGCGAGATCGTAAGACCGGTGAAAAGGAATTTGGATAGCCTTGGTCTTACTAAAGACCCCAGCCAGATCGCGGTACGGGACGGGAATTGACTCTAGGTCGACGTCGGGGACCTCGGACTCCCCAGAGCACGTCTCAACCCTTGCCTGGAGGCATAGCTCCTGACATGTCGAACCCCATTGGAGAATGGTGTGGCGTGACCAGGAGATGAGGGGGTCGTATTGCACTAGTCAGCGGTATCCAATGATGATAGGAGGTGAATTCAGATGGGTGAGGAGGAAAGAGATGGTCTCGGTGTGGTCTTGAATGGAGACAGTGATGGGTGTAGTCTGGTGAGTGATTAGTCCGGAGATGAGGGTTCAACCGTTGATGGCAGTTATGTTGAAGGCTTGAGATAACACCTCAGGCTTAATCCCCAATTGAGCAGCAAAAGCCTGATCGATGAAGTTACCAGCGGCCCCTGAGTCCACGAAGGCCGTGGACATGATCTGTTGGTGGCTCAGTTGGAGATTAACCTGCAGGGTTAAATGGGAAATGGTAGGGAGGTTGGAAACAGCAACCATCGGACCAGGTGAGAGCCTCCCCCTATTCACCTGGTCTTCCCGTTTCCCGGATGGAGAGGACAGATGGCTCAGTGGTGATCGGGGGAGGCGCAATAGGTGCAAAGGCCTTCACGATAGCGTCGTTCTCTCTCCGCCATCGTGAGGAAGGTGTGTCCAATCTGCATGGGCTCCACGGCTCCAGAGTGGGCTTCTGAGGCAGAAGTTGGTGGTGCGGGCCTGATGGTAAACGGGGCTGGAGCGTGGATGTCAATGGCCCGAGTCCGGGGAGCAGGTTTGGGTAGAGAGCTTAAGCGCTTGTCGATACGAAGGCTGAGTTCAATCATCCCCTCAAAAGTGTCCGGTAGATCTCTCCCCGCCAGCTCGGACTTCATCCTGGATGACAATCCTTCGTAGAAGGCGGTGCGGAGAGCTGCGTCACTCCAGGACGTCTGCACAGCGAGGGTCCTGAACTCAGCAGTGTACTTACTCACCGGACAATCTTCTTGGCGTAGATGGTATAGCCTGGAGTCCACCACCAAGTCTGGGTATGAGTAGGCCACTTCACTTCCGGACCTCAAGACAGCGGTGGCCCACTCAGCTGCCTGTCCAGTGAGTAGGGACGTGAGGTCGGTAGGATAGCACTGTAACTGAAACTCGAACACAAGAGACAAGGTGGTTAGAAATACATCACACTTCTCACCAGTCCTATCCCACTTATCAGGTAAGGCAATCTTAGGAACAGTAGGAAGAGGGGGAGGAAGAGTTGGTTGGACTGCCAGTTGGGGGCGTTGGTCAGTGGCACGATCCTGTGAAGCTTGTCGCAGAGTAGCGACCTCAGCACAGAGAGTCGTTACGTCCTGCTTCAAGTTCACGATCTCGACAGCCTGCTGATTAATGACCTCCAAACATGGGCAAGGTCCGCTGGGCTCACAGGGGACACAGACATTCTGTCACGGAGAAGACCCGAATGACTGCGACATGCCCAGTTGTGGCGTGAGGGAAGAGCCCAATCGTGGATACAAACGAAAGGGCGGGTTTCTCACGCAGTTATGAGAATGCTCCCGAGAGGAGTAGAGATTCCCACCAAAGGAATCCGCGTTCTCACACGTACACAGATAAGGTATAAAAGAGAGAGTTCGAGAGAACTTGGAGTACTCACGGTACCGTGGTGATGAGGGTGACACTCGTTTGGGCATAAGAGCTCAATGTCTGTGTACAGACATATCCTTCTCTTCCTGTTTTTATACCTTGGCGTGACGTCACTTCCGAGCCCGATTGACGTCACATGATCTGGTGCGTGTGACAATTTTACTACGAACAGTTTCTGAAAACCCAAAATGTAGCCTCTTCCTCAAAGTACGAGCAGAAGAGGCCATGAAGCCAGCCAAAGCACAGTTTGAAAAAACGACAGATTGAAAAATGCCTCGAGCCCTGGCTTCTTGTTTATTTGCTCAGTCGATTTCTAATTTCTAAGAGCCACTCGTTATTGGGATTAGAGAGCACAGCTCCTGCTTCCATCAAATAAATATGATGATGTATTTTGCGTGATGTATTAATGGAATAAACCTATGGAGGTTTCTTCACACTTTAAGGAACACTGTCTGAAGAAATGTAGGAAATTTTAAATGGACTAAGAGAAAACATGACAACATCCCAGTTCCATGCTGAAGTTCCATTTCAATTTATCTTTACATGCTATTCTTAGTCTTTTATTTGAACACATGGAATATTTTATATTACCCTGATGATTAACAGAAAACATTAAATGTTCACCTTTAAGGCATTCAGCAGATGCTTTTACCAAAAGCGACTTCCATTCCCTAACTACAGGGGACAGCCTCCCTGGAGCAACTCGGGGTTAAGGGTCTTGCTCAGGAACCCAGTGGTGGAGCTGAAGGTAGGACTCAAACCCATGACCTCTTGGTTTACAGGCAAGTATCCTACCCACTAGGCCACCAGCACCCAATGTTGAGTCTAAATGTTAAAGGGAAATTCAAGAAACAATTTAAATTTTAACTGCTTTATTAATGCTTATGATTAAAAAGCCACTCAGAGTGGTTTGAAGCAAAAAAAACATAAGAATTGTTCATGGTGGTGGTGATAGGAACCAGATGTCTGAAGTGTTTGTCTTGAAAAGCTCCCTCATAAGATGTTACTACATTCAGCGGTTATGAATATACTGCCGGATGCCACATTGACCTGTTGTTTTACAAAGATTTTTTAATTAATTTATGGTTCAGAAGCATGGGCAAGACAAAATAGCACTCCAAAAAATATTCACTGCCGTTTCACCATCATAAACATTACATATACAAAGTATATTTCATTTTTAATTTTCGATCACCAATTAAGGTTCTCTTAGGTTCTCTACAATGCATTATTTCACCTCAAACATCATTGAATCAATTTCTTTACAGCAAAGAAGCATTATTCATAGCCTACCCACAATTTCTTTATGATTCCACCCATTTAATGTGATAATGACATGTAAATAATTTTGTAAGCTGTATAAGAGCTGCACAGTCACAGAACACCTTGTGTAAATAACCACACAGTCAAAAGTTGAAAACCTTTCATCTCACTTCAAAGAAGTAAGATTAAATGTCAGAAGCCTGCAGGTCCTAATATCCTTCCCATTCACAGTACTCTGTTGCCACCTGTCACTTCCACCACAGATTAAGCACAAAGTTAGAAGGTGATACTAATTTCTTTCTTTTTTTAATAAAAGATTTTGGTAGGACATAGAGTCATTCCTTCATAGGTCATTCCTTCCCTAGGATAGTAGCATTATATATGAACACATCTTCTAAACAGACACAAATAACATTCCAAACCTTAACACAGTCTCATTAATCTTATATAAGATACCTCAAATATGTGCATCAACATGTCTTTTGACTTTGCACTTGCAAAAATTTGAATAAAAGTATATATTCGTAGGCATGGAGTTAAATATGCTTAAAAAACAAAAATAAAATATACAGTACAAAGATATAGTGGTTTAAAAATAAATCAAGTTCTGCTCATGTGTAAATGGCACCTGGTGTCATCGTAAAAGACGTTGCCATTGGTTTCACAAAGATTTCACCAACCATTTTGAGAGTGAAGGAGCTTCTTAAGGACTCAGGGCCTTCAGCAAATAACAAAGTCTTGAAGCATCCCTAGCAATACAATTGGTTCAATAATATTCAGGTTAGTGGCTGTTAATAATATTAGTTGTGGCTGTTTATGGAGCCACAACTAATTGTCCTAATCAGATGAATGATAAGGAAGGTAAGAGAGAAGCCGGTCACTTAAAAATAGTTGCAGGATGACCTGAAAGCAGCAGAAGAGACAGTTACATAGAGGACAATAGGCAATGCATCATCTCTGTTCCTGTTTTTGTTTTAAAAGAATAGGCATGTGTGTCTAACAGTTGCAGATAAGCATTTAAGCAAATCAGAATGGTTCTGGAACCATGTACTCCGGTCAGATGAAACAAAATAGAACTCTCTGGTAATAATTAGGCTCATCCTGTTGAAGTGTTTTATTCCAAAAACCACCATACCAACCATGGTGTAAGCAACTGGGAGCACTCTGAAATAAGACTGCCATTACACATCATCAAATTAATGTTTAAAGAAGACAGCAATGCAGTACATTGAGCCAAAATAACTCATGACTGAGTTCTAAAAAAGGGTTTGTCAAGGGGAATGGGCCACATGGACCAGAACGGAGTCACGTAGCAAAGTTTTTAGACCCTACAAGCACATTAGGGGAAAAAAACTAATTGCTTTTGGGTTAATCACCTAATATAATACTACAATGCTTAAAGAAAGAATGGTTTAATTAGTAGAAAGAAAGTCTATCATAAACAGTCTCCTTTGTTTATCACGAGACTCTCCCACCAATTGGTGATTGGTTGATTGGTGATGCAGAGTCAAATTCTACGCTGTCCTTTAACTTTAAATGCACTAGTATAAGTGTTTCATCTCATTAGTTGTCACATAATAGTTCGTTAGATATTTAAAACTTGTCTGGTGATCCACATTTGAATTATAATTACATTAGGTGGCTTTTTGTAGGTCAGTAGTGACGAATAAAAACATGTCATTTTCTGGCTAATAAAGGTACTCATACTGCAAATGTGTTTGTTAGCAAAGAATACTGAGTGTACTTGTATTAAATATTAAGTGAGTGACATGCAAATGTAGATAATCTCAGTGTGTGCAAAAGCTTTTGACTAGCAGTGCACATTTTGAAGAGCTGGAGTAACAGTAACTCCAGATTTTGGCATCCCACTGAGCATGCGTGATCTGTTTGAACTGTCTCAACGTTGCCCAGCAAGTTGTGTTGATTAATAAAAAGCAACTCATATATTTTCTTTTTTTCAGACTTGGCATATCAAGTTCACCCAGTGCTCCTTTTTTTCAAATTGAATTTCATATAGAGTGAAGTTCTTTACCAACTGGAAATAAATTCAGAGGAATAGAGTTGGTAAAAAAAAGTTGATCAAAATTCACTTTGATTAAATAGCAGCCTTTCATGCAGTCACTATTCTCATCTTTGACAAAATTAATTAAAAATATCACATTTATAGGCCACATGCACAGAAACAGCTGCTAGCTCAGTCTGGCTGGCTGGTCTACAGAAAAATGGTAATTTTATTCAGAGATTTTGAGTTCTCGCCCCCTATTTCTGGATTAACAGGTCTGTCTCAGATACAGATAATGGCATTACACCTCAGATTCATATGCAAGGCTTGTTCATGACACAAATGAGTCACCTGCTCTGACAAGTTGGAAGACTCAAAAGTGATTTTATAAAAAGTCTGTAAAACCAGTCGAGACTGAAGGGAACCTATAGTATAAGATAAGATAAGAGAGATAAGATAAACCTTTATTAGTCCCACAAGTGGGAAATTCAATAGTCTAAATACTCGTCTTTTTTATCTTCCAAGCCATGTGGAGGAACATGAAAGCCTCGAAATCATTATTAACGGAAAACTGGAGGGCATATGTTGTATAACTGTTTTAACTTTCAGCTTCCAAACCATCGCTGCTTTTTCTGCTCAGACGCAGTATGGGTCTGACAAACACGTACAAATAAAAGTCATGTCATGAGTTTCAGGATGTGTCAGAAATTTGTATAACTTCCTAAAAGAAAAGAAGTTGCATGGGGTGAGACAAATGTAGCTTCTTGTCACGATGTTGATGAAAAAAAAGACTGTGTTGCTTTGCGGTGTTTGTGAATGACATGTTGAAAGAGTGAAGACTGTGTTTACCTGTTATCCAGGGACAAACGTGCTGTTGAGATTCACGGCTTCACAGTGAGAACAAATATAATTATTTGTTGTCTCTTCTGACTGCTTAGAGACTGATGTCACCAAATTGAGAAGTTTCTCTAACTTCTCACCTCTACACTCTTGTCGTTTACGTTTACGTTTACGTTTACGGCATTCAGCAGACGCTCTTATCCAGAGCGACGTGTATCAGTGCTTAAGTAGTCTACGTCTGTTCTTTATACCTGTAAAGCTACACTAAGATCAACACCTGCTTTTAACCAAATTACTGCCAGCTAAGTTACACCCCTTAACAAACCCTGTCAAAAGAAAAAAAGTCAGAGGCTAATACACAAGTAAGGAAAACTGTTAAGAGTGTAAGTGCCCGAGGTTTTTCTTAAATATAAAGAAAAAAAAAATATGAGAGGACTGGTTAGTCACCAAGGTGCTCCTTGAAGACGTGAGTCTTCAGACGATGCTTGAAGACAGCGAGGGACTCCGCGGATCTCATTGCAAGAGGGAGTTCGTTCCACTACTGGGGGGCCGAGACTGAAAAGAGTCTTGATGCATGTCGTCCTCTTCTTTTTAGCAACAGAGGTTCCAGACGAGCAGTGCTTGAAGCTCTGAGAGGTCATTTGTTCTAGTTATGGTGCCAAAGTATGAGTTGCACACTTTATAAATACCTCATAAAGAGGGTTATATAACTGTGGATCATTCTGTACACTGTAGACCATTCTCTACATTACATGCTCACTGGCCACTTTATTAGAAATCTGTGTAGCCCATCTGTAACAATGTGTTATTTGTGTTACTCTTTGTTAATGGTCAGTGTCTGACCACAATATAACCCTGAGTGGAATATTTTGGGTAGATCACACAAGTGAACTCCATGTGCATGAAAATCCCAGCACCTCTAGTGTTGCACCAACACAATACACACTACCATACTTTCACCTTATCAGTGTCACTGCTGAAAATGGTCCACCTTTCCAATAATACCTCACTGAACAGTGGTCTGGTTGTCTAAAACCCTCAGGGCAGAGGAGAGCTGACAAACTGTGCCTGACAACTGAAGGTCCACACTATAATTCTTCACCTACAGAGGGAACTACAAGCAGAGGCACTGGTTTCATGCATGGACACCTTGTCTTGCTTTGATGGTATCTGTCAAAACTTTAAAACATGTCACATATTTCATCATGTATATTTCGTTACAGCATCATAAACCCAACTGCAGTTGTTTCTAGCATGCAGCAGTCTGTGAACATGAACAGAGAAAAACATGACAACACAACTGGCCAAAATTATTATGTTTGTTGTACTGTGAAGTTATTGACTTGCATAGGACAGATTGTTCAAAGCACATTGAAATCTCCACAAACATACTCATCTATCCTGCCGTCGAATATTAAATTCAGCTGCGGAGAGATATCCGGGTTTTCAATCACACTCATGCAGACTGAAAGATAAATGGAAAGCCTGGAGAGCATCTTTAGCATGCAAACCAGACCTCATTCTATTTTGTCTTTACTTTCAAGTTCGTTGGTTGAATTTTATTGGTTTTGAAAACATGACATCTCAACACAAAAACAGAGAATATATTGCATTACTAATTTATGAAGGAAAAAAAAATGCAGTGGGACACTATGTTTGGTTTAGACAGCTCAGTCAGATCATTCCCATTTGACAGCTGCAGTTTCCAGTGCTGGAGCTCTTAACCTATGGAAGCTTATTCTATAATTCACACAGTATATCTTTTTCCATTCATTGATATATACGTGCACTGATTAGCCATAACATGCATTTTCCTACTGAAAGAGGCCACAGACATTAGGGAATACGGTTGCGATGAAGGGTTGAGGGGGGTACTTGGTCTGCAGCAATGTTTAGGTAGGTGGTATGTCTCAACATGACATCTTCATAAATGCCAGGATCTAAGATTTCCCCACAGAACGTTGTCCAGAACACCACACTGCCTCCATTGGCTTGCTATCTTCCCATAGCCCATCCAGAAGCTATTCCCCAGGCAAGTAATAACCCTGGCCATCGTGATGATGCAAAAAAAAAAAAAAAAGTGATTTTCACTGAACGTATATATAAAAGTCTCCCTGGATGGAGTGGAAAAAGTTATATGTTCCAATTAAATTTATGGCGAGTGTGTCTGTGGCTGTAAATTACCAATCAATGCAAACCTATTCTTCCCTGTAACTGCTAGGTTGGACAAGCTTTGTAGAACACAAGCAAAAATTCCATTCAGCTTAATGAAAAACTGAAAATCATTTCAAAGTAGTCATACACTGTAGACGGTTTGACAACTAAGTTGGGCTCTAGAAATAGAAACAGCAATAAATCAATCTGTTATCAATTGCAATAGCAACTGTAAATCAATCTAGAAAACCTGTCCAACTTCACAACAGCAATCAAGTAATGCTATTGTATGTGGAACAATGAATGAATACAGAATAATTACAAATCTATTTGCGTGAACACTTTGTTGTTGCTACCACTGCATCTCTCTAACATGGAACCCACTATACAATGAAGAGTTATAATTACTCATCTTCAGAATTAAAGGTATAAAAACAGCACACAGTAACAGCCACGATCCAAGGCACATTAAATTCATGCACTTTATTGATGGAACCCCAGATCAAAAGGCTGCAAAGCATTGTACTAGCAGTGTTCTGCAGAGCTTTTTTCCTAATGAGGCTATAGACCAGGGCCGCTGCTGCTGGATGCTGGTGAGGCTGACCATTGAATGCTGCTGATTAGGATAATTGGGATAAATATGTGTCTTTTTCATTCATATCGCAGCACATTTCTGTGCTGCTTCTCTTCACAGTTTTCACTTGGGAGTTTGAATGGCTATTGTTACTGTGTCACAGCTGAATTACTTCACACTTAATCATACCGTCATCTCCCCATTTCAGTAATAATACAGATGAATGAAATGGATAACGGCGTAATCCTGAGACATTTACATGCTGATATAAACAGACATTTTCTTACTATGATGGTCCACAGTATGGAGACTTATTATACGACAGAGAACAGCAAACAGATGAGTTATGGGACAGGTGGCCTCGAAACGGCAGACTATAATTGAAAATGTCCCACATGCTCAAAATAACTTTCCCATGAAGTATCAATCAATTTTCTTTTTTATTGGAAGATATGTCCTACTACATTGGGGTTTATCTCTAGATTTTGCAGAAAGACAACAGTGAAGCCTGGTGTAATTGTAAAAATGCCATATTTATGAGGTTACGGCTTAAGCGGTCTCAGTGTTGGATGCGATTAAACAGTGCTCACACCCGGCATTGTTTTCTTCCCCTAATCTCGAAATCAAAAAGCAGGCAAGAGGCTGCAAGTGAAAGTGGGGCATGCTTGTCTTGTATTACTCAAGGGCTTCATTTTGGCTAAGCGTGCCACATTGCTTATGCATTCATTAGAAAACTGGAAAAAATACGCAATTCCTCTGACACGCTGTGCAATAGATCTATATCTTGGCATAATAGTGGCTTACCAGCTGCCAAAATATAACAAGACTGTGATCAAGCACAGGTCGTCTCCAGTAAAAGAAGAACTCCATATTAAAACCTGCTAACTCTTTCTTTCGTCCAGATCTTTCTTTCTTTGTTTTTTTTGCTTTTGAAAGTGCTGGCTGCCATTTACATGATGTGAACATTCCATGATGAATGGGCTCTAATTAATTACATAGTCCAATAAAATCATTTCAGTAAATGAACAAAGGAACCTTAAGAAAAATTTTTCTTTCTTGTCCTGCAGTCATTTCTGAGATATATATCAAATCAGAATCAGATTCGATTAATTTTGTTGATCCCGGAGAAAACTTCTTATGCCACGACTGCACAGACACACAGAGACACAAGGACAAGAATAAAGTAACCCCCCGCTTTTACGCGGTCCAGCAGTCGCGGCTTCAGTCTCTTGCGGATGTTTTGAAGAACCGAACTAATAATTGTTCGTGGAAACCCTCGTGCTTTCATGGAAACTGCATTTTTTTGCTTTTGTCACATCCGGGCCTCGTCCGCCACGCCCCCTCGTCCTCGTGCTGGTTGTTTATGTTTGGACGCGGCGGTTAGCAAGACATTCAGACACCTGAATGGAATGAGCCTCTGCTGCTCAGCGCCACGCCCAAACATAAACAACCAGCACGCGGACGAGGGGGCGTTGGCAGATGAGGCCCGGACGTCACAGTTACCTGTACTCAGAGGTGGGAGGTTTGAAAGTAGCCAAACTGAGAATGTTATTTATTTCTCCCTGGTGCTGATTGGCTGCTGCCCTGTGAACTTCCCCCGTGGAGCGTCTCGAGTGTTCTCATGTTTTTCATTTCGTTCTTCTTAAAACCCTGTACTTTTATGACTATATATTAAATTAAATTATTTCTGTGTTTACCTGCTTATACCAAAGAAAACGACAGCGCATACTAAAGAAAACGGGCCTGCATGAATTACAGTGCAGTCTATACAGGGGTAACATCGGTATTTTACATTCTAGCCCTGCGGGAGTTCAGTGTAAACTGTACGGAACGAATATGGGTTTACCTTTACAATTCCTCTAAGGCTAATGTATTAAGTTTAAAATGAAATTAAAGTGTTTTGGTAGCATATATGGGGGAAATTTTAGGGTTTACACTACTGTATAAAAATAGACATTTTTTTAACCACATCACAACAGTGCGTTTTTTCACTTTACACGGGTGCTCTTGGAACTTATACCCTAACCCTAAATCAAGTCTGTTATTGCACATAGCAATCATGTAAGCAATGATCTCGCACATGATAAAACTATTGCATAGTAACATCATAAACTTTTGCTTAATAAATATATTGCCATGGGGTTATATCAAAGGTGTTATCATTGAAATAAGCTCTACAAGTTTATGCAGAACACATATTTGATCGTATGTTTGTTTTTGAAAGAACTCATCCTTTGAACATTTAAAAATGAAAAAAAAAAAACATCATGTGACCTTTAAGGCCAGAGGCTTGCACTGTGAACAGGTCAACACATGACTCCTATAGTTGTGCTTTCGGTGTATCTTGAGCTGCCATGGTGATGACATTTAGTGCTCTAATAGAACGGTTTGTTACTGTCAGAAAGCGGAGAGCGATTCGGCTCTAATGATGGCATGTAAGGATTTTCATGGTTAATAACGATACTTTAGAGTGTGAAACAGTAAAGTGAAAAGGATCTTCACTGATCTGAAGTTTTGATTAACACACAAGAATTCCTGTGTTTACATGATGCTTCATGTGTGTTCATGATGCATTTGGCCATAGTATGGAACACAGACACACAGAGATAGACACAGTTAGGTCACATAATTAGAGTTTAAACTTAATAATTAATCACACAATTAATCACACAATCTTCTTCTTGTCTCCCTCTCTATTAATTTCCATCTCTATCTCCCTCCCTCTCTTTCCCTGTCTCTATCTCTCCCATACTCTTTTTTCCTCTATCTCACTTTGTTTTCGCTTTTCTCTCTTTTATTCTCTTTCTCTCTGTTTCACTTTTTTCCCTTATCTCTCTCTTTTCTCTTATTTCTCCTAATCTCTCTTTGATTCCCTCTTTTCCTCATCCCAGCCCTCTCTCTGCCAGTCTTCACCTCTTTCCCTCTCTCTCTCCCTCTCTCTCTTTCGCCATCTCTGTCTCTTTCTCTTTCACTCTCTCTCTCTCTTGTTGCTTCACTCTCTCCATATTTTCCGCTTTATCTCTTCAAACAACAAAACCACTCTATCTCTCACAAATCAAGAAGTGTTTAAGGTGTGTGTGTGGGGGGGCGGGTGGGTGGGAGGTGTGTGATCAGGGGTGCAGTTGCCACGACAACCGGTCCTTTGTGTCACATCTCCAAGATTCACTGTAGTTGGACCTCAACTCCCCACCCCCCATGTGGGTAAGGCACAAGTAACATTTTCATTGGGCTCCTACTTTCCTGACTGTATTCAAACGAGAACACATCCACTCTGGGAATATATGTGACTGTGCTACTTTAATTCCTCAGTTATATTTCAGTAATATTAATATTTATTGGCGATTTTGAGAGGGCACTTCTCGTGATTGGTCACATCTGGGTGTTTATCATCTAATGAACCCTAAAGTGGAGTAAAGTCTTTATGCTGGAAGATGCAGAGATTTCATAGCAGGTCTGTTGTGTGCGCGTTTTTTCCACTCTTCTGCTGCTTGAGCCATATTTCATTCATATAACATCACGTTTTAATGAAGAAAGCTACCAAGGCTACTCTGCCACCAACAAAACTGGGGTTCGTGATTGGTCACAGCTGATGACCCCCTCGAGTGGAGAAGAAGACCCTGACAAAGTCTCTACACTGAAAGTTGCAGAGATTGCACTGCGGTTTTGTTGTTTTTTTTCCACTCTTCTGCTGCTTGAGCCATATTTCATCCATACTGTATAACAGAATTTTCTAATGAAGAAGGGACTGAGGCTACAACAAAACCCGAGAGCCTGGTGGTCTTCTCAGCAGACTTCTGGCTTCTGATGTGAGGGAGTGCAGCTCTGGTGGGCTCCTACTGAGCTCCTTCTTCCCCAGCTCCTCGCCTCCCCTCCTCTTCCCTCCCCTCTCCTCCCCTCCCTGCCAGACCCTTGTTGAATTTCCCACGCCTGCTCGTGTCACATCCGGTTCAGAACCACAGCTAGCTGCTCGCCTCTCAAATTTCCCTTCCCACACCTGCGTTCTTGCATTAAGAAGCCAACTTTTTGCCAGCGATGAAGTGATTTCTGCTCCATCCCTCCGTCCTTCATCTTCAGAGGCGGGAGAGAGAGAGGAGGGGAGAACGAGAGAGGATAGCATCCAGCCACACCGAGGTGCAGTAAATATGCTAAAAGACGTCGAGCTGATTTCATCTTCTCCTTTATTTTGATAGAGAAGGCTCCAAGGAAGACAGTATAAAAGGGAAAAAGAAGAGGAGGGAAAAAGAGGAGAGAGAGAGAAGAAGAAGAAGAAGAAGAAGAAGGGGTGGACCTGCATGTGATAGCCCCGGATCAGGTGGTGGATGGTGGTGGAAGATGCAGCCTACAAGCAAGCTCCTGAGTCTAACCCTCCTCGTCCTGATGGGCTCTGAACTCACTCAAGTAGGTCCATAAACGCCATTTTTTCCCCCCACCCCCCATCCCACCTCCACGCACCACAGGGCTAATTAGCCTGCCATAATTCAGCTCTGCCACAAATCCCACATTGTAATGGGGCAGATTATGCTTTTAAGCCAGCTGTAGTAATGTGCTTAAGCCTGTTTCAGAGGAATCATCACTGCAGGGGGCGGTTACAAGCCCTTAGTTGGACCACACAGATAGACCCTGACTCAACTCTAGTCATAACACAGTATTTCAGAACTGTGTTATTCTATCAGCAAGCGTAATCCATCACTGATTTCCATTAACCACCACTATTGCATAGTTAGGAGCCATCAAAATGCAGATTTCAATTCCTGGTGTGCTTCGCTGTTTCTCCACCAAGTCATGGTGGAGATCCAGTGGTGTTGGGCTAGAGCTGTTTTCTCCACTGACTTTTAAAAAGTGTGGTTAACAATTGTGGTGCAGTAAAGCTTGCAAAGCCATGCACGCTGCCTGCTGGTCTACACATCTACTGGACAGGTGCAGCCGCTTCACTTGCAGAGAAATTACAACTTCAGCAAGTTGTCAGTTTCTCTGACTCATTCAGGGAAAGTCTTAAATGTGAATACACTCATTTGCACCGTAGACCGGTAGGCGATGATAGTTTGAGCACTTCTCAAACATTAGTCATACTGAAGATTACTGTATTATGTTTTTTCCTGCTCAAAATAAAAAGTATTATTATGTTCTCCACAGCTGTTCTCCATAGTCCAGCAGAGAGATGTTGGTAGCTTATAAATATAGGGGCTGAAAATCAAGTTGGCATTCAGCCGTACCCTGTGCCACATCGCAAATCTTTGAAATGGCAAAACAGAAATGTCATCCAGGCTTCTGCATTATACAAGAAAAATGGCTTATTCTGGAATGTTGTACATGTCTTTTTTATTTTTTTGGCGGATGCTCAGAAGTATGTACAAACACCTTGTGGTGTGGGGAACATCTTCAACGTGTTAATTCATGCTGTGACTAACGTTGGCATATAGTGAGAACGTATACAGCCAGAATTAGATTGAAGACACAGATGTTAAAAATCAGCTTTGAGCTGGGAGGGTAAAAAGTAAAAAACACTAAACTATCACATACAAAAAGTTGAGAGGTATTTAATGCACTGTAATGTATGTTCATGTTTGGTGGAAGATCTTAGTTCAGAAAAACAATATAAACTAAGAGAATGGGGATGTAAGTGACATTTGAAGACTTTATATGATGTATATTAAAAAAATATGGACTGGGAGGAAGTCTGGGACATGGCATTTTAACTGGAAATGATAACATCGATTGTGCAAATGTCTTTCTAGAACATGGCATTTTAGAAATAACATTGATCTCCATGCAAAAGTCTTACTCTTCTGAGATAAAACAATGTTTATTTGTGACAAACCGTGTGGGAAGCGTTGTGACTGCACACCAGGATTACTCGGATCACAAGAATACATTGAAAAACAGCTTAATGCCTTTTTAAGCTTAATTTATTTGTATATTTGCATCCCTGGAGTAAGCTGGTTTGGGTATCTGGAGCATTGTAGGTAGATAAGGCCAAATAAACTGAGTGAATGTTCAGAGAGTGATCAATTTCCCACCATCTGCAGGTAAAAACTACTTAAGAAGAGACAAAAAAACCCCACCTATGAACATCCATAACCACACCATTTCCTGACTGTCAGTCGATGTTAATAAATGAAGGTCCAGGTTACAGATGATGCTCAAACACTGTTATCAAGATCAGCCCAGAAGGTCAGTGGCCAGGTGAATAAAGAGACCTGCACTGCCCCCTGTTGGCTAATGCATGTCCTGCTACCCTGAGCAACGATCACTTAGCATCAGCATTTTTAAAATGTCTAAGAATATTGAAATAAAATTCAAAATGATCAGTCCTTAGTCAGCCCCATCTTCCTTCGCTACCTGTAATGTTTTCTTCATTAAATAGTTATACCCACCAGAGGATCCTCTTGTATAATTCAAAGAGAGCTCTGCAGGATGGCATCAGATCGCTGCCGTTTTAGCATTTTTAGTGTAGTGTAAAAATCTCTATTTCAATCATAAAATTATATTATATATAAGCATATATTACCAAAAAAACACCCATGGCCAAAAGTAGGTCTAGATGAATTGAAAGACAAAACTGTGTTGATATACGTTATTTATCTTTTTGTTTCTTTGTTTCCTTGTTTCTTTGTTTCTTTTTTTTTAACTGCAACATAAATTCATTTTTTCACGTATGTGTAAGCTATCTTAGACACTTTACCTTCAACATAATCCTATTTTTAATATTATTTTAATTGATATTTGAATAACATTTAAAACAATCAGGTTATTAATAATAATTCTTAATATATATTCATCGTAATAATAATTAACATACGTTTTTCCTACAATTGCAACAATTGCTTGGTACACCATTTAAAGTACATATGAAAAAGTGTAATGATGATGAGTTGTCTCTTGGGTATACACACACAGACACACACACACACACACACACACACACACACGAATCTCGAGATCGTGAGTCGAACACAACGGGAAGAGAGAGGGGGGGGAATAAAGCAAGGGCGGAGGGGACTATGAATAATTAATGAGGTGGGCGTGGCCGCTGGGCCAATGAGACGCCTTGCCGAGTCTCCGTGGTTTGCATTACTCGAATGCAGGCGAAGAGACCTGACTCTCTTCCTCACCCTCCTCATCCTCATCTCCTCATCCTCGCGGTAGAGAACAGAGAGGACAGCAGGCACCATGTCCCGCGCGGGTGTGTGTGAAGGGGTCTCCCCGACACGGGGCCACTATTCCTCCGGCCGGCCCGGCCGCCCGAGCCCCCCTACCCCCCTGGCACAATGAAGGATTTAGTGGAGAGGACGCGCGCGCAGAGATGTCGGTGCCTTTGCTGAAGATTGGAGTCGTGCTCAGCACCATGGCCATGATCACCAACTGGATGTCCCAGACCCTGCCCTCTCTGGTCGGGCTCAACACCACGAAGCTCGCGGCAGCTCCTCCAGGGGTCCCGGACAGGAGCACGGGAGTGAGTGACACACAGTGAGAGGGAGAGAGAGAGATGGAAAAAGAGGGAGAGAGGGAGAGATGCAGCACCAACAAACCTAGTGGGAGATGCTTAATTCTTAAATGGTTTAGTATGGGTTAATATTATTATTATTAGAAATATTATTCTCATTACTGACAGAATCTACACACAGTATTATTATTATTATTATTATTATTATTATTATTATAGCAGTGTTGTTTGCAAGAATTTTAAATTGTTAATTTACTACTACTACTAATAATGTTCTTATTAGTATTGACAGAACCTACAAACATTAGGTGGGGGATGCTTACTATAAAAGATAGGAAATATTCTTGAAAGGCTTATTAGGGTTTATTATTATCATAAATATTATTATTGACAGAACCTACAAGCAGTAGTGGCTGGATGCTAACAATAAAAGATAGGACCCATTTTTAAATTGCTTATTACTGGTTGTGTATG